>JADLZK010003840.1:0-156225 GCA_015847255.1 Hyparrhenia diplandra
ATGAGCTAGAGTTTGCTCTAGACTCTGGCCGGATCAACCGGAAACCGAACAAAACAATCACGCAAGAGACGGGGGAAGAAAACAGCCTCACGGAAAGTGATCGGACTCACTGACCGACTCATGGCGAGTCGGTCCAGCGTCGTCAGGAGCGTCCGGTCGGAGCGTCGGTTGATCGCCCTTGCAGACCTTCCTTCATGACAGACTGACCGGACGTCCGTCCGTCAATGGTCGTCGCGTCCGTCGGTGCGTCCGGCCACCCACGCCTTGAATAGCACCGGAGCGCCCGTCAACCTGACGTCGCGTCCGGTCGTGCGTCCGGGTCACCCCGGGCGCGCAACAGCGCCCCCGCCGGCGACGACTCACCCCAAAATCGATCCAAACTCACTCAAATCGCAACCTCAGGTCACAAGAATCGAGCCATAGCATCTAGGCATGTGGGTGACCATTTCCCCCCTTGGAAATTTCGAGATTGACGGAGTGAATCGAGAGAAATCGCGGATCACACGAAGAACACACCCAAAGAGTCACCTTGATCCAAAAAACTCGCCCGATCTACGTGCTCGTGAGGAATTAGCTCAAACCCTTCGGTGGAAATGATCCTCTCACGCCCCAGCACGAATCAACGCAAGAAAAACGAGATCAAACGGTGCCAAATCGAAGAAATCGCGAAGAGAATAGAGGGAGAGAGGATGAACTCGGGAAGAACAAGTGAAGAACTCAAAATCACAGCTCATGAACAACAAAGAACACCGATCGATCGACCCAAACGTCACCCGTGACAGGGCTAATCACAGCTAGCCCTTGCTCGCAAATCTTGGTACAAATCGGTGGACCTCTCACACCTCGATCCAGAACCCTAAGCGGAAAATATGAAAATGAGAGGCAAGGGGAGAATGAAGGGGTATGCCTCCGCTAAATAGCCCCTATTCCCTCCGCCTAAACTACCCCTAGGATACATGAGTCGATTTTGTAACCCTAAAGGCTATTTCCGTCGACTACGGGTAATCTTCGATCCGGCGGCCGCCTTCCTCACCGGTAGCCTTGCCTCCACGCACCAATCTCCCCGATGCCGCGTACGTGCCGTCCTTCCGTCCGGCGGGAACACGCCGGGTTTTGGCGCAACCCGCGAAACCGCGCCCCTGTGGTTTTGAGGCACAAACCACCAAACCCCGCCCCGTGGTTTTGAGGCCCAAACCACGAAAACCGCCGCCGATGGTTTTGAGGGCAAACCACCAAACCTCCTCGACATCGTGTCACGCCCGTCTTGACCGCCAGTCGCCAAGTCATCCGAGCTCCCGCTCACGCTGCCGCTTCGCCGTCTCGACCCGTCGACACACGGTCTGCCGCGCCCTCTTGCATCCGTCGATGTCGGATGTCGACCACCATGGCTAGCCGCCCCGGCACCCGGTCCCTCGGTCCAAGCCTCACGTCCGTCCTTCACCTCCACGGTCGGTCGGCCCGCACGTCCTCCTTGACACCTTCACCTCTCGTCGTCAGCTACCATCTCCGAGCTCCACACCGCACAACACGAACCAAGAGATACGTCTTGACACACTCCCGTGTGCCGGTGAACCATAGCCGGGCGAAAAAGATAAAAAGAAAATAGAGAAAGAATGTTGAGTGTTGACAATCACTACATCAAAAACTAAACACATTTGAGATAAATCAACCATGTGTTCGCAATCTCCCCCTTGATGAGTGCATTGTCAACATTCAACACAAAGACAGAATAAGATAGAAGAAAACACATCCGTGCAAGCTAAGACAACCTAACTCGGATAGCAAACATGGAGCAAAAACTTGGTTCCCAAAGACATGGGCAAAAGGCTCGACACAACCAAGCTAAGCGGGCGACTAGTCCTCAAGAAGAGGTAGAACGGGCTCAACACCACTAGCACGGCTCCAAACCAAACTCTACCAATTTCTTTCACACACAAGCTAGACCCTCAAGACAGGAGGCAAAGGCTCAACACATCTAGCTCAAAGTGGTAAAGAGATACTCCCCCGGGAGTTACTCCCCCTTGACTAGTGCGATCCATCGAAGATACCAATTCAAGATACCAATTCACAATTCAGCGTCTTTGTATCTTTCTCCCCCTTGTTGGCACATGCACTAATCAAGCGATGAAAAATGCATGCAAAGTGCAATGAGTGAGCTCCAAGTTTATAGTCATCCAAATGAGAAGATGCTCTAGGTAGTGTCATGGCAACAAAATCAAGTGCTTAACACGGTGCTCAAACCGATCAAAAGATATGAGATATGACTTGAAAGCACTTTGATTCGATTTTAAGCATTTTTAGAAAAGGTGTCCACCACAAAGAATAGCACATAGCACAAGTAAGTTGGAAATCTACCAAGTGCTACACATGTATATCAAGTGAACTACCCCAAGCAAAGTTTATCCATCATGCCAAAGAAAGAACCAACACTTGCCAACAACATTTTAAGATTATCGAGATTTAGCGGATACAAGCATTGGTCCAAAGACATGAGTGCGAGTGGTTATCCACAACATGCGCCTTACTAATCAACCATGTCAAGCCTATGCATGTGAGCAATCGAAGCTTAAGACAATGGTGCAGGTCAAACACTACCAAGCTCGGGTTCAACTCAAGTGCAATGAGAAGCAGTCCCAAGACTTGGATGTGGGACGGTATGGACCCATCTCGATCTTTTCCATACACTTAACTTAGATTTCAGATTTTTAGCATATGAAAGCATGTGGTCATCTAAGCAAGTGTATAACTTTCGATGAATGAGACATAGTCACCTTAGCATACATGATAAGCACAAAGAATCTCAACAACTTAAACATGCTAGGAACTATCTCAATGGTGAACATTTTGCAAGATTCATCGTTGTTAAGCAAGTTCACATGAAAAACAGCTTTGCTCATAACATATACCAATTGAGCGTATGAGCACAAGCTATAAGCACCAACAAGTAATTGTTACACTAAGCGAGCATAGTCTCATTGTGATCAATATAACCAAGAAGCTCAAGATGCAAAAGTGTACATGATGAATGCAATATGATACAAGATGATGCACAAAGTAAAGCAACCTAGCACTACAACTGTACATCAACTTCTGAGCTACCCCTCAAAAGGGATAGCACACGCCCAACTCTCCTCGAATTTGGGCAAAACGGACTTGATCTAATGGCTTGGTGAAAATGTCCAATCTGTTGTTACGTGTACACATCTTTGAACATCTATATCCCCTTTCTCCCGGTGATCTCTCGTAAAAGTGGTACCTCACCTCTATGTGTTTGGTGCGGGAATGCGGGGATCGGGTTCTTGGCTACACTCACGGCTCCCATGCTATCACACAACAAGGGTACACGTGAAAAGCTCAAACCAAAGTCTCTCAAAGTGGCAACCATCCACAACAAATGGGAACAACAAGCGGCGGCCCGGCAGAATATACTGCTTCAAGCGGTCCGTGGCGACACGGGCGCTACGAGGCGACCAAGACACAAGAGAAGTACCAAGAAACCGACAAGTACGGGAAGTGGACTTTCTATGCATACGATCACCAAAGCATAATCGTAATTAGAATAGCCAACCGAGGGGGAGAGAGTGGAAGAAGTACCATAGGCCAAAGTCGGGGGTAAATCGCAAGTACCGAAGATCCTCTTCACCGCTTGAGATAGTGAGAGGTGCGCGGCGAAGATCAAACCGCTTGTGAGAGGCACACAAAGAACCGGATGTCGGGCGCGTCGCCGTCGCATACGGCCTAGGCGAGCCGATCATGCTTCGTACTCCCTTTGGTCCACAGCTTCTCCATCCTTGTCTTCGTCGGGGCCGTCGTCGCCGACATGGGCGTCGAAAAGAGGCTTGGCCTCACCCATGCGAAACTTGCGGATCATGTCCTTCGTGTACTTGCCTTGGTGTACGAAGATCCCATCCTTGGTTTGCTTGATTTGAAGTCCAAGGAAGTAGGTCAACTCGCCCATCATGCTCATCTCGAACTCCCCGCTCATAATCTCGCAAAACTCGATACCATAGCATGTGAAGAGCCACCAAAGATGATATCATCCACATATATCCGGACTAGGAGTATGTCATTGCCCTTCCTAAGCGAAACAAGGTCTTGTCTACAGCCCCCATCACAAAACCCTTAGCTAATAGGAAAGCTTTCAGTCGCTCATACCGGGCTCTAGGGGCTTGTTTCGGGCCGCATAAGGCCTTGTACAACTTGTACACATAGTGCGGGTGCTTAGGATGCTCAAACCCCGGGGTTGCCTCACATACACCTCCTCCTCTATGAACCCATTCAGGAAAGCACTCTTGACATCCATCCGGAAGAGTTTAAAACCCTTCGAGGCCGCGAAAGCAAGCAAGATCCTAATGGCTTCTATGCGGGCTCTGGAGCAAAGGTTTCCTCATAGTCTATTCCCTCTTTTTCGACAAAACCCCCGGGCAACTAATCGGCTTTGTTTCTCACAACCACCCCATCCTCACTGTTTGTTCTTAAACACCCACTTGGTTCCTATGGGATGACATCGAGCCTGGAGGTGGCACTAAGACCCGAACTTGGTTTCTCTCAAAGTTTTGCAACTCTTCATGCATGGCATTGACCCAATCCGAATCGGATAAAGCTGTGTCAACATCTTTGGGCTCAATAGTGGAAACGAATGCAGAATGAGCAAAATGACACATGGCATAAGATTTGGAACGAGTTACCCTTTGATTGAGTCCTCCAATCATGGTCTCTGGGGGTGGCGACGCTGAATGTGCCGAGGCGCCGCGGCTTGAAGATGTCGCCTCCCCTCGACCGAGAGCCGGAACCTCCTCGTGTACGGCCGTCTCGGCACGAGGGAGCTGCTCCACCGGACCCCGTGAAGTAGTGGTAGTAGGGTGCGGTCCGTGGCTTGATCATCGTCGTCGCAGGGTCGATTGGGGCAAGCGGTGGAGTCGCCCGGGATCACCCGGCCAACATCTTCGCTCCTCCTCCACAAAGATGCTCTGCCCCATCTCTTCCTTTCCCCGCACACTCAAACACGTAAGAGGAACAAGGCGCTAGATCTCATCGAAAGTAACCTCACATGTCTCTACAACGCGGTTAGTCTCAAGATTAAGAACTCTCAGATGCATATGAGTGTAAAGCATAGCCAAGAAAGATGCCATCAGCTGATCGAGACTCAAACTTGTCGAGATTACCTTGCTTGAGGATGAAGCACTTGCATCCAAACACACGGAAGTGGCTTACCTTGGGCAATCTCCCAAACCGCAGCTCATATGATGTCTTCTTGGTGAAAGCTCGAAGGAAAACGCGGTTGGAGACATGGCGCCGTGTTGATTGCCTCAGCCAGTACCTCCTCCTGAGTCTTGTGTTCATCGAGCATGGTCCTCGCCATCTCCACAAGCGTCCGGTTCTTCCTCTCAACAATTCCATTCTGCTGAGGCACATAAGGACTAGAGAACTGGTGCTCGAGACCATGGTTAGTACAAAAGGTTTCGAACTGAGTGTTTTTGAATTCTGTGCCATTGTCACTGCAGATAGCTCGAATGGCGGTATCTGCCAACTCATCCGCAACCTCAAAATCAAATCTCGTGCAAAACCAAATGCTTCATCCTTGCTTTCCATGAAAAAGACCCATGAATACCTCGAAAAGTCATCCACGATCACTAAACAGTACCACTTCCCACCAGAAGACCGGACCCGAGATGGACCAACAGTGTCCATGTGTAAAATCTCTCCGGGTCGTGAGGTCATGATCTGGTTAACTGGAGGGTGAGAAGCGGCTACCATTTTCCCGTGGCGACAGGGATGGCAAACCAAGTCTTTCTCAAACTTGAGCTTAGGCAATCCTCGGATGAGGTCCATTGAACTCAACCTTGCAAGAAGGTCAAAGCTCAAATGTCCCAATCTCCTATGCCACTTCCACAAGTCTGAAGAAGACCGAGCCACCAAGCACCGAGAGGTACCAAAAAGATCGAGAAAAGTCAGCTAAAAAAAACTTGACCAAAAGGCACAATCCAGCAGATAAGATTACCATGAGAATCCAAAACTCGGAACGTACCAACTTTGAATCGTACCTCAAAACCATCTCGCCATGAGCCGAGAGACGCATTGACAAATTGAAGTGGAGGTTGGAGACGAAAGTGCTACGCCCTTGAGCACAAAATGCTCATTGATCCTGATTGATCCTCGAGACACAATCTTTCCTCTGTTGCTATCCCCGAAAGTGATGTACTCCTTACTCTTCATGGGGGTGAGGCTGGAGAACCAACTCGAGTTGCCTGTCATGTGCCGTGAGCAGCCCGAGTCTATCAGCCACATGGTCTCCAACCTCCCATCCTGCATCAACAATAGTACATGGGATGAGCAAATGGCACAACACTGGGGTTAGTAAACTTGGAGGAATACCAGTGTTGACCATCTTGCCCAAGATAGGCGTTAGGCAAAACAAACATCCCACGACCCATCTTACCGAAGTGCTCACCACGCGCAACAAAGCGCGGTGCTCTCCTCATGTCAAACTCAAAGTTTCCAAAGCGGGGATCAACATCCACACGCGGAGCACGACCATCACGAGGTCTCACAAACTGCGGCCTAGCTCGCTGAGGCATTCTACCTCTAGGCCCAGCAAACTGTCTCTGAACCGACTGCACACCCCTCTCATACATGCCAAGTGGTGGGTGATACAAGTCACGGTTCTCAAACTCAACTTGACGCCTAGCATCCCTCTTCCTCCTAAAGCAAAAAACTCAACCAAATGACCATCCCTCGACAATACTCACGGTGATACCTCACTCTCTCTCTCTTGGGTGGTTCTTTGGCTCACTCTCTTGGGTGGATGGTTCACTCTTGTTGTGGCCTTGGCTCTAGGAAGGGTTTCCTCAGGGATCTTGGGCAAAGTGTCAAGTGGGTTCCTGAGGTGGTTTGGTTTGGGAAGCCACACTTGTTTTGGAGGTGGAGTCTTTGTGGGTTCTTGGAGAATGCCATTTTGCACAATGGGCTTGGTAGACTCAGGTGGGGTGATCTTGGTCAGCTTGGGAGTGTTTGTTGGTTTCTCACTCGAGCTCAAACCACTACCCTGACCAACCTTACCATATATAACTTCACCCTTCCCACCTATAGCAAAGCCTAATCCCGATGTGTCGGCCCCCTCTTGAACCGACTCATCATCATGCCAAGCTGCGGCTCTCCACTAGACACCCAACTCAGGATAGAGCGAAGGTACTTGTTCTCCTCTTCAACTCTCCCCTTGTCATGCCTACAAGACATGACCTCCAACTCCAAAGCTTCACACTTAGCACATTTCAGCACGGTGCTATCTGAGTTGGCCTTCTCAAGCACAGCAAGCTTGGCAGCCTTTTCTGCCAACTCAGATCGCAAGTCTGGACAAGACTTGCATGCACTCAACAACATAGGCTTAGCCTTCGATCAACGTGCTCATCTAGCGAGAGCGAATACTTGGATTGCAAAGACATGATGCTAGACATATGCACGGCACAAAGCGCCACACTCCGTCTCATCGAGACATCATCACGAGCTTCCTAAGCAACTCTATCTCCGTCATAGCCATTTCCCACTTCTCCTTGTACTCCTTTCTCTCCCTAGCGGCTCGCTTAAGCAACTTCTCTTGACACACAAGCGCATCGCCTAAAGAGTCAACCTCATCGGAGAGAGATTCGATTGTAGGAGGTACCTCTGGGGAAGAAGAGTTGCTGTCGTGTGGCTTGACGGTGTCGGTCACCGCTCCGTCGAGGGCCATGGTGCAGAAACCCCCGGGCTTGAGTTGGTGAAGAAGCAAAGTCCATTTAGCTTGTCCTCGACCTTGCGCTCGGGCTCCTCGTCGCTTGAGGAAGATTGCCCGTCTGAGGAGTCGTTGTCGAGGTCGCTGAGGGAAGCAAGGAAGGCGTGCTTGTGCTCCTTAGCACGCTTGAGGTACTTCTTCTTGATCGCCTCCTTATCGAATCCCTTCTTGGACTTGTACTTGCCGGAGGTGTGCTCGCGCTTGTCCTTGCGCTTGTCGGAGTCGTACTTGCTGGAGTAGTACTTTTCACGGAGTACTTGTCCTTGCTCTTCTTGGGGCAGGCGGCAACGAAGTGGTGGGATGTCCGCTTTTCAAGCATCCGCCCTTGGAAGCACCGCCACGCCGACGGTTCATGCGGTTGTTGTGGAACGAGAATCGGTGATGACTAGTGCAAGCTCATCATCCCCAAGGCTCTCCATCTGCTCCTCGCTCGTCACGGACACCAAGGAAGACAAGGCGAAAGAAATGCGTGAAGGGTTAGCGGAAGAACTGGAACCGCTCTTACCGGAGACGAGTGCAACATTCGGCGCCGATGGGTTCTTGAGCTTCGGCGGATGGGCCTCAATCTCGTAAGACTTGAGCTTGTTTGTAGAGCTCGTCGGGAGTGAGGGTGTCATAGTTGGCGGACTCCATGATCGCGGACACCTTCACATCCCACACCTTCCGATCCAAGGCGTACAAGAGCCGCATCGCCTTCTCGTGCTCGCCCAACCTCTCCAGAAGGCTTGTTCGCACGAAGCTTGTTGCGGATCGTGCGAAACCTAGCAAAGAGAGAATCGATGGTCTCGCCATCAAATTTGGATGAGGTTATTGTACTCTCTCTTGTAGGTTTCGTAGAGGCGGGCCTTGACTTGTGGGGTTCCCTCATGGTAGCTCTCGAGAGTCTTCCACACCTCTCTAGCGGTCTCACAAGTGGCTACCCTCTCAAACTCGCTCTCCTTGAGGCTCGAGAACAAGACACTCCTCGCTCGGTTGTTGGCATTGTGTTGGGCTATTTGATCCTCACCCACTCGGCGGCAAGCACTTGGTAGTTCTCATCCTCAACGATCTCCCACACTCTCCAATCTATCCCCATGAGATGCGCTTGCATCTTAATCTTCCAATAGGGATAGTTGGTGCCATCGAACTCCAGGAGGCTTGCCACCAAAGTGACCAAAACCTCTCCATGTCGCCTTCTCGCGGATCAAGAACCCGGTTAAGGTGGATTTGATCCTTAAACCTCGCCTCGATACCAATTGAAGGACCGAAAGCGGGACGACCGCAGGGGGTGAATGGGAGCCTCAATTAAATTCTTTCGAATTAGTTGACTTGTAGCTCTCACGATCCCTCGGAGCAAAAAGCACACACACACGGTATGATCACGACCTTGGATGCAAGGTGGATGAGCTAGAGTTTGCTCTAGACTCACGGCGGATCAACCGGAAACCGAACAAAACAATCACGCAAGAGACGGAAGAAAACAGCCTCGGAAAGTGACCGGACTCACCGACCGGACTCACCGGGCGAGTCCGTCCAGCGTCCCGTCGAAGGTCCCGTCGGGCGTCGGTTGGATCGCCCTTGCGCACCTCTCGCGGGGACGCGATCGACCGGACCGTCCGGCCAACCCGTCGCGGCGGCCCGTCGGTGCGCCCGGTCACCCCGACGCGAACAACAAGACCGGAAGCGTCCGGTCAACCTCGACGCAAGCGTCCGTCGCGTCGTCCGTCACCCCGACGAGCGAACAGCACGGCACCCCGCCGGCGACGACTCACCCCAAAATCGATCCAAACTCACTCAAATCGCAACCTCGGGTCACAAGAATCGAGCCATAGCATCTAGGCATGTGGGTGACCATTTCCCCTTTGAAATTTCGAGATTGACGGAGTGAATCGAGAGAAATCGCGGATCACACGAAGAACACACCCAAAGAGTCACCTTGATCCAAAAAACTCGCCCGATCTACGTGCTCGTGAGGAATTAGCTCAAACCCTTCGGTGGAAATGATCCTCTCACGTCCTAGCACGAATCAACGCAAGAAAAACGAGATCAAACGGTGCCAAATCAAGAAATCGCGAAGAGAATAGAGGGAGAGAGGATGAACTCGGGAAGAACAAGTGAAGAACTCAAAATCACAGCTCATGAACAACAAAGAACACCGATCGATCGACCCAAACGTCACCCCCGTGACGGGCTAATCACAGCTAGCCCTTGCTCTCAGCAAATCTTGGTACAAATCGGGTGGACCTCTCACACCTCAGTCTCAGTAACCCTAAGCGGAAAATATGAAAAATGAGAGGCAAGGGAGAATGAAGGGGTATGCCTCCGCTAAATAGCCCCTATTCCCTCCGCCTAAACTACCCCTAGGATACATGAGTCGATTTTGTAACCCTAAGGCTATTTCCGTCGACGACTCGGGTAATCTTCGATCCGACGGCCACCGCGCCTTCCTCACCGGTAGCCTTGCCTCCACGCAATCTCCCCGATGCCGCCACGTGCCGCCCTTCCGTCCGCCGAACACTTCGGGTTTTGAGGCGCAAAACCCGCGAAACCCGCGCCCGTGGTTTTGAGGCACAAACCACCAAACCCGCCCGTGGTTTTGAGGCCCAAACCACGAAACCCCGCCGATGGTTTTGAGGGCAAACCACCAAACCTCCTCGACACGTGTCACCGCCGCCTTGACCGCCCAGTCGCCAAGTCATCCGAGCCCCCCGCTCTGCTGCAGACGCCGCCGTCTCGACCCGATCGACACGGTCCCGCCACGCCCTCTTGCATCCGTCGATGTCCCGGATGTCAGCCACCATGGCTAGCCGCCCCGGCACCCGGCCCCTCGGTCCAAGCCTCACGCCCGTCCTTCACCTCCACGGTCCGTCAGCCCGCACGCCCCTCCTTGACACCTTCACCTCTCTCCGTCGGCTACCATCTCCGAAGCTCCACACCTCGCACAACACGAACCAAGAGATACGTCTTCGACACACTCCACGTGTGCCGGTGAACCATAGCGAAGCGAGAAAAAGATAAAAGAAAATAGAGAAAGAATGTTGAGTGTTGACAATCACTACATCAAAACTAAACACATTTGAGATAAATCAACCATGTGTTCGCAAAAAAAGTGAAAACAAATAAAGCAGTATCGTCGCTGATTTATGCCGTTGCAAACAAAGTAGTGTACTTTAATTAAAACCCTCTGTGGAATATTATCTCAGACAAAATACACAAGTACTATATGTTTTCACTTCGACATGTAAAGATAGTTTCAAGTCACGTACCATGGCAGGGTTTTCCTCGAAGAAGAAGAAAGCTTAGCTCCTTGTTGCAGGAGTCTTCTCCTCCCCGTCAGAAAGGCTAAGGCGTCCTCCTTCTGGAGCTGCAAAAGCTAGTAGAGCTCTTGTGACCCGCTTATGAGGCCAAGATGTCATATTAATTCCATTAATTAAGAAAAAATGTGCTCTAGTTGGCTCTCTTTTTTTAATAACATACCATTCTATTGGTTCCTTTTAAAAAAACGCTACATCCAAAGTGGTCTAGTGGACAAGCAGAGCTAGCGGTTCTGGAGGTGCAGCCGGATGGTTTAACTGATGTAGCAGGTGATTATTAACAAAATTTGATTCCGCAGACGTCATTACCAATAATTGACGGAGCAGATAAGCAAGCACAAGCTTCGTATGGATGATGCACCTAGCTTTGATTATGAAATGTTAATAATGACCGCTTGGTTTTATGCTATATACCTCTGCACTAATCAAAGTAAATTAAAGAGGGTAGCTTGTACATTACTTTCGAGGAGTCCACATTAGGACTTGTTTAGGCTGGATTTGAGTAAAAAAATTAATTAATTTCCATTCTAATCCACCTAACATACGTGGATTATGATAAATACGAGTGCAGCCAAACAAACCTTTTACTATGTGTGGTGCAACTCCACTGGAGATAGATTAATAATTTTACGATTAAAATACTGGCAGCTTGTAGCAAAGGAATGGTAACAAAAATGGCAAGCCAGATCGGATTTATGTGTAGGTGGCGGGCCTGGGGCCATTTATTTTAACGAACCAGTGACCACTTTGAAAGGATGCAATGGGATACAAAAAATGGAGCAGTAGAAGCGCAGAACCTTCATTTTTGAAAAGGTCTGCAAAAACTTTGTCGAAATATAATAGTAGTCGAAAGCTACGAAAGATACACAAAATATTTACACTCCACACACACACACACACACCACTACAGGAATCCGCTTCTTTGCCGAGTGCGAACTAGTTTGCCGAGTGGCAAAAGTCGGGCACTCGGCAAAGAGGCTCTTTTCCCGAGTGCCAAACCGCGCGACTCGGGTAAAGAATTCTTTGCCGAGAGCAATACCGGTCGGCGAAGTTTACCACTCGGCAAACCATATTTTTGCCGAAAGTGCTTAGCCCTCGACAAAACTTACCACTCGCAAACAATAACAGAGCCAAACGGCCACGTTGTCCATTAACTTTGCCGAAAGTGCCCGCCGTTAGCCACTCGGCAAATCGGGCACCCTTTTGCCGAAAGTGCCACGTGTTAAGGCACTCGGCAAAGAACGTTGTTGCCGAAGTGTCCCTCTTTGGCACTCGGCAAACTATTAATTTTTTTTTGATTTTTCGTCCCATATTTTTTGTGTGGCGTAGTACTGATGAGTTACATGTCATGTGGAAAATTTGAGACAATTTAAAGTAGTTTTGTTATATTTCATGAATTATTTGTATTTCCTTGCATTTTTCGGGCCACTCCAAATTTGAACTGCAGGTACATGAAATAATGGACTGTGGTCATTCAAAAAAAAATGTTATTCACTATATTTGGTCATTCAAAAAGTGTGGGGATGTCCGGGTTTTAGGCATCCGACGTCACAACTTGCTCGAAACTTTTTCAAATTTTTTCCACAGCCTCCCCATGAGATGACAAGACACCACGCCAAGTTTCGTGATTTTTAAACTTCGTTTGGAATTTATAGATTTTAAAAACACCTTTCCCTCACGTGACTCGTCATGTTCCGCACATAAATGTTCGAAATTTCAGGTGAGTCCCCGGATTGAGCCTAAACATACGCCAAACATCGTGAATAACATTTTTTGAATGACCACAGTCCATTATTTCATGTACTGCAGTTCAAATTTGGAGTGGTAAAGAAAATGTAAGAAAATAGAAATAATTCATGAAATATAGCAAAACAACTTGAAATTGTCCCAAATTGTGAAGATGAGATGTAATTAGTGTACCAAGGCAACACAAAAAAATAGGGCCAAAAAACCAAAAAATGCACGCTTGCCGAAAGTGCCTTGTGTGGCACTCGGCAAATACACAATTTGCCGAGAGTGGACGGGCGTGGCACTCGGCAAAGTCTGTTTTATTTTTAAAAATAAAATACCACCTTTGTCGAGTGCCCCGATTTACGGCACTCGGCAAAGCCGGTGGATAAATACCGCCCGGCTCCCTCTTCTCTTCATTCTCGCCTCCAACTCCGCCGCCCGACCCCGACCGCCGCGCCGCCGCCCCGCGACACCGCGCCGCCCGCCCTCGCGCCGCTTCGCCCGCTCGCCGGAGCTTCGCCGGATCCGCCCTCCCGCTTCGCCGGACCCGCCCGCCCGCCGCGGGCGCGCGACCGCCCGCGGCGACTTCCGCCGCGGCCGCCCGATCCGGCCCGGCGATCGCCGGCGAGCGCCGCTGCGCCCGGCTCGCTCCTCCCGACCCTCGTCCCCGCCCCTGGGACCGCCGGCGCCCCCCACCCGGCCGCGGCCGGACCCCGCCGCCCCGGCCCGATCGGCGCGCCGCCCCGATCCGCCCCGGCCGGCCGGCTGGCGCCGCCGGCGCCCGGCCTCGCCCTCCCGCCCTCTTCCCTCCCCCAGCCCCACCGGGCGCCCGGGCCGCACACGGCCGTGCCCCTGTTCCCGGCAGAGGGAGAAAGGGGAGGTGAGGAGGAAGGGGAAGGTGAGGAGGAAGAGGGAGGAAGAGGAAGGGAAGAAGAGGAAGAGGAGGAAGGAGAGGAGGAAGAAGAGGAAGGGGAGGAGGAAGAGGGAGGAAGGGAAGAATAGGAAGGAGAGGAGGAAGAAGAGGAAGGGGAGGAGGAGGAAGAAGAAATTGCCGATCCGACCGGCCGTCGTCTTCGTGGTTGCCGCGGTGTTCGTCTTTGTTGCGGTGATCGACGCCGCCGCCGCCGATCGATTACTCTTGCCGCTTCCATGGCCAAGGTAAGCCCTATCCTTCTAGTAGTGGTGGTTAGTAGTAGTGGTTAGTACTAGTAGTTAGTAGGGTTAGTAGTAGTAGTGGTTAGTACTAGTAGTTAGTAGGGTTAGTAGTAGTAGTGGTTAGTAGTAGTTGGTGGTTGGCGGCCTTCGTGCGCATATTGATGGTTGGTGGCCTTCGTGCCCATATTGGTGGTTGGTGGCCTTCGTGCCCATTCTCGGTATATGCATGTGGTTGTTGGCCTTCGTGCCATGTTTTTTGCGGAGTTTTGGGAACCTCCCCGTGCGGGGAGGTGTCTTTGTCGAAATTTTGAGTCGACACTAACTATTTTTTGGCCTTGTTTTGTAGGAGGACACGTGGGAGGGACTCGGGCGACCCCGGCCGTCCTCGTGGGCGGGTCTTCTTTGCACCGCATCTCCATCGACCGGTAGGTATGAATCACCTCCATCCCGTCCTTGTAGTTGTCTTACATAGCGCGACCCGTTAGGGCGTCTCCCCGTCCGAAAGAGATACCGGGCGTTGGTATGCGCATCCTTGCATATATGCGACCGATCCGCTTCGGATTGTCCACGTTTTTGGACAGCCGTGGATGCGTAGACAAGGTTAGCATCCATGCTCGAGGTCCCGTCCGAGCGGATTTTTCGCAGCACCTCCCGTTGTTCTCCGGATACACACTCTCTCCCCGCGGGGCGTATCGGGAGAACGGCGGGAGGTGTGTCGAAATTCGGCTCGGACCGGACCCGAGCATGGATGCTAACCTTGTCTACGCATCCTCGGGTGGGATTAGGACCTATCCTCACCTATTAGATGGTAGGAACGCCGTGTAGATGCAATTGTCGCTTATGTGGCTGCCGACATGGGCGTATGACGAGAGGATGGATAACCGTGAGTGGATGTACACGGGCCGCAAGTAAGAGCTTTGAATGGGTTAGGGGGGACCGATGCTTTCTGGAGCATGCATTTGGCCCAGCCGCTAAGGGGTCTATTCGGATGCCGCGGTTCGTGCAAAGCAAATGTAAGAACAAGAAAAAGCGAGTCAAGGTTGAAATGGGCAAACATATTTACAACAACGGATTCGTCCCAAACTATAGCCGGATCTTCCATGGTGAAGTCGATCGTATTAGAGAGGACGTGGTGAGGCCCCTCCTCGAGGAGTATGATCAAGATGCGGGGATGGCGCACATGATGGCGAGACTTTCACGATGCACGGTTCAATGGAGGATTGGAGGAGGAACCTCGTGAAACCGCAAAGGCGTTCTATGAGATGATGGAGGTGGCACAAAGAGCCCCTTCACGAGAAGACAATGGTTACGGTGGATGCCATTTCACGCCTTATAGCGTTGAAGTCGCAATTGAGCATTAGTCGAGACGGCTTCGACACCCCCGGCCGTCGATTATTGGGCGCTTCTGGAGGGTCACGTCTGCCCGAGAAGAACACGTCACGAGTCACGAGAGACTTCTTCTTGGACTCAAGATGCCGTATGAGTCGTACCATGCTTGTCCAAAGGGGTGCGCCCTATTTAGGGGAGACCTCAAGGAAGCAACGACTGTCCAAAGTGCAAAGCCTCTAGGTTTGTGGAGGTAGAATGTAGTGATGGCGGGAAGAAACAGTCCAAGATCCCCCCGAGATGGTCCTACGACACCTTCCTTTCGCATCGAGGCTCCAACGGCCGTACATGACGGAGGAGTCCGCGAAACAAATGACATGGCACAAAAAGGGCAAAAGATACAGCCCCCGAGAAGTTGGTACACCCATCGGATGGTGATGCATGGAAGCACTTCGATAATATGCATCCCTGAAAAAGCTATGGAGGCTCGAAATGTATGCAGCGTAAGCGTTCGCAATGAATGGGTTCAACCCGCACGGTCAATCGGGCGGCCCCGTACACTTGTTGGCCCGCGTGTTCGTGATCCCTCTCAATCTTCCCCCGGTGTCATATTTGAGCTCAAGCACCTGTTCTTGCCGATAATACCCGGGCACCCGGGCAACAATATGGGTGTGTTCATGCGGCCCGGTGTGGGATGAATTGCAAGATGCTTGGCAAAATGGGGTAATTGACGCACGACCGAGCTACAAAGACAAACTTTACAATGCACGTGTGGTACCTATATTCAATGCATGACTTTCGGCTTATGGCATATTCAGCGCATGGTGTGTTCATGGGAGGTTCCCTTGCCCAACATGCAAGGTATTTGTGCAGATTCACTGGCTTCTCAAGGGTGGCAAGTATTCTTCGTTTGACAAACATCGTCAATTCCTGCCCGAGAACCATGAATTCAGACTAGACAAAAAGCACTTCACGAAAGGTGTTGAAGTCACCGATCCCATCCCAAAGTTTATGACCGGTGAAGAGGTCCTTGCCGAGCTAGCTGGTCTCAAAATCGATGAAAAGAAAGGTGGTTTTGTTGGATATGGTACCACACACATGTGGACTTATATATCGGGCTTGACTAATCTCCCCTACTACAAGGATCTTTTTCTTCCACACAACATCGATGTAATGCACACAGAAAAGAATATCTCTAAGGCACTCTTCGCAACAACCATGGACCTTAAGAAGTCAAAGGACAACGTTAAGGCTAGACTTGACATAGAGATCTTTGGCGATAGACCAAAGCTAGTGATAGAGACCCCCTAGCCCCGGGAGGAGATGGAAAAAGGGTCCGGCCGACTACATCATCAAAAGGGCCGATAGGAAGGAAGTGCTACGGTGGATGAAGACGTTATCGTTCCTCGATGGGTATGCGGCGAACCCGAGTAGGGAGTGAACTTGCGGACTATGAAAGTCTTAGGGATGAAGAGTCATGACTTCCACATATGGATTGAGCGGATCCTTCTTGCGATGACTCGGGGATACCTCCCCGAGCCGGTGTGGCGCGTCTGGCGAGTTGAGCTTTTTCTTCCGCCCGACTTTGTGTTAAGGAGTTATCTCGGGATGCGATTGCTGATCCGGAGCGTCTTTGCACACGTGTTGATCCGCAAGTTGGAGATGATATTTCCACCGGCTTCTTCCCGCCGATGCAACACCTGATTTTGCACCGCCCGGCCGAGGCACGGTTGGGGGGCCCATGCAGTTCCGTTGGTGCAATCCAATCGAGAGGGCTCTCAAGGTACTTCGGAGAAAATGCGGGGAGTAAAGCGCAGTGAGCCTTCCGTGGCAGAGGCATACATTACGGAGGAGGTGTCGACCTTCACACAGGCGTACTATCTTGAGAAACTTCCCGGCGTCCACAATCCTACCCCTCGTTACAACGCCGACGAGAGTTCATCGAACCTCGGCCTTTTCAAAGGGCAAGTCGGAAGAGGAAGCGCAGCTACCCACAAGCACTTGTCCTTTGATGAGTGGCGCACTATCATGGTCTATGTGTTGTTGAACCTTGACGAAAGCGCTCCTTATCGCCAGTAAGTTCTCAATGAGCATGTTCCATACGCCGTCACTATCCTCCACCTATCGACCCTAAACCTCCGGCCTTGTTTTTTCGTGGAATTTATTGGTCAACACTTGGAGAGGGAATGAGGCTCCTACCTTGCAACAAGAAGACAATCTTCTAAAAAATGGGCAGCCCAATTTTATTTTCCGGTTCTCGCTCAAAGGTACCATCCAACTAACCTCGTTCCGACTTTGATATTCCACTTTGGTCCTAGTAACATATAATGTAACAATCTACGTGGCCTCACCTTGCGTGCCCGCACGGATGCCTAAATGTGCAAAGATTTAAAACAATTGGGCAATGGCTTCCCCGTAGGGGTCAACTCGCTCACCGTTTATGATGTGAATGGCTATCGCTTTCGCACGAGAAGCTACGAGGAGAGTCGGCCCAACCGCAAAACAACGTGCACGAGGAGTTCGTGACGCGCCGGCTTGGATAAGAAGGACTATTACGGCATAGTCGAAGAAATATATGAGCTCAACTTGGGGGTCCTTAAGAGCTCAAGCTAGTGGTATTCAAATGCCATTGGTTCGATCCCGATGACACGAAAGTGGACCCTACGATTGGGCAAGTCGAAATTCGACGGGATTCCGTATATGGAGGAGAGGATGTCTATATTGTGGCTAATATACACGCCACACAAGTTTATTACCTCCCATGGGCGTGCCAAAAACACGAGGACCTTGCGGGTTGGTACCTTGTGCGGCCGGTATCGCCGCACGGTAAAGCGCCTGTTCGAACGATGATGATTACAACCCCGACCCAAACATCAAGAGTTCTATCAACCTGAGGGGCTAGAAGGACGTTTGGAGATAGACATTCTTTCGCCGATGGGCATGGAAGTAGACAACGCCATCGATGAGGACGAGGGTGATGAGGTGCGGGATGCCAAGGACCCGCAAATTCTTGAACGATGGAGGCCGGTGCGCGAAGGAGCTGTGGAGGGCGATGCACATGCCGAGGGCGATACGTGATGATGAGGATGGTGACATTGATGATTACAATAGTGGTAGCGATAGTGATGACTACATGCCACCTTAGGCATTCGGGAGATAATTTCTAAATCATGTAATACTAGTTTGTTATTATTGTTACCTTTCAATTATATTTCGTTCATTTTGCAATACTAATTGGTTTACTATTTGTCTTTGCAGGGACTCGACAAAATGCCAGGCGGAAGGCGGCAACGTCGACAGGGGGTCCAGTCCCTCTACGCGAGACCCCCCGCCCTCTCCCCACGCCGACGAGGAGGAGGCCGACGAGGAGGAGGCCGACGAGCAGCACCCGACGGTGGAGACGTCGAGGCGCGGCCGACGTCGCCCGTCCACGAGGAGGCTTGAGTTTGTGTCGTCGTCGGACCGGCCCGGGGCCATCGTCGGGCCGGGGGACGCCGTCGGGGCAGCCCTCGTCGGGCCACACCGCCCGGACTCGGACTCGGTGCCGAAGAGACACAATCGAGGCGTCCTTCTCGAGTGCCCGCCAGGGTCTACCTGGGCCTCGAGCCTCCCACGAGGGCCGATCCCTTTCCCCGCCCCCGGTGATTCGACCCAACGGTGACAAGTAAGTAGCCATTGATATTTTCACTACTTGTTCATATGACATGTTGCAAATCAAACTTCGGACTAACAATTTGTCTTAATGGCTCGTGGTAGTAACCGGGTTGATTGTAAGCGGAGGGGCAGTTCGCGCCATATCAATGGCATCCGTAGAGCCGGCCGATTAAAAGAGAACTACCCGGCCCTCGGTGACCGTCGGGTCGTGAGGGAGGTTCCCCTCGACGTGGGACCACCGTGCGCGTGGAGGAGGGCGACCTTGCCGGGAAGATCAAGGCGGACTTTTGGGTGAGTCTCGTATGCGGGATTACTTCACGTCGTTTAAATACTATGTTTCTTAAATAATTGAATGATACATGTTTTCTCGTATGCGTAACTACTTCACGCGGCGAGGCGCGGGCGGGAGGCGGTGGCCGCTAGAGTGCGGGGGGTGGTCCGTCGAGACCGACTCAAGGACCCGTACCACGAGGCGCGTGTTTGTGCATCACCTCCTTCAACGCCGACGTGCTTGGCAAGGTGGTGAGGAAGAACGGCAAGGGAGATGATGCTCAGAGGGGAGACCGACCTCACCGAGGGACCGGTACATCGAGGTTCGTAGAACGCATTTTTTCGAATTCCTTCAATGAAAAATAAGCGGACTTCCATTAATCCCCGCTATGTCATGCGGATGTGTCCGAGTGGTGCGGCAAGTACAAGGACTGGCTGGGAGGCCATTGTGGACAAGTGGCTCTTGGGCGAGACGCGTGCGAGACCAAGAGACTCGTCGGAGATGTCGCTTGGAGATGCCGGGCGCTCCACACCACCAAGGGAGCGTGCCCCTCCCGGTGTATATGAGCAGATGGGTACGATTCTCGTTGATTTTTTTATTCAAGCGCTCAAATCTCTTCACTTCTAACCATCTCTCGTGTTCTCCTCGCGGTCGGCTTCGCATGAAAACCGGCCGGTCGAGTACGCGGGGTGGGCCTTGACTCACGGCAGAAGCGACCGCCCGGCCAACGTCTACGACCCGGCGAAGGGGCCGAGGCGTACACCAACGCCCGGCGTCTACCCCAAGCTTACCCGAGACGACGAGGCGGCCAAGCGGCGCCATGGGGGCGACCGATCCGACCACCGCCCCCGGACATGCACTGGTGATGAGGTTGGGAGGAGGGAAGCAAAGACGGCCGGTTACGGATGATGGCCAGCCAGCGATCAACCCGTCCTCGTTGGACGGTGGCGTGATTCGCTCAAGGAGCACGACCTCCACCGACATCCCCATAGCACCTCGGGGCAGTGAGCTCCACGCGAGATGATGCAAGACTTTCGGGTAACCCGGTTTCATCGGTCGTTCACCGGTTTTACATGTCCGCTACCTATGCATTGTTTCAATGTTACGGTTGTAATATTGCGAGGCGGATGGCGAGTTGGAGGCCAGGCGGGTGGCCCGGGCGGCGAGTTTTGAGGCGGCGGGGCGGCCCGAGCAGAGGCCCATCGGCGGGAGTTGGAGGCAGTCCAAACAATACTCGGCGCGCCCGGTGCGGGCGTGGCGAGCTACTTCCGTGGCCTCCCGGATCCCGGGTGTGTGACCGCCTCCGTTGCCTCCCTCATTGTTCGCTCCACCCCGTTTCCCATTCCTCCTCCCTGCATGGACTCCGGTGAGTATATGTTGTTGTTTATTTATTTGGCCTCGTGCGGCTCACTGCGGTACTAATGAGATCGCCTCTTCTTTTGTGCAGCCACGGTCGGCGGGTTCGAACCCGACTCCTCCGGGTGACCCTTCTCCACCCCCGGTCCGGCCTATCCGGGTCGGCCCGACTCCACAAGACACGTGGCCGGGTGGCGTTCCTCCTCCGGGGCGCAGCCCACACCACGGGCTTCCACACGCCCCTCCACACCACGGGTGGGCCGTTCGGTCGGCGCCCGCAAAGACGGGTGGTATCCGGGGCAAGGTGAGGGCTCTTCGCACCCGGGGAGGCCACGGTTCGGGGCCGTGAAGTTGAGGTGGTGGTGATGGATTTATTTTCGATGTTGGACATGTTGCACTTCGTGATGGATCTAGTTTCGATGTTGGACATGTTACATTTCGTTTGGATGTTGGACATGTTTAATTTCGTTTGGATGTTGGACTATATGTATGAATTTGTGATATATGTGGATTATATATGTGGATTTGTGAAATATGTGGATTATATATGTGAATTGGTGATATATGTGGTCTATGATATATATATGAATGCTTATGGTATATGTATGTGTTGATGGAGGCTGTGAATCAATAGAAACAAACAAAAAAAAAAAATTCCCGGCTTTGCCGAGTGCCTTTGCCGAGCGCGGCACTCGGCAAAGCTGGGTACACCGCAGAGGAATGGCGGATTTGCCGAGTGCGTAGCCGGCACTCGGCAAAATGACCATAACTTTGCCGAAAGTGCGGATGCACCGCACTCGGCAAAGTGCATTTTGTTTTTTCGTAAAATAATTACTTTGCCGAGTCTTTGAGATACGGCACTCGGCAAAGTTTCAAAATACAAATCTTTGCCGAGTGCCGCACGTTCGCACTCGGCAAAAAGAAACTTTCCATATTTAACGGTCGACGTCGGGTTCGCCGAAAATGCGACATGGCACTCGGCGAACCCTTCGCCAATCGCCAGTTTTGGCACTCGGCAAAGACTCGTTTTGCCGAGTCAATCTTTGCCGAAAGTGGGGTTCGCCGAAGTTTGGCGTTGGCAAATCCTTTGCCGAGTGCAAAAAAACTGTCTTTGCCCTAGTGCGCCGGCATTTCGGCAAAGCCGCCGCTTCCTGTAGTGCACACACAACCAACACAGCTCTGAAGAAAGAGGTTCAGAAAAAAATAAGAACAGACTTTGTAAGACTAAAAGCACAGAGCTTGAAGACAGCGTGAAAAAAAATAAGAACATACCTTGTGCAGAGAAATCACATAGGCTCCGTGACTATGAGTACTTCTCCAATGGTTCATTGGATAAATGAATCTTTAAGACAAGTTTAGTTTTCACTGTCTTGGAAAACCAGACGTAATATCATGTTGGCCATTGCTAGGGGTCTCTCTTATCTCCATGAAGAACGTAAAGAAATGATTGCACATTTAGATGTCAAGCCACAGAGTATTCTCCCTTGATAACGAATTCAATTGAAAGCTCTCTCAGATTTCTGACTCTCCAAAATGATAAACACTCAACAGGACCAGAGTCCAGAGCAAAGTTATGACTCGAATGTGTGGAGGAACACATGGATATCTAGCACCTGACAACAGTCACTGAAAAAGCAGACACCTACAACTTTGGGTAGGTGATGATCGAAATAATTTGTAGTCGGTAAAACTTGGATGAATCCCAGCCAGAGCGGAAGCATCCACTTGATAAGTCTGCTTTACGAAAATGCAAAGTCTGGCCAGCTAACTGATTTGGTGGACAGTAGCAGTGATGACATGAAATCCAATATCTAGAGATCATGCGAACGATGAAGGCTTGTACTATGGTGCTTTACTTAAGTCTCTCACCTCCACATCAGCTGACTACGTAGCTAGTATCATTGGGGACGCCCTCTGGATGGGAGTCTTGGAAATCGGGATACACCAATAGTGAAATCCACAACCGTCAGTAGTAGTGCCCATCCAGCTATTAGGGTGTCCCAATGGCTAGCTATTATGAGGTGGATAAGGAAAATGTAGGAGAAAGTAGTCAGTTGTGACAAACAAATAGCCTATCTATTTCACGTATTCTAAGAATTTGAGAGAGGAGCATGTGGGTTCACTAGAACAAGAAAGT
The DNA here is from genome assembly GCA_015847255.1 of Hyparrhenia diplandra. Lineage (NCBI taxonomy): Eukaryota > Viridiplantae > Streptophyta > Magnoliopsida > Poales > Poaceae > Hyparrhenia > Hyparrhenia diplandra. Next base: position 22,692 of record JADLZK010003840.1, read on the forward strand.
ATAGATAGTCATTTCTTTTGTCTCTTACCTCAACGCCAGCTAGCTAGGTAGCTAGCAACATTGTGGACGCCTTGCCTTTGGCAGTGGGCCTTGCATCTAATCAGGCTTTTTTAGACGTACGTCCCAAAAGAGTGTAGTTTTAGGTTTCGTTAACTTGTTGTTTAACCATCTGTGTTATTCAAATCATTTATATAAATATTATTTATTTTGGTATGACTTATTTTATCACCATAAATATTTTAATAATGATTTATTTATTTTATAATTTGCATAAGTTTTTTGAATAAGATGAACGGTCAAACACGATGTCCGAAAAACTAAAACGACACTTTTTTTGGAACGGATGGAGTAGGTCCCACTCATTCAAACATATTTTTGTCTGGCTCTCTAGGTTTTCTTATGTTTTTTGTTGTTGCCCCAAGTGTCACGTAAGATCGGATAAAAAGTAAGTGCTCTAAACTTGTCATAATAGCTTGCGAAGCTATGTACGTTTAGTGGGAGAGAAGGTGATCCAAACTAAAAAGGAGAGAGAGGAAATACAGGTGACGTACGATGAAATGATTTTTTTTTCTTTTTGCAAACCACAAGTAGTAAATAGTAGTCTCAATATTCCCTAACGTGGATCACTTTATTTGTTACGTAGCATATTGGAAATCTGCCTCGCCTAATGGAATTTTGCCTCGTCCTGGACCCACGGACTTACCCTTTCTTTCATGCATTTCAGCTTTGGACAATTTGACGTCCACTGAGTTCTCTTTCCCTGTCTCCTGGCGGCGCTTTCTCTGTTTTTGAGGAAACACGGCGCTTTCTCTTTGCTGCTCTTTCTTTCCCCTGATCTGAGCTGCTCTCTGGGATGCTTGCCTCCCATGGTGTTCTATGGTTCTTCATCTCCCTTCTTTCCCTGTCATCAGAATGGTGAGCACTGCTTTGTCTTCAGCACGCATTCAATTAGTATCTGTATCAGGCACCATTTCCCTTTGAACCAGTTCGCTGCCTTCGCTTGTTTCCGCTGGCCTGTCTGCCATGGCGTTCTAGGTTCCTCATCTTTTTTTTGTTCTCTTCAGAATTGTGAGCACGTCTTTGTCTTGAACACGCGTTTAATTATTATATTTCGTTTGCCTCCTTCAATTTGTTTTTCGTCTTCACTGAATTGCTTATCTGTTAATCTGTGCACAGGTTTTCTTGCCGCTGATTTAGCATTTCTTATCGTCTTCTGGTCGTTGTACAGATCATTCTTTCTGCTTTCTGGTACGGGTCTTGTTCTTGTACGTTTTGTGTTTTTGTTAAATCTTCACAGAGCTATCATTACTCTTTTTTTTTTTTTTTTTTTTTTTTTTTTTTTGGAGAATGTATCATTACTTCTTTGGTTTATCTTTATTTCATTTCGCTAGATCTGCCCTTTGGCTAGATTCAGTTTATTGTTTAGGAAAACTAAAATTGGTGCAGAAGGCAGGTGGAATCAAATTTACTTCGATTAGGTGCAACTAGTGTAATTTCAACGCTTAGCTAACACTAACAGAAAGCCAGGTGGTCATTATTAACATTTCGTAATCAAAGCTAGGTCCATCTTGTGCTTGCTTACCTGCTCCATCAATTATTGAATCAAATTTTGTTAATAACCACATGCTACATCAGTCAAAGTATCTAACCATCCGGCTGCACCTGCAGAACCGCTAGCTGCTTGTCCTCTAGAGCACTTCGGATCTAGCGGTTTTTAAATAAACCACTAGATTGTTATTAAAAAAAAGAGCCAACTAGAGCACTTTTTTATTAATTAATTAATGGAATTGATATTTGAGACCAAACTCAGTGCAACTCAAGCAATTCATATGGCATCTTGGCCAGTGGGTGACAAGAGCTCTGCTAGCTTTTGCAGCACCAGGAGGAGGACGCCTTCAGCCTTTCTGACGGGAGAAGATTTCTGCAACAGGGAGCTACGCTCAACAATGCTTCGAGGAGGAAAACCGAGCCATGGTACGTGACGTTGAAACTATCTTTACATGTCCAAGTGAAAACATATTATTTATGTATTTTGTCTGAGATAATGTTCCACAGTGGATTTTAGTTAAAGTACACTACTACGTTTGAAACGGCATAAATCAACGACGATACTGCTTGGTTTTCAGTTTGTTCTCGTGAAATTTTTTTAGCACTGCTACAGAAATGATTTTGCAAGACAGTGCCCTTTTATTACCGTCTCAAAAATCGACAAAGGCGGTCGTTTTGTATTTTGCAAAGATGGTCATAAAATATCTGTCTCCAAAGATAGATTTTTTTTTTTTTAGAATTACACAAAGACAACGCAGACACTCACAACACGCACGCACACTCACCCCTATGAACACACGTCGAACCCTACCCTTATAAGTACCTCCGAAGGACCGGGCGGCCGCGGATCTAGAGATTCTCGAAGTCACCATAGGCGCCTTGTCGCCGACGGAACGCCGCTACCACTTAATGCACAATTTGGTAAATCCCGGGAAAATCCCAAGAAAGGTGCGAGCACCGGGATTTGAACCCTCGGTGGGTAGCGTCCCCTTTGGACCGTCCTACCATTGGACTACAAGCCCATTCGCTCCAAAGATAGATTTTGGAGGGGGACACTTTGAACTAATCGTCTCAAAAAAATAACCTATTTTGGGAGGCGGACTCACTATAGATTTAGGCCCACCTCCTAGCCCATGCAGCCTAACATCATGCTCATCATATATATAGAGCTTGTGTTTCATTTACATATCATCCTCATCTCTCGCGTAAGGGTGCAATCGCCCCCTCCCTTCTGAATCAACACGACGCGGCGCTCCTCCCTACCGCCGGCGTCCCTCCCTCACTGTCACTCCCCTCTCCTCTCCACGATTGCAACACCCATCCCTCTCCTCTCCCTCTCTCATATCTCCAGGTGGTTCATGAGGCCTCTCTAGCGGCGTCTCAACACGGAGTCGGGGGGCTAGCGGCGGCACCGGTGGCTCCTACAAACTAGCGGGCCGGCGGGCTGGTGGTTCCTCCTAGTGGCGAGCAAACGTCACTTTGTGGGGCGGGGACGATAGCGAGGGCGTGTCGGCGGGGCGAGGCTCTCCGCCGCCGAGCTCCCTCCACCCAGTGGCCCGACCACGATGAGTTGCGATACGGCGTCGGGCGGCCCGATAATGTGGCAGGTAGCTCGATCCGGTGTCGGTGGCCCGGCATGCGGCAGGTAGCTCGATCAAGACCGCCAGAGTAAGCGGGCCGACGACGGACGGCCAGATCCGTGTCACGATCCGCGGCAAGATTCTCAAGGATAACTGGAATTTGGGGTAGAATAGGGGAAATTAGGGCTAGGGTTAGAGAATCGGGATTGAGCGAGGGAAGAATTGGGGATTCGATTCAAGTTTCGATTCTTCGATACCAACCAACGATGGCCATTACACGCTTTATAGCCGGACACCCAAAGACTCGGCGCCGACTCAAGGAAATGAAAACGCCCACGGCCCACTACAACGGAATGTAAATGGCCCACTAAGCTTGAATACGTAAACCCGCCTTGATGTCGCCTAACCACGCCGTGTTGCCGACGGCCAATAGTAACTCCTCTTGGCGCCTTGCGGATCGACATTGCCCCCCCTCGAAAAACCGCCTTGACCCCTGCCGGATCATCCGAAAACGGCGATACAAGTTATTAACCTCCTCTCGAGTCTTCGAGTTGCGGTGTAATGAGCTCCAAGATACTTGAACTTGTGCGACCGACCGCCTTCTTCGAACCATCCGAGAGTCATGAAACTACATCGATGAACCGCAAAGATCCGGTTCGGATGGAACTGCGTGAAGATATCGGCTTCAACCTGAACATCACCTGGAATGCAGTTCTTCAGAGAGACACATGAACCACATCATGAATTTTTGCACCAACAGCAATGATAAACTTGTATGCCACATTCCCAACACGCTGAAGGACAATAAAGGGCCCATAGTACTTGTACCTCAACTTATGATTCGACCTGGGAGCAATAGAAGATCGCACATAAGGTTGCAATTTGAGAAATACTTGAATCACTAACTTGAAATTCCCTCTCATCCTGCGATTCTTGTCACCGCACCTTCATACGTTGTTGGGCTCGGTGCAAATGATGACGAGTACAATCATTCAACAAGTTCCTCTCACTCAACCACGGGTCCAGTTCGGAGAAAGGAATGCGAGATGAGTCCATGATAACAAAATGCTTAGGAGGATAACCATACAATACCTCAAATGGGGATCTGCCCAATGCTGAATGATAGTCGGTATTGTACCAATACTCAGCAACTGACATCCACTTACTCCACTGTCTTGGTGTAGCTTGAACTGCACATCGCAAGAATGTCTCCAAACATTGATTCAATCTTTTTGTTTGTCCATCTGTTTCTGGATGATAGGAAGAGCTCATCATCAGTTGTGTGTCAGCAAGATTGAACAGCTCCTTCCACACATTGCTGGTGAAAACACTGCCTCTATCGATACTATCTTCATTGGAAACCATGCGCCTTATAAACCGAGTCCAAATAGGCCCGAGCCACTTGTAAAGCAGTAAAAGGATGGGACAGAGGAACAAAATGGGCATACTTGGTAAACTTATCAATTACAACCATGATAGAATCAAACCGATTAGACTTAGGCAATCCCTCAATAAAATCCATGCAAACCACTTGCCAGGCCTGGTCGGAACGGGTAATGGCTGTAATAACCCCTCGAAGTTTATTATGATCCACTTTTGGCTTGTCGACGGACTTGACACCGCTGAACAAACCGATGAATAGCTTTCTTCATACCGGGCCAAGAGAATAGATTCCTGTTCTGTAATAGGTTGCTTGGAACCCAAAGATGACCTCCCCAATTTGAATTGTGCATAGCCTTGTAGCACATCTTTGTTGAGCCAACCGGTTATTTCCCAACCAAATTTTGCCATTGTGCCTAATCAAACCATTATCCACGTAATATTCCTTGGGCTGCTCTTGCAAAATTTGTTGAGCCAACTCATCATCAATATAGCCCAACTTGACTGCTCTTGCCAATGAGGATTGCGAAGGAGATCTGCAAGAATGGACTGGTGCTTGAGGAATTCTTGAAAGAGCATCAAGAATATTATGGATTCCTTGTTTGAAGACAATTTTGAACTTTAAGTCCATGAGTTTGAGCACGACTTTCAACTGAATTTTAGATGTGGCCCTTTGCTCGATCAAATACAACAAACTTCTATGATCGGTTCGAATCAAGAACTCTTAATCTTTGTAAGTATTGCCTCCATTTATCAATTGCCAAAATAATTGCTAAACATTCTTTCTCATATGTAGATAGAGCCCCGATTCCTACCACGCATTGGGCTTACTCGGATAAGCAATGAGGATGGTTATCTTGCAAAAGGACGACTCCAAACCCAACCTCACTAGCATCGGTTTCCAAAATAAATTGCTTATTGAAATCGGGAATGGCTAACATGGGGGGCATTGCTCGGGGCACACTTCAACCGATCAAAAGTCGACCGAGCTAATGGATTCCGGCTATAAACATGACCCTTCTTATTAAGTAATTCGGTGAGGGGCTTAGCCATCATACCATAGTTCTTGATAAACTTCCTATAATAGCCTGTGAGACCGAGGAATCCCCTAAGCTCCTTCACAGTCTTAGGAGTAGGCCAACTCTGCACAGCCAGAATCTTTGATCTTTCTGTTGCCACCCCACCAGCTAAAATACAGTGACCCAAGTACTCCACCTCCTATGTTGCAAAAGAACATTTGGACAGTTTGATATAAAATTGATGAGACCTCAAAATGTCAAACACCTTAGTCAAAAAAGAAGCATATGTTCATCCCAAGACTTGGAGTAGATCAATATATCATCCATAAACACCGGCACTCTCTGTCTTAACAACTCAAAGAAAGATAATATTCATGATCCCTTGAAATGTAGCAGGGCATTTGTCGGTCCAAATGGCATAACCGTGAATTCATATAACCCGTAATGTGTCTTGAAGGTCGTCTTATGAGTGTCTTGAGCACGAATCTGATTTGATGATATCCTGCCCTCAAATCCAACTTAGTGAACCATTGTGCCCCAAACAAGCTCATCAATTAACTCATCAACCAAGGGCATAGGATGCTTATTTTTAACCGTTTGTGCATTTAAATGCCTATAGTCAATACAAAACCTCCATGTGCCATCTTTCTTTTTTCACCAATAGCACGGGGAGAAGCATATGAACTAGTTTGGGTTTAATAATGCCCCGAGCCAACATTTCCTTCACGTTGCTCAATCTCATTTTTTCGAAATTTGGAGAATACTTGTATGGCCTCGATATTAACCGGTGTTGCTCCGGGCATCAATTGGATCCGGTGATCAAATTGTCTTTTAGGTGGCGATTACTTAGGTTCTTGAAACAAATCGAGTAGTCATGTATCATGACTCTGAACTCCCCGTGCAATGATGTAAGTTCCCTAAATCGCCGGTTGAGATATTTACGCATCCGAAACTATCGATTGCACATAACCAACACACAACATTGATAATTTTCCCTTTGTAGCAAATGGTGCATCCGTACATCGAGATAGCGAGAACAAAGAAGTAGTAGCAGATCCTTGCCCATACAATGTAATTCTTCTTCGCCCTCATGGGTCACCCTCAAAATTTTCCTAGCCCAATGAATCCACATAGGACTAAAGGTTTCCAACCAATCTTGACCCAAGATCATATCATAACACTTCGGTGGAAGCACTCCAACAAGAGATGAAAGAGTGGCCCCCTGCACTTGCCATCGTAAATTTTGCACCTCTTTGTCGAAATCATAGGACTACCATCATCAAAGACAACAAACCGAGTAGCCGGACAATCGTTAAGGCCACTTGCAGCTTCTCGAGCCAAAGCATCACCGATAAATGTGCCCACACTACGAGAATCTACTAGAATCAGTACTTCCATCTTCTCAACCTTGCCACACAACTTAAGTGTCTTCCTCAACTTATTGGTAGTACCGAATGATCACCAATGACCATAAAAACTTCTTCAACCGGATCCACCTCTTGTTCATCATCCTCCTCGATCATCCACTTCCACGACCTCCCACATCTCCTCCAACACATGCAATGGAACCCGTGCTGGACATTTATGACCTCTCTCCCACTTGTTACAACACCGGAAACACAATCCATTCCTCTTTCTGAACTCCTTGAGTGCAGTCAACTTGTTATCCAGGCCCCTGTTGTGTAGGTGGGGGTTTGGCTTTGTCCGAATCACCCGGTTTCCTCTCGACATCCAACGAGGTGTGGACTGAATCCTTCCCTGAATGACGGCTTGGACTTCCCCGCTTCCAACTCCTTCTCCCGCATCGAGCCAAAACCGGCCGTGTCAACGTCGGGGAGGTTGATGTAGGACAATTGCAGCACGAATGTCTTCCTTCAATCCTCGCCAAGTATCGATTAACCGGATATGTCTCATCATAACCGGCGTTGTACAACAAAAGATTATGGGTCGCTTGCTCAAATGCCGGTGTATACTCTTCCACGGATGCGCCCGACGAAGAGCTTCGAAACGCTTGAGCACAATTAGGTACTTGGTTCGATCAAACTTGGATAGTACCCGAAAGCAATGAGGTCATCCCACTCCACAATACGCCCCTGTCTCTCCACAATATGAAGCCATGTCTTATTTGAACCCTCAAAATTGAGCCGCGAACCTTGTCTTCAACGAAGGATGAACCGCGTATACCTCAAAATACATGAGACAATGATCACGCCATAAGCACGGGTTCGATCCATCAAACTTAGGGAACTCCAACTTAGGGAAAGGGGTGGACGGCGGTGGGGTCGAGTAAGATTCGGCGGCGTGCCGGATGAACGTCTTTGTGGCGAGTCCCATGGAACTCGCCGCATGAGCTCGCCATGCCGTTAGGGGCGCCGGCGTCGGGGTGGTGACTTCCGACGCGGACGCCGGGCGGTATTGAGGTCGGCCGTCGGGGCACCCGGTATTTGTTCGACCGCGGTGGGTGCGACGGGCGGCACACCACCTGCCGGCCGGCGGGAGCTCCCCGCCGCCGAGATTCCACCGCCGCCAAGCCCTCCGCCCACGCCAACCCGGAGGGAAGACCGCCCGGGACCCCGGGTCGGGCCGTGGACCCGCCGACACCGGATCGATGGAGTCAATCCGCCCGTAGCGAGGTAGTCCCCGCGACGGCGTCTCCTTCATCGTCGTCTCGGCAGCTCGCCTTCTCGGCGAAGTCCTCGACCGGCGGCGTGATTCGCGTCCGTTTGCTTGGCGGAATGCGTGGACCTCGTCGAGTGTCCGCTTGACCATCACCTCTAGCCCGGCGACCACGTTGGTCGTCTTCGTGAACTTCGGCAAACCTGCGACATCGAGTCGTGAGCTTGGTGTTGAGATCATCCATCGAAGCTGCCATTTACGCTGGCGCCTTCATCAACTTGCGCCGGGCGCGGAGCTTGATCCCGAACCCGGATTGGTGCGCGTCAATTGGAGTGTTGGGTGGATTTATTGCGACCAATCTCAAACGGCGATGAAGCTGCGAGATCGATCGGCTTATCACGAGCCTTTTACCCACAATCGATTCGAACGCGTCGATTGGGCGATTCTGCCGTGAATCTTAGGAGCTTGATACCAAATGTCACGATCCGCGACGGTATTCTCAGGATAACTGGAATTTGGGGTAGAATAGCGGGGAAATTAGGGCTAGGGTTAGAGAATCGGGGATTGAGCGAGGGAAGAATTGGGGATTCGATTCAAGTTTCGGTTCTTCGATACCGACCAACGATGTCCGTTACACGGCTTATAGCGGACACCCGGTGCTTTCGGCGCCGGCTCAGCGAAATGAAAACGGCCCACGACCCACTACAACGGAATGTAAACGACCCACTAAGCTTGAATACCGAAACACGCCTTGATGTCGCCTAACCACGCCGTGTTGCGGGCGACCAATAGTAACTCCTCTTGGCGCCTTGCGGATCCCGACATCCGGTGGCAGCCATGATGTGCTCACGGCGGCAAGGGCTTGCGGCGTCCGTGTTCATCGCGGCGTGGCACCGGGAGCTCGTAGGCTGTCTAGATCCGAGGTGGCACTAAGCTCGATGGGCTTGGCGGGCTCCATCGATGGGCTCGGCCCGAGCTCCATTGATGGGCTCGTTGGATTTGTTTTTGTTTTTATTGATTTTCTGACGACCTTTGGTTAGAGACGGGTTGCAAAAATCCATGTCGTCTATTACACAAAAGATTCTTGTACTAGTGTAGAGCTCGGAAAAAGTAGAGCCATTCATGTGGATAGATTAGATGGCTACGAAATAAGAAGAACCAATGTGGATAGAGCCATTCAAAGGATAGAATAGTACTTTTTACGGCTGCTTTATTGGCGACGGCATGCCGGCGGGGCTCGTTGTAGGCACGTGGCGGTAGTTTGATGCACGGGTTGGCACGCGACGACGGGATAGGCGCCTGCCCCCGCCACGGTGACTACGGCGGGCACGAGCATGGGCATGGCGCCGCCTTGTTGGGCGACATGTTCACCGGCTCAAAGACTAGCTCTGACTCCCAGGGGCGAGTCCGGGACGTAGGCGACACGCATGCCAACACGCTTGTCCACTTGGCCACCTGCTAGCGGCGCCTATTAATCTTGTTGCCATCCACCTGCCGCTCCCATCTCCTCCTCATTTGCCTCTCCTCCTTGTCATCGGTGGCCATGCTATGTTGCTTACGCTTCAACGACGGTACTTCGTCATTGTCCTCCGAGCACCTCTTGATCTTGGGGTGAGATCCACCTTGTTCTCCTATAGGAAGGCGATGAAGACGGGGAGGAGGGGGTAGTGTGTAGGGCCATATAGTGGTCGTTTTAGGCCAGACGGCCTTGAGGATGCCGTCCTTGGCGACAATCAGCAAATGAGAATCCCGTTTTTTAAATTAGGTCAAGGAGTTGGATATTGTGTATAGTAGAAAAAGTACTAAACTGCCCTTAAGTATTATGAATTAGTCTTCTTAATTAACGGATGTGGTAAATAATGCATCCCAAGCACTGTAACAAAGCTCCTCCTTTACTGTCTATAGTTATATGGAGCCATTTCTATCTTTAGCGAGTCAATCAGTTGAGCATCTCTAGAAACACAAATTGAAATTTCACCTAATATGTCGGTTTGGCTATCCATTCCAAAAGATCATCTATCCATATAGGTCAGCACTCCACCAGGAAGGGGCTTGGGGGCTATACCCATGGGTACACTCAGGTGTACCCTCCGGCTAAGGATCTGGTCAAGCCTAAGCACGACCTTGGCCTTTACTCAAGGCTTGGTGGCTCGCTAGGACCCTAGGCTATTGATAGGCTGTACTTGAGCTTGATCCCCGACTCAACCCTAGCTCGAGCAAGTGCCTGTCTGAGGATCCTATGCTCCAGGCATCAACCAACTCGTCGAGCATCCAAGGATCGGGGGCTTTCAAGCATTGCCCTGACCAATGAGCACGGTGGCTTCTGGGCTCGCTCATTAACACCATCAAGCTAGGTGCCTTCATCGCTAAGGAAGCCTCAAGATGGCTCACCCGGTGCAGGTCAGTCAATGTAGACAGCCCCTAATGGTCAGATCATCAAGGCCATAAAGAGCTAGGTGGCAGTCGAGGCTCCCCCGACTCCATGACAACGCTTAGGGTCCATTCGCTACAATAACACCTTCCTAGACTCGGCGCATGAAGACTACCCTCCCCCAAGCGCCTTATATCCGACCTTCCGTAGGGTCAAGATGGCGAGACTAGAGGGAGATGAATAGTCTTTTCTAAAATCAATCACATCGGCTAACCAAAACAATTGCGGAATCAAACTATCGATCTAGCTAGGACTACACCCTCTACACCTTATAAAAGATCCTAATTAACCAACTAATATGTCGGGCTAACTAGATCTCACCTAACCAATTCTAGAAGCAAGGTTAGATAAATCTATGTGTTGGGCATAGGAATCCAAGCCTAAATGCACATCAAACAAATCACTAGCCAACGGTTCCAAAACCCTAACACTATGTGAGTAGTACTTCAAACAACGGGGAGATCCTTCGTATGCAAAAGCAAAAAGCCTAAGCTCCCTAGCAGTGCTTAATAACAAGGCTACTCAAGCAAATTGAGAGCTCAAATTACTTAGTTGCACTGCCTAAGCAATGTCACTATCAAGGCTACTGAAGACATCTAATTATGCAAGGGATATACTTCTATGCTAAACGTCACTAGCAAGCTACACAAGCTAAGTACAAGAGTAATTACACAAGCACAATATATAGAATAAATAAATACAGGCTTGTGTAAGGGGATTGCAAACCAATGGGGAGAACACGGTTGAAACCACAATTTTTATCTTGAGGTTCACTAGTTTGCTAACAAGCTAGTCCCCATTGTGCAGCCAGTTCATTTTGGGAGTTCATGCACTTATAGGCACCAAGCCTAGCCCATCACTCGAGCACCGTAAGAACCTTCACAAGATGAGGGAAACCAATGACATGCTTTACAAGATTTGCCTTTCGCGGCTCTTGCAGGGTGAGCACACTACCGCTCACAATTGCTTCTCCGAAGCACCGCACAATCTTTCTTGTAGGCTCTTCACGATGGAGAACTCTCCACCAAGCCATCTAGGAGATGGCAATCTCCAAGACTAACAACCACCACTGTCTTGCAACTCGGACACTTAGGCCACTCAATGCAATCTCACAATGCAACACACTAGAATCACTCACCGGCAATTGGTTCGCACTCTTGCAATCCTAAGCGAGTTAGAGGTCTACCAAGCACACCTATACAAGCCACCGAGGCCTAAGGGTGCTTAGCAACCAACCCAAGGCTGGCCACCACTTCTACTTATAGCACCAAGGCCACAAGAGTCATTGCGCCTTCATTGGGTTGATCGACTGGGCTCAACCGAACGCGATGTTCGGTCAGCTGATGGACGCCACATGTCCTAGACATTTAAATGTTACCATTGGAGCTCAACAACTAACTCTCATGCACACACTACCTTCAGATAGAATGCGTCTCTCCTAACCGGACGCGCAATGCCATAGCATCCAATCCACTGTAGAGAGCTCCTAGAGCCAGTTTTCCTAACGGAACGTGTCCGATCACCCTTGACCAAACTCTCCTCAACATCTGTTAGCTCCGTCGTGTATGTGCCAGACAAGGAATAGTGCAAGAGATGCGTCTGTGACGCAACCCTACACCTAGGGTTAACTACCGAACACGTCCAGTTGCATCGGAGATAGCGTTCGGCCGCACTTAGTGACTCCCTTCTCTTCCAAATTTTTCTCCTTTGCAAATGTTCTAACAGCACCTAGTCTACATCACCTTGTGCAAGTGTGTTATCATTTTCACAATAATTTTTTAAAGGATTATCACTCTTTTTCACCACACCACTCCATCATAGCAATGATGCAAAGTTGGATCACTCGAGTGGCACTAGATGACTAATATGCAAACAAGTTATACCTTTGCCTTGAGCAATGAAATACCCTCCAATGACTAGCCTTCTTGCTCCACATCAGAGATATCTCTTTTCTCACTTGCAGTCAGCTGCTTGCAAGCTGCTTCGATATCTTACCGTTCAATCAAAGATTTCTACATGCGGTAACAAACTCATGTGGTAACAAACTCCAATGGTCAAGTTTTCAAGATTGCGAGAAGCCTCAATACCACTTTGCTCATGTTTTAACCACCCAATCCTTCAGGCATTCTGATCTTGAATGTAACAAAGCAACCTTCTCATATTCTAATGCCAATCATGTAAGCAGTTACCATCTATCCTAAACTAGGACATAAATAATATGGCCATCTATCTAAACCAGGCCATAAAGTTCTCTACACACCTATGACTGGTGGAATGAAATACCCTATAGGTTATACCTTTGCCTTGTGCATTCCATTCCATCACCTCCAATGTCGGTGCAACACATGCACCATCCTTGATTAATAAATGATATGATCCACTTCATATCATCACATGGTGTTATTGGTTCATTGATCTTGACCTCACTTTCTCTTCATTGTTGCTTTGGTCCATCGGTGCCAAGTGTTTGCTAAAGCTTCCCCACCATGCGAAGCCTCTGACTCGCCCTCCACACGTGCAAATGGTCCATGAAGCCAATCCTCATCTTGATCTTCTCCACCTAGTCGCATAACTCCATGTCATGTCTCATATGCATTGAGTTCCTTCATTACTTGTGTGAGCATTTTAACATAATCAAGCAATTTCCACCTCCATGGCATGTGTTCCTCATACATGTGTGCCTATGTCACATAAACACGTATTAGTCCACTTAGGTTGCCACTCAGTTACCAAAACCAAACAAGGGGTTTTCACCTTCCTCGGTATATAAGGACGAGGTTGAAAGAGAACAAACTAGAGCATTCTGAGCTCCGCCTAGAGAGCAAAGTGAGATGAGAAAAATGACCAAGCATTCCTCCCCTAGCAATAGGGCAAGAGGGAGGAGTGTTCTTCTTCCTCACCTGGGAAGAAACCTCACCACCAACAAGCCTTAGGATAGCACCGAGCCATCTCTATCAAATCTCTCTCTTTCATTGTAACCCCTGATTTGGGTGCTCTTGAATACAAAGAACAACCATTTATCTAAACATAGTGATCTTATATCCTAAACTAGGATACATCACTATGTCTTCTCTTGTGCTATTGAGTCCGCCCAAGCCATCGGAGACCCACACTCGGTGACACTCCATGAATAACGATGCTTGCCACGGCAATGAATCCACGACACAACCCCTAGCCACTATCGCATCACTTTGGATCCACCATGCATAGTAGTTGACTCTTCTAGCGGGTGGTCGCCACCGCCATCACCGCATGTGCCACTACCACAAGGGCCATCAAAGCCTTTGGACCATGCAATAACGCAAACCTACACAAATTTTGCTTGCCTAAACCACCATTGTGTATCGCCTCGTGTCCTTCATAGCAACCAACACAAGCGTTTTCTCAATGCCATCCTTGCCAAGTCGCCGCCTCCACAAGGGCCGAACTAGCTATGATCGATCGGGGAGGGCTTACTACATGCGCCGTCGCCACGATCGATGTAGTGTATTTCGAGCCCCGCACCACCCCTTGCCATTAGGAACCATAAGCACACAAGAGGAGGCCTCTAGGAACCACAAGATCGGGATCACCAAAGGGGAGAGAACCATCAAAGCCCATTTGTCGGTGTCCCTAGAGCTACATGGACAACCATCGACCTTATCAAGCGTCGTGAAACAAGAAGAGTGTTTGCCAAACATAGATCAATTTCATTGGAAATCCGAGAGGCCGCCTTGACCAATGGGTTGCTTGGATTGAAAGCATAGCAAATGGCTTAGTTCTTAGGGGGTGGCTGCCGCTTATATAGGGCGGGGGCCTCTACCTACTCCTTAGCATATTCCTTGCATAAAGCAAGATGCTTAGCCTATTTGAGGACCAAGGCTTCTCATGATCAACTTGAAAGCCAAGGCAACTCTAATTGCGTAAATGTAGAATTGCGAAAGTAAGATACATGTGGTAGGCTTAATACCATCAATCTCCCCCTTAAGCCTAGCATTAAGTGATCCTCTTCAAGCCTATCTCCCCCCTCATCTCCTAGAACTTGGACCTGTCTAGAGTCTTGGTGAGAATGTCGGCCAACTACTCGATGATGGGAATGTAGGCGGCCTTGATGCTCCCATCTTCAAGACATTCACGGATGAAGTGATACTTGGTCCTAATGTGCTTGCTCTTGTCATGGAAGACGGGTTCTTGGCGGGGCAAGAGGCGACTTCTTTGTTGACCCTCGGCTCCACCTCCACCTCTCGCCTAGGAGCTCCTCGAGCAGCCTTGCTGACCATAATGCTTGAGTCGATGTAGTGGTGGCGGCAATGTACTCGCCTCATAGCTTGCAAGCGCCACCACCTTACGCTTGATGGATTCCCGGTGACCAAGCAACTCCCTAGGAAGAACATGGTCTCATTTGGTGCTCGGCTTGTGTCCACGTCACGGGCAGATCACTGTCGCAGGAGCCGATGAAGTGCGCCGAGTCTGGGGACTTCTTGTAGTGAAGCCTGTAGTCCAGCGTCCCCGCACGTGGCGAGCGCAGCGTTTGATCGCCTACGGGTGCTCCGCCTTGGGCCTCTCCATGAACCGGCTTAGGTACCCGGCAACAAACGCCAAGTCCGATTGAGTTTGCACAAGGTACCTCGGACTCCTCATGAGCCGCCCGATACACCATCGCATCCACCTTCTCCACCGTACTCTCGGCTAAGCTTTAGTTTCTCTTCCATCGAGGTGGCGGTGGGATTGTAGTCCGCCATGTCCCCCGGCTCAAGATTGCGCGCGTGTAGTTAGACTAACACGGTGTGATGCCCTTCACATCTGGCGGACCTCGATGTCGAGGTAGTAGCGAAGCGAGACCAAGGTCACCCATCTCAAAGTGATCCTTCATGGCAGCCTTCAAGCTCTCAAAGTGATCCTTCATGATCGGATGATGATCAGCCTGGAATCGATGAAAGTTCGGGCACCTCAATCAAATATATAGAAGTGTTCAAATAATTATTTCTCAAAAAAGAACTACAAATCAAGTAAAGTATGTTTCCAATTTGCCAGCAAACATGTAACGAACAGGACTTGACCTAGCTAACACAAGGTGGCAAGTGGTAAAATTTACTGATTTAGAGTAAAGCATCAATATATCGATATAGCAAGGAAATGAGGAATTTCCTTACTAGTGTTACATTGCACACCTATAACACCAAACTGCTTACTGTCAATTCTCATTTAAGCTTCCCATTGTCAGTCTTCAAGCTTCGGTGTTCGGACGAGTGGTCGTTGCTCAACAAGATTGCGGCGAGGATTCCAGGTTGGAAGGGGAGCCTCCTCAATCCAGCAGGGAGCACGGCGTTGGTCAAAGCGACCTTATCCGCGGTGCCGATCCACACTTCAGTAGCTCTTTGCCTCTCGCCTTGGCGCTCAAGATGATCGACAAGCTTCTGAGGGCCTTCATTTGGGTGGAGGCGGATTCCCTCTCTGGGGGCCGTTGCAAGGTTGCATGGCCGCTGGTGTGTAGGCCCATGCCGCTTGGTAGCCTTGTGGTCGCGGACCTTCGTACCACATGTATTGCGCTGTGCACGTACGTGTTGGGCCTAGAGAGATAGACTACAGGGGCGGCGGCCCACGACTAAAGAGAAGGCAGCCCTGGCGTTATTCCATGCCGCCACCATCTTCACTAGTTGGGGATGGTCAGAAGACGTTCTTCTGGATGGATAGATGGTTGGGCGGCCAAAGCATCCAGACGCTTGCCCCAAACGTGTTCAGGGCGGTCTCGGTCCGCAAGAGGTGGACTACGGTGGCTGCAACGCTGCACAACGATGTTTGGATATCCCACATTGAAGGTGCGGTTACTATGACGATGCTGGTGGAGTTCGCTAGGCTCTGTGACTTGCTTGAAGAGGTGCACCTTTCTCAAGAGCCAGATACTATTGCTTGGAGATTCACAGCTGATGACAGGTCTCTGCGGCCTCGGCGTACGGGGCAATGTTTCTGGGTGCTACTTTGATGCCTGATGCAAGCAGCTTTGCAGGACTTCGGCTCCGCCGCGTGTTCGTTTCTTCTTCTGGCTAACCCTTCATGGACGCTGTTGGACAGGAGACCGGAGGTATAGGCATAGCCTCCAGCAGTCCAATGACTGTGTTGTGTGTGATGAGGAGCCGGAAACCACGAACCACATTCTAGTCGGCTGTCCATACAGTCGTGAGGTGTGGCATCTTTGCCTGCTCAGGTTGGGGCTCAACCAGGTGGCTGTGGTGTTCGATAATGCAGACCCAGGCACTACTGAGTTGTGGTTGCTCAATAGGAAGCGACTGCCGAAGCGTGTTCGGCGGGGCTTCGACTCGCTGTTCCTTTTGGTGAGCTGGATGTTGTGGAAGCAGCGAAACAGGAGGAAATTTGAGGCAGTGTCTAGGGAACCTCTACGGCTAGCAGAGGACATTCAGGAGGAAGCCAAGGGGTGGTGTTCCACCGGTTTCAGGCAGTTGGAGGTCTTCGGCCGAGTGCCTTGAGTTAGTTGCTTTGTCGCTTTCTAGTTGCAAAATTGTTTCGCAATGTAGTGTTCACTTCAAATCTAGTAGAAGGTAGGGCTCACGGTAACCTGGGTTACCTTGTTGCGGGATGTATGACCAAACTCTTTCTTCTTGATGAAATACGCGTCGTTTGGCGTGGTCTCAAAAAAAAAAAATTCTCATTTATATTTGTAATTTGTAACGGGCCGCATATGTATCGGTTATCCTAAATCCTCACGTGGAATGGATGTACATATATATAGCACCTCTTTTATACTCTTGTCTAGGCTTCATGTAAAGATTTAACCTAGAGGTACTATATTTAGAAGGATAAGAATTATAAGCTGGTTTGAACTTGTTAAACAACCAGTAGAACATAACACGTGGGGTCACTATGGGTCTAAACTAAAATAGTAACAGGTCAGGGTATTGGAGGACCCGTCAAGAAAATTATATATACATCTCGTGTGAATTTCAAGAATTTAACTTTTCTGGCCCATCTTCTGGGAATTTAGTTGGATATGTTGGTATCCATCCTTACAACAGTTTCTCATCTAAGGTTGATTATCATCACACGGGGAATATGGAGGAGCACTTGTTAAATTCAACGTCAACATCCTCCTTGCATCATTTGAAAGATCTATGGAAGAACCCAAGGGGACAGTGCTTCGTATCCAGGCATTAGCACTGGTGGCCATCATCTTCAGTTTCTTCCTTGCTGCCTACGGGTCGTGCGTGCCGCCGCTGGTCCAATAGCTGGATAGTTCAAAAGGGCTTCTTTGTTGCACACGTGTTATCTCTATCCCTTGGGACCTACAGCCTTGGTCTAATGCAATCTTCGTTGGTGAAGAGTGAGATGTATCCCATATGGACTGTGTCCCTGTTTGTGCTCTTTGGCTGCATTGATCCAGTCACCACCTACAACGGCCTTGACTATAAGGGCCCACTATCAAAGGTACTATATGGGATTTGCCTCAACTGTGGATATGTCCTACTGATGAGTATTTCGACCATTTCCAGTGATGTTGGTAACTTAGCCGTCTGCATGTTGTCTGCAATCACTTTCATTAAGGGGTTTCATATGTCCTTGTCACTTGTGCAACAAAGCAGAATGCGAAACATGGTAGAACTTTTAAAAGATAATAAGGGATATATAAATGTGTTAAGAAACAGTGGAGGTATGATGAGGGTGGTAGATTTTCCCACTAACATTACTGGAATGATTAGTGATGATAATGTCAATCTGGGTGAAATAGAAAGTGTATTATTAATGGAAAACAAGGATGAGCTGTGGTCTTGTTATGATGTGTGTGTTGCCTTCTGTCTGTCTCATAAGTTGCAACGGCATTTTCTTGGGTTGAGCTATCACGGTGTGCCAGACCTAGACCCAGAAACCTTAAATGGTAGAGATTTTTTACAATAATTGGGGAAAAATTGGATGGCTCACATTGACCGAGAGCGGCCGATCCGACGGCTACAAAGGCTGAAGGCAATGGGAGGCAAACGCATGAAGGCAAAAATTGCCTCCTATTGTGTCTATGACAGTGGGCCATAGGAGCAAAAATCGCCTCTTATTGCCTCCGCAAAATGGAGGGATTAAGGGTGGCGGTAATGGCAATCTTGTATTTCTTTTTTATTTTATAAAGGGTAAAATGGTAACTCCATAATTGCCAAAAGATTGTTTTTAGTAGTTCTTTTGTTATCCTCTACTAGGGTTTGTCCGTGAACTTCGTGAAGCCGCGCCGCCATTTGGGGCGGACTTGTTCCCGGCGGCCGGCACCTCGGGCGCTGCGTCGCCGGCCTCCCCCCACCGGCCACGGCTCCGCCTCCTCCTCCCGCTCTCCACCTCCGCCCCATGCCGCCGGGTCGCGCCCGGCAGTGTGCGGCCGCCGTCCCCGGACCTCCGCCTGAGCCCTTCCCGTCGTCGGACTCCGGCGAAGAGGACGCCCGTCGACACCGGCCGTGCCTCCGGCCGCTCCACCATGTCGGTCATCCTCGGCCGCCTCCGCCCGCGCCCGGTGCTCCCCGCCGAGGACCGGCTCGCCGCCGCCGCCCGGACCCTGCCCGAGAAAGTCGGTCTAGGACTTGTTCAGCGGCGGCGGCCTGCCCGGCGCGAGTTCGGCGCCGATGGCGGCGAGGAGAGCGGGCGCTTCGGGGGCGCTTCGCTTCCGTGGGAGCGCCCCATCTGCCGCCGAGGCCGCGCGCTCGCCCGGCGTTGATGGTGGGCGGCGCTCCCCCCGCGGAGGTCCATATTGCCAGCCCATCTTTGCGCCATCGCGAGCCCGCCCCTCCTCCTGCTATGGCGATGCGCCACCGCATGCCCTCGCGCCTCCGCCTCCGATCCGATCGGCGGGAATCCGAAGCTTGGCGCCGCGTTAGCCATGGTAGTGGCGGCGGCGGGCGAGATCCACCGCCGCCATGGCATTGCCCGACGCGACTCCCTACCTTGGCGTCGGCGAGGCGCCACCTGCGCCGAGGTCGATGTTCCACGGCCTCGTCATGGCCCCCAAGGTGCGTCTTTGAGGTTACGCGCAATGCACACCTCAATATGCCATACACATAGTCTATGCGATGCATTCGGCCACACAATACGGATTGCTTTCATAGAACGGTCTCCATCGGTGATCACGAAACCGGATGCTTGAACCATGGCATCACCGAAAGCCCTTAGCAGCCACACATACGACTCAACATCCTCGCGAGAAAGAATTCCACATGCAAAAAGAACTGCGTGCTTTTATGGTGGTTCACCCCAACAAAAGGAACAAGGGTCGGGTTGTATCGATTTGTTTTTTATGCGTGCCATCGAACACGGCGACATCGCCAAAGCGCTCTATAATCCATCTGGCTGCTGAAAGTCACACGAGCATTCCCGTTAGGTGCCCTCTCTCATCGGTCTTGTCTTTTGAAAAGAAATCGGGATCTCTCTGTTTCTCTTACGTCATGTAACTCATGATTGTTCGAGCATCACCATTTGGAAATTGCCTCCGCCTTGTTGTGATGGCGAAATTGTAGAGATCCCTTGATGTAAATCCAACCTTATCATACCCACCGTAGCGCCGTATCATAATATCCATTATCCGGTGTTTCGGATCCCGAAATCGAAGGCCGCAAAATCTACGCTTTTCGATCATCGATTCTTCTATGTGAACGAGAAAGCAAGCAAGGTGCGGTTCTATCATCGGATGGTTGTGCTTGTCGATGAAATTCTTCACATACCACGCCACGTGTTCGGATCCGGTGCAATCACAAGTTCAGCCCGACATCCACAACGAGTGATATTCCGCGGCCTCCGCGGCTTGATCTCCGCCTCACCTCCTTCTCTGCGGAAACCTTGGCGGTGCAAACAAACTTCCGAAGGGTCCTCACATTGTGGTCATTGTCCCACTCGCGGTATTCCTTTCTCACACTAAATCCTTTCTCATAAGCGCATCTGGTTATAAAACTCAAATCCTTCGTTCTCACCGCCAAACATCTTAAAAATAATTTCACCGTATTCCAGCAAAGAATCATCATCCGACATTTTCTCACGAAAAAATAAACCTTCCAGCAGAGCGAGTTAAATTGATACTTAGGATAACACATGGCTGCTAGTTACCGAACACCCATAATAGTTAGTTTCAAATATTACCCGGTAACACATGTAACAGCATTGTTTCTTGGTTAGTAGGCTTGGTCTTGCAACTCAAGATTGATTTCGGACATTGGTTTCACGGCTAGAAGGCTTGACACGGTAAGACTTGAGACAGATATACGGTGCGAAGGAACATATCAGTTTTATATACTAGCAGAGACTAGTGATGATGTCTTAATTAAAAAAATCATAATAAATAAAGCAAGTAACAAACCGGATCATTTAAACACCAAATCTTAGTTCTGCACTCCTACCAAACTGGTTTCGGCTAGACAATGAGAAGCTAGTCATACGAAGTTTACATTCCACAAGCGAGCATATGGGCAACAAAAACCAATCTTGACACTACTTATCGGGCATCGGGACGAGAAGCAAGAGCTTATATTTCTGAACATACCACGTTTTGGTCATACACGGAACCAACTAAACTATTGCATTCCCAGTTCTTGGAATATGAGACAAATCAAATTCAAAACAAATGCGAGAGGAGTCGAACCTTGGCCTTCTTCGAGGGCGGCAGCAAAGTGGCGGCTTTGGCGTGGTACGGGCGACGGCGGGTCACCGGCGGGCGGCTGCGAGGGGAGAGGGCTAGGTGATGCGGAGCACGGGCGAGGGCTGGGATCCACGTCGACGGCGAGGGAAGGGGAAGGGGCCGGGCGCGAGGCGAGAGGTGGCGAACCAGCGATGGCGGGCGGCGACAGGATCTCGGGTGGGAGTCGCGGCGGGTTGGGGGGGGGTGCGGGGGTTAGGGAGTGGGATTAGATTTCACAATGACCATGTTACCCTTCCACTTGAAAAAAAGAATTGAGGGGAGGTAATGCTAGGCAATGCTAGGCAAAAACAAGTATTGTAAAAGAGCTCTAAATGGTATTGACTACATGTGGGCCTTGAGGGTAATTGAGATTGAGCTGGCTTTTCTGTACGAGGTCTTCTTCACTGGCAACCCATTCTTTAACTACTACCAAGCAAAAGCTGCTAGTTTGTGGGCATTGGCTTCGTTTATTGGAATATGTTTTGTTGGGGTAGCAACTGCAATTCCTGGGACAATGACTAGCCGTCGTACTACTGTCGGTCCTGCTGCAAGTGGTTGCACTACCAGTTTTGTGGACACTAGGACTACAGATCTTGCTATCACTTTTGTCATATTGATTTCCTTAGCTCTGTTGCAGTTGATGCACTTGATTCGGTGCTGGACATCAAACTGGGCGAGAGTCGCCATTGCCTGCGCTTACGCCAGGGACCGAAACAAGAGATGGAAGCCATATTTGCAGGAGATGGATAAAAGGCCATACTGGTTACGATGTTGGATGACATTGAAACTGTTTGTAGCTACCTGCACTAATTGGTTTGACAAGCACCTGTGGCAAGATAAAGTCGGCCAGTATTCATTGCTACCTGAAGGAAGATTAACCTTTTGGGGGAAAAAAAGTAGAGTACTGAGGAAGTTGAGACAGAGATTCGTGGTTGTTGACCTTGTTTACCTGGCCTTTGGTCGCTTGATTAGGATGCTTGGATTGGACTACGTCTGGGAAGTGCTGTGGGACTTGTTGGGCAGCGACACCACCAACAAACAACCTGCCATTAGGTTGGACGACGATGTCAAGGCATCCATTATTTCTTTTCTTGGTCAAATCGAGACAGACAGGTTAGATGGGAACTGGTTATCCTTTGCTAACAAGTATCCATTCGGAATCGGACGTTATCTTCCCTACTTCACTGATCCCATATTCCACTCGGAATCGGATGGCTTCAGGTACACAAGCTTTGTTATGATATGGCACATTGTGACATGGTATTGCGAACTAGCAGTGCAGGAGCAGGAGAAGCAGGATTCATTGGGCAACGTGGAGAAGCGCATAGGCTGCACTAGAACTGCTATCGGTTATTTGGAAAAAGCAGCTGCAGCACTAACAGGTTGTTGTTTCAAAAAAGCAGCAGCAGCAGGAGGAGAAAAAGAGGAGAATAGGAGGAATAGGCACGTATCCAATGTTTTGTCCAAGTATTGCACCTACTTAGTGGTGTCCGCACCAGAGTTACTTCCTGGGCCAGCCTCGGAGACGAAACGTGCGTACCAACTCTTTTTGAAGTCAGTAATGAGAAATCTGGACGAGGACTTGTGGGAGAAGGGAGAAGGAGACAGACCAATGTCATATCATAAAATTTGGGAAAGACGAGTCCCTTATGATGGTGAATTTTGGTATGCTATAGACCTGCTAAGGCTGCTACTTGGTGAGGACATTCTGCTTCACGACGTTAGGGTTCGCTCTGACATCTGGAACGTGTTGGCGCTTGTATGGGTCCGGATGTTGGTCTATGCGGCGCCTTATGGCAACGTGGAGGTGCACAAGGGACGCCTCTCACACGGTGGTGAGTTCATTACCCATCTTTGGGCCTTGCTCTACCACCTCGACATCCGCGAGTGGAAAATTCCGGAGGTGCAGAGCATCGCTACAGTCGAGGACGCTAAAAGGATACTGGACGATCCTGTCATTTCAGTCGTCGCCTTCCTCTATTCCTCGTCTGTACGTTAACCCTTTCTTTCTCTTTGCATTAAATAGTTACTTTCTTCAGCAATGCCGTTACCTCTAGTCTGCGTGCTCCTTAATCCGACACAACCAACAAATAATA
Source organism: Hyparrhenia diplandra (assembly GCA_015847255.1). Classification (NCBI taxonomy): domain Eukaryota; kingdom Viridiplantae; phylum Streptophyta; class Magnoliopsida; order Poales; family Poaceae; genus Hyparrhenia; species Hyparrhenia diplandra. Next base: position 45,992 of record JADLZK010003840.1, read on the forward strand.
TTTACTTTATTTAATATCCTCTCTGTATGGTACCTCCATGTATCTTCAATATGTATTTATAATTAAAACCTTAGCTTTAGACTTTAGTTATGGGGGTTTTTTGCAATCCATGTCTCACAACATCATGAATCGAGATTTTGATTTTCTAATCTTTTATATCATTAGCTGCTATAACTTTTTTTTTTTATCTTCAAGTTAGTTGAAACTATTATGCTTATTATATTGTATGTAATAGTAGAAGTGGGTTATTTAGATGCCAATTTAAGGGTTACGCTATCTGATTTGATAATGGTACAGGTGGTTAATTTTTTATAAAATAGATTAGATCTTGTGGCTAAGGCCATGTTTGGATCCAAAGCTCTAAAGTTTAACTCTAGACCATTTTAGCTAAGTTGTGTGGTATAATGAACTAATGACCTTTTTGTGAGGCTGCCTAAACTTTTAAGCAACACCTTAGACCACCTGTTTAGACCCGTAAGATATTTTCTTATAAAGAAGGATTTTATTAATTCACAATCTTTACATCTATAGTCGATACAAAATTTCTGAATCCACTTTCGACCGATGCACAAACCACATAGCCTAAAAAAGACGAAGAAAGAGCCTAGCACTCTAATGACTATCAGTCCTAAGATTGCCGCCCATGTGTTTGGGAGAAAACACCATAATTGTTTGCCCATGCGATGCCACTACAACCAAAGCTTAGTATGTAAGTCAAGGGGTTCACAGCGCAATGGCAAAGGCCATTGGTTGTGGGGCTCCCACCCGGGGTTCAAATCACGGGTGCGACACTTTATCCACGGGTTTATTCCAGAATTTTTCGGCGTTGCGCATTAAGTGGTAGGCGGCGCCCCCGTCGGCGGCGAGGCGCTGTGGTGACCGTGAACTTCAAGATTGCCCGGCTCGGTCCTTCGAAGGTGCTCATAGGGGTAGGGTTTACGTACGTGTGTTCATAGGGGTGAGTGTGCGTGCGTGTTGAGTGTCTGCGTTATCTTGTGTAATCTCAAAAAAAAAAAAAAAAAAGGTTAGTATGTAAGCTTCTAGAAGATAACCCATGTGCAAAGCCAATGGATAACCATAGGTACCACCTACAAAGCAAAATAAGCATATTTCTTTTCAAGCACCTCATTATGTCTACATAACCAAATTGATCGATAGGTAGCCATCATCCCCAAGCGAGGACTAAAGGTTTTAAGTCTTTCCCAAACTCACGAAGGCAACTCTCGAATATATGAGGAATGTTTCGAGGTTGAGGAATGCCAAACCATATGGGGAAAATGGCATTGAAAAGAAGTGGTGCTTAATTGTGTCCCATTTTTGTGGCAAAAGCAAAACTTTTCACTATCTTGCTTACTATGTTTGGCTAAGTTATCTTTTGTTAGAGCCAGCCCTCTATAAAGATATATGAGGAAAAGTGTAATTTTGGAGGAACCTTTAACTTCCATATAATTTTGTTTAAGTTGGGAACCTCTAGGTGAATCAAAGTTGAATAATGTGATTATCTTTGGAAAGGCGAGAACCGGCCCTTTATAGGCAAAAATTCATTTCAAAGTACTAATTTAGATCCAATCAAATCATGTCTCTGCTGGAGTTTTTCAAGCAAATTACCCGATACATTTTCTCTCTTGTACATTTGCACCAGAAACCTTGTCTTACTCCTTATTATTCTCCACATCTTCCCACTTCCAAATTGGCCAACAGATACAATCACTATAAAAAACTTGACGGTTGCGGCGTTTTGGGTTTGCATACCTGCCTCTATTAATCCCATTAACTAAGGCAGGCGCCTTAACATGTCCGTCTCCATTACTATTTTCCACAAAACCCCCAAAAAAAACATAAAATTTGACACTTTGGGAAGTCAAACACACGACCTGTAACAATAGTTCTCTACCCGTACATCACACACTCACTTCTAATTACACATAATATGTTGTCTTTTTTATATCAATATTTCATACTCTTATATTAGATATTTTGGTTACAAAATAAACTCAAATGAAAAATCTTTTAACTACAAAGTTTTGAATCTTGTCAAGTGCTACAACATCGGTATAGGATGTATCTCCATCCAAGAATGTTTGAAAAAAAGAATCTCAAAATATGTGAATTTATAATAAATATTTGAGCATTTTAAATTATTTAGGAATTCTAAATTTTGAATTTCAAAGTCAATAGAATTAGAACACATATTTGGTACTTTAAACAACTTTCAATAAAAAAACATTTCAACCACAAAGCTGTAGATACTATTGGGAAATGTTACATTCCTATAGACCATGTCAACATCCGAGATTGTTTGGTAATTTTAAATATCAAATTTCAAAATCTATGAACTTATGATAATATTTTGGACTCTAATTAGTTTCAATTCAAAACCTTTCCTATTATAAACTTTTAGATCCCATCAAGAGTTAAAATGTTGATATCAAGTTTCTTCATCTTGTTTTATATGAAAAAAAAAAGTTGTGAATTATTGTTTCATCCAACCATTTATAGATATGTCTGCCTCCATAAATTGATATAAGGAGACTGAGAACAGCCGCCTCCGAAAATCATCGATTAAAGGAGGAGAATGTCTTAAGTTGCCCGCCTTTGAATTTTTTACGGAGGTCCGTTAATCAATTATTTGTGTTAGGACAGCCACCTCCTTAAATGATTTTCGGAGGCGGTCATTTTCCTGGAGCACTGACCATTAATGGAGGGAGCACCTATATTGTACCTGCCTCTGTTAATGATTGGCTCGCAAAAGTAATTTATTTAGTAGTGTATTTCAGCGAGTAGGTAGATTTTCCCAAGCGCCTAAAAGATTTAGAGTTGAGATAGGGAGTTGTTGGAGATTTTTTTTTTTTTCAATCTAGCCAGAAAAAATCAAGATTAAAAGTGGGTTTTGAAAATTCTTGAAGATGCTCCTGTAAAATCTATGGTTTGAAAAGTTTGGTGGGTAGAACAGATTAGGGTGGGCGTTATTTCAACTCCACCAATCTTTTATTGATAGATAGATATATATAGATAGATATGCAACGAACGAACTGATCACAAATCACTTAGTTGGGTTACTTGTGCTGGAACTTGCCCTAGATAGATATGCTATTAACGAATTGATCATAGATCAGTTGGTTGGGTTCCTTGCGATGAACCTACCCATCGAGGTTTAAGTCATCGACTTGGCACGAGTGCTCGCATTTCTGGATTCATTCCAAGAGTTAACGGTGCTATACTTTCGGTGTTAGGCGGCGTCCATGTTGACACCGAGGGGAGGATTTTTATATTTTAATCCATTTTCAATAAATATTTTAATATTAACCGCCCTAGAAATTTTGGTATAAAAAGTGTCTTCATTTGACAATATACAAAAAAAATAATTTCCTAATGCGACAAGGGGAACTATGTTATGGTGTTGTACTTTTATATAATTTTTTTGAGCGCCTTGGCGTCTTCAATTGAAAAAACACAAAACTAGAAAGTTATAGATTTCATCGAGCTCTATAATTTTCATATAAAAATCCTCTTCATCCAATGTCGTATCAAATAGTTGTGATTATTTGAAAGTTCGGTCTTGTCACGCCATTTCGATGGCGCGACAAGACTATCTTTATCACGCTAATGGATGTAGCGCGAAATTTTTTTTTCACTTCGGAAACACCGTCGAATGTGTCGTGAGGTTCTTTGCGCCAACACATGTGTGCGCGACTATGTTGTTTGGTCGCGCCAAAAGGACTGGCGCGACCAAAGAGGCTATATTTGCAAAAATAATTTCTAGGACAGTTAATATTAAAATATTTATTTAAAATAGATTAAAATAAAAAAATCCACAGCAAGGCGCTGTGGTGACTTTGTGACTCTCAAGATTTGTCGAACGGTCCTTTGAAAATGCTCATAGGGACATGATTTGTGTATGTGTGTTCATGGGTGAGTGTGTGTTGTGGACGTCAACTTTATACTATGCAATTCTCAAATAAAAAAATATAGATACTATACGTTTGTTACTTCGGTGGGGGTGAAATGATGAAGATGGCCTAGGAAGACAAGAATGAAGAACCAATAAAGGACAGGCTTGCATATTTAGATGTGCTAGGAAACTAATTTAATTCTCAGAACTATATTTTTTTTTCATGTACAGGATCATGAACAGAATGAGCTTGTTAGGGCGTCAAGGCTGGAAGATAGTGTCAAGTTTTACCAGACTTCAAATCCTGATGTTGCTAAGTGTTTCCAAATTGACCCTGATGCGAAGTGTCCGGCCCTAGTATTTCTGAGGAGAACAGGGGAAAATTTCACCTCATACGGTACGTATCCTCCTGTCAGGGCTAGAACTCCCATCCTCTGAGAATCTATCTAAAATTCAATTCAATATCTACATCATCGTTAGAGTCATTTAAATAAAAATATTTTATATATCATCGTTTCCGGTAACATGTTTTCCTATATCTTAAGCCTAGGCTAGATTGCCCTCCTCACTATCTATATTTGACTAGCAAGAAATCTAACGGAGGATAGCTATATTTTTTCATCAAAACCTTTATTCTATCAAAGTTTTTAAATCCGTGCTCCTCTACTAAGGGGGTGTTTGGCACTGCTCCGCTCCTGTTTTTCAGTTCCGCTCCACGAACTCCACCATAGAGTAGCTCCACCGTGGAGTTCGTGGAGCAAGTGGTACTGTTTGGCATACAACTCTCCTAAGTTTAGGAATAGATTATTTTCGTACAAGTGGTCCATTATACCCCTGATTAAAATGAATTGCATACTCGGCCATGCAAGATAATTACATACTCAAAATTTGAAGCTTGCATTTGCGTGGTATATATGTATACACATCAGGAACCAAGGTATTCAGAGTATAGTCATGTGTTCTATCGAGCAATTCACGGATGCACACCAAAGCTCTTGACCAATCGAAATTCGATGGCTCAAGGAAAGCACGAACGTCACTCTGTAGCAGACACTCCATGATTAATGAGGGGGCAAGATGTGTAATTATCCTACAACTCTATATGGGAGTATAAAACTCTAAAAATTAGAGTACCCCTTGAGGTGCTCAGAGAAAACGTGGAGCTGCCCTCCAGCTCCACGTTTTTGCAGAGAGTGGAGCTGTTGGAGCTAGACATGTTTGGTAACATGGAGTAGGAGTGGAGCTCGAAAACCAGGAGCAGAATAGTCTCAAACACCCCTAAGCATACCTTACCCAACCTAACATGTTGTGGTACATCTGGGTGTGGCACACACTATAAAAACACAAACAAAGTTTTTAAACCCTCTATTCCTGACGGGTGGCTGTCGGGAATAACATTCCCGACGGTTTTCGGCTCTTTCTCGACAGTTTTTGGCTGACAGGAATGCTCGTCAGCCTGGTAGTGAGTCTTTGAAGTTGCTCTAGGCATGCATTTAACATCCTAGGCTCTGCATTAACAGCTGGCCTTTATGTAACCAGTGTTCTGTATCTTGTAGACGTGGAGTTCCATGCGTATGACATTGCCCGTTTTGTGTCTAAGTGCCGGCAGCAGGGGGCTTCCTTACACGGTACCACGCCGATGCGGCCTGGCCTGGCGCCTCCTTTGACATCTTTAGCGTTCGGCTCACGTGGGCCCCAAGAGCAGCCCATTTTCGGTCCGACGCCCCAGCAGCAGCAGGCCTTTCTTGTCGGAGTTCCCCAAGATCAGGCTAGTTCCAAAACACCTGCCCATTTTGCACTAGGAGATGGATCGTTGCCACCAGCTTATCATGGGCAGTGGGATCAGAATGGCGTCGCCAGCTCCTCCAGCGCAGTAATGGCTGTCACTCCACTGTCTAGAGAATGCCACCAGAATTCAGGTGCCCCGAGCGCCGGTAATCTTTCACGGTTCTTCTCTCCCTCCTAATTATTCATTTCAATCCAGGTTTTGTTTGTCTACCCTCATATACATCATGAATCCACGTATGTCTATGTTGATTTGGTGAAAAATCAATTCAACCCACTACAATATGTATAGAATTAGTACATACGGAAACCAAACAAGACCGTACTTATGTCACATTCTTGTTCTTGTTTCATGTAGGTGGGGAGGGCCGCATATATGACATTGCACCTTCTCTGACTGTGAACACGCTTGCTTTGGCCGAGGCACAACCGCAAGAAACTGCCACTTCTATCCTTAACAATCCGATTAAGGAGCAGTGTCAGCAGCTCCAAGACTGAAGACCAGGCTACTGCTGCTGGGAAGCCCGTCGGCGCCGCACCAAGAGCATCAAGTTATCACGGGCCTGAATGGGCCGTCGAGAAGGCTATCCGCAAGCCCAGTGAAGAATGATAAAAGAGGCACCCGGCGTGGAGAAGAGCAAGCTTGATGATTCTATTTTCATTGCATTCCTTTCTTGCATTAGGGGTAGCTACTTACCTGTAATAGCTGTAGCTTATCTGTCAACCTGTGATGAACTCGTAAGAACTCGTTCCCCATCGCAACTTCGTTCTCTCGCTGTTCCCCCCGAGTTAACATTGGTATCAGCTCCTCCGGATCGACCGTCCCGGAATCCATCCCACCCACCCATCCCCACTACACCCGCTTGCGGCGATCGAGAGGCCTCATGGATCCGCTCGTCGGCGGCCGCTTCGATTCGCTCATCGACCAAATCCAAGAGTTCCGCCGGGGAGTTCGAGACCTCCGGCTCGGACTGGAGCGCCGCCTTAACACTCCTTGGCAACTCAAAATGCAACACAAGCTTGCTGGTGCGCAATATAAGATAGTATATAAGCCGGGCTCAACCAATGCAGCGGCGGATGCCTTATCTCGCCATCCGGCACCTCAGGCACAGCTTCAGGCCATCTCGTCTGTTTCTCCAACTTGGCTAGCAGATGTCGTCAAGGGCTACTCCTCTGATCCCGAGTCGGTCAAATTGCTGCAACAGCTAGCGGTCAACCCTTCGCAGTCAAGCACTTCACTTTGGCCAGCGGTGTCATTCGGCACAAAGGTTGCATCCGGATTGGCTCTAATCCATCCCTCGCGGCGCCGCATCGTCTCGGCTCTTCATGACAGTGCTCTTGGCGGCCATTCAGGCTTTCCAGTTACTCACAGCCGGGTCAAGAAGCTTTTCTCATGGCCGGGACTCAAGACATTTGTTAAGCAGTTCGTGGCAGCCTGTACAGTATGCATTCAGGCCAAGCCAGACCGAGCAAGATACCCTGGGTTGCTATCTCCCCTGCCAGTTCCAACTGAAAATTGGCAAGTCTTGACCATGGATTTCATCGGTGGACTTCCTACATCGGGTCCCGCTTAAGCGCATCATGGTCATCGTGGACAAGCTCGATAAGTTCGCCCATTTCGTACCCTCGCACCATCCTCTTACGGCTAGCTCGGTGGCCGGGCATTTCTTGATAACATCTTCGGGCTCCATGGCATGCCAATGAGAATCATTTCGGCGAGAGACCCCCGTTCACGAGTAACTTCTAGAAAGAATTGTTCCGCATGGCCAATGTCACTCTTGCTCTCGGTTCGTCCTATCATCCGAATCCGATGGGCGGGGACGGAACGAGTAAACCAGTGTTTGGAAACTTATCTCAGGTGCTTTGTTCACTCATGTCCCCGGCGATGGATCAAGTGGTTGACTATGGCGGAATACTGGTACAACACCAGCCCTCATTCAGCTTTGGGTCGCTCACCCTTCGAAGTGCTCTACGGTCGCTCTCCTCGCCACTTTGGCCTCGATGATGAATTTGTGTCACCAATACGATGTCGCCGCAAAGCTTGCTGAGCGTACCACCATGCTTCAGCCGTGCGCCAACACACGCTTTCCGGGCTCAAGGCGCATGAAGTCTCAAGCCGACAAAAACCGATCGGAGAGGACCTTCAATGTGGGTGATTCAGTTTTCTTGCGTCTGCCCTACGTGCAGACTTCCCTGGCGCCAAGGTCGAACAACAAGCTCTCATTCAAGTACTACGGGCCCTACAAGATTCTTGCCAAGATTGGGACGGTTGCATATAAACTGGAGTTGCCGGCCTCCTCTTCTCTCCACCCAGTCTTCCATGTTTTATTTGCTTAAACCAGCTCCACGGATTCAGCACCGGTAATGGCTCACCTTCGACCACGATGACATGCTACAAGTTCTGAAGCAGGTCCTCCGGTCTCGCCTGCACACCCAAGGTGCCAAAGCCGTCAAGCAATTACGATCAAGTGGAGCCGCCTGGACCCTGAACTTGCAACCTGGGAAGACGAAGTTGCTATCAAGCAGCGCTTTCCAGATGCTCCGGCCTGGGGACAGGCCTCTTCTCGAGGGGGGAGGGATGTCAGCAGCTCCAAGGCAAGACGGGGCTCTGCTGGCTTTGGGAAGCCCGTCGGCGCCGCACCAAGAGCATCAAGTTATCACGGGCCTGAATGGGCCGTCGAGAAGGCTATCCGCAAGCCCAGTGAAGAATGATAAAAGAGGCACCCGGCGTGGAGAAGAGCAAGCTTGATGATTCTATTTTCATTGCATTCCTTTCTTGCATTAGGGGTAGCTACTTACCTGTAATAGCTGTAGCTTATCTGTCAACTGTGATGAACTCGTAAGAACTCGTTCCCCATCGCAACTCGTTCTCTCGCTGTTCCCCACAGTTAACAAGCAGGCACGTCACAATGTCTATAATTGGACCTATCATACATTCTTTAAGGAGTTTTTTTTTTTTTTTTGGTCTATGTTCTATTTTATTACTGAACCACTTTGCATAATTTTACAAGTCAGGACTCGGAGGACGACGGAGCACACAGACAGGACGGCACGGATCTGAAGTCTTGCAAGGATCAGGATCCCTGTCCATAGTCCTTATTGGGCAGAGCTTGTGCAAGTGCTTCCGCTTCAACCCGCGGCGTGACCATGTCGACCCCAACGGGTGCAAAGAACCACGGGGCCAGCCGGCCAGGCCAGGCATGAAGCCCGAAAGCTTATCATCCCACGTGGAACAGAAAAGAACGCATGTGGTCATGTAAATTTTTTCCTGTCCTGTTTTTATTATCCTTACTTTTACAAAAAGATAATATGGTCTTAAAAGGGACAACAAACTTTAAGCCGGGGATGCCAGCCTACAGAGAAAGATACTGAAATAGTTACAAAGCAGCTAAGGCTTTTTACAAGGTTGGGAGATTATGAACTGTTATTATCAACCGATAAATCGTTTTTCTGTCAAGGTGGAGTCCATTCTACCGCGGACACCTTGGGGCGCTTACGACAAATTCGCTGCTTCATGAGGTAGCAACGTTTGCTTCCTATATGACACAACACCAAAAAGTGATCTAGTGGGCTCTTCTTTTAAAATAATAATCTAGTGGTTTCATTGAAAAACCCGCTAAATACAAAGTGCTCTATTGGACAAGCAGCCGGATGATAAGTATACTTTGACTGCAGTTGTACCAGGTGGTCATTAACAAAATTTGATTTCGCAGACGTCATTACCAATAATTGATGGAGCAGGTAAGTAAGACAAGCTTCGCATGGAAGATGGACCTAGCTTTGATTATGAAATGTTAATAATGACCGGCTGGCTTTCTGCTAGAGACCTCTGCGCTCAAATTATACTCGCTGTACCTAATCGAAGTAAATTAAAGAACATAGCTCGGACATTACTTTTGAGGCATCCACATTAGGACTTGTTTAGGCTGGATGGGAGTGGAAAATAAATTAATTTCCATCTTAATCCACCTAACACACATGGATTGTGATAAATACAAGTGCTGCCAAACAAATATTTACTACGTGTAGTGCAACTCTAGTGCAGATAGATCAATAAGTATACAACTAAAATACTGGCAGCTTGTTGCCAAAGAATGGTAAAAAAGGCAAGCCAGACCTCATTGATGTGTCAATGGTCATTGGTCACCGATCCGATGGCGGTGCCCGTGTCCAGTTTGAAAGGATGGAATGAGACACAGAAAAAAAAAAATGAAGCAATAGAAGCGCAAAACCTTCATGTTTGGAAGGGTCTGCAAAAGCTCTGTCGAAATATCTTATCTTACTATTACTAATTGGAGGCTCCAACGAAGGCTCCACGTTAATTCTCACCCGGGGCGCTACAAAAAAAAAAAAAAAGATAAATACTAGAAATTCTCACATTAATCGAAACATCTAGCCATCAATCCACAATCCTCCAACAATAATAGCCATTCGATCTATTTTTATTTTCTAAAAAATTACCCACTTTTGCCATTATAAAAACACCATAAAAATAACCCCCTATACATACATATAAATTACCCACCAATGCCATTATAAAACTTATATTATTAAAAAATTAGTAAAACTAATGCCTTACGATAATTAAAAACTTTTACTAATGCCTTACGGCAATTAGAAACCTAATGTAGTCTAATTTATTTTTCAAAAAATTACCCACTATTGCCATTTATTATTATTTGTATAAAAAAAAAAAAAGGTAAATCTATCATTTTCCCTATCATGATTTCAACGGAGGAGGACTAAGACGGCGCTGCCTCAAGGTGCCTCCAAAATAAATCTATTATATTTACCATGTTCTCACGAGGAGGAAATAAAAAGGTAAATCTATCATTTTTCCCTATCATGATTTCCACGGAGGAGGACTAAGACGGCGCCGCCTCAAGGTGCCTCAAAATAAATCTATTATATTTACCATGTTCTCACGAGGACGAAATAAAGAGAGCTGTGCGGCGGCACCGGCATGGCTTGACGTTGTATTTCCCTACCATCTTCATGCGGCACCCGCCTCTGGCGCCAACGGGCATCTAATTTGTGTGGTCAGTCAGCCAAGCAAGCAAGGATGAAGCCAATACAACGCAAGGAGGCGTACATCTACAACGGTGCCCGAACGCTGACTCCTTCAACGTTGAGATGCTCGATGCCTCCGGCGTGTACCGGCACAAGGTCTGTACTCTACCACTCTCTGTTTCTTTGTCGAACTGCTTGCGTGCGTCGGTGGCGGGGCAACCTAAGGAAGGGTGCGAAAATGTTTCCGTTGGAGCCTCGTCCACCCGACCCTCCCGCCCCTGGCGATGGCGGCTCCGCCCGGCCTCCCCCCGCGCCGCCCACCCCTTCCAGCCCCTCCACCTCCACCACGTCACCGGATCCGGGTTCCCCAACGCTGGATCTATCGCCCCATGCCCTTCCCGGTCGAGCCCGTGCCCGACCGGACGGGGGGCACTCGACTTCTCCGGCCACCGTGGGTAGCCTCGCTCCCAGTGGTGGCGGCACCGCGCCGCTTCTCGTCGAGGGCGGGAGCGCGTCGCCCGGCTCCGTGGCGGTGCCGCGGCCACCGGGCGTCGGCGGGAACCGTGGTGCCGGCGCTTGCGAGGGGCGACCATGCGGGCTCGGACACCGTCACACAATGCGCGCCGTCCCTGCTTCCCCACCGGCTCGGGGTCTCGGGTCGTGGGTTGGAGGGCGGCGTCCTCATCGGCGGCGGCGGCGGCGGCGAGGAGGTGGAAGACGGCGAGATTGCGGCTTCGTCGTCGTCGACATCCGTCGCCCGGCGTAGCGTCGCGAGGGCACGGCGCGCCCGCCGCCCGTTCTGGCCATTGCCCGCATGACTGGCGTGTCCGGGAGGTCGATGGGTTCGCTCGCCCACGCTGCTCCCTTCCACCGGGAAGCTTCGCGGCGCTCCAAGGCACAACGGTGGGGGACGCCGAGCGACTCCGGCGACTCGCTCTGGCCGCCGCCGTCGTTAACCACACGGATCTGCTCGTCGGGCTATCAGGTCACACCCACGCCTCCGGTGATGTGGTGGTGGGTGCGCAACGGCGTCGGCGGCGGCGTCGGCCCTCGGCGGTCAATCCAGCGCCAACGCGGCCGGCGGCGCGGATGCCCGTGCATCGTCGCCTCGGTCCTCGCGGCGGCGGCGAGGGCTCGGGCGCCAAAGACTTGGCGGCGGCCGGCGGCGGGGGCTGCCGGGGCGGCTCGGCAACCTCGTCGTGACCCTACCGTCGGCGTCGATGGTTTCCGGTTGGTCCGGCGTCGTCGTCGCTGTGGCCGCCGAGACCAAAGGAAACCCGAGCGTCGTGGCACCGTGCCGCCCGCCGGGCGGGCCTGCTCGCTTCAGCTGCGCCTTGCACGCGACCATGTCCATTGCGCAATGTCGCTCACCGTCGTCTTTGCCGGTCGCGGGGCCGCGGTCACGAAGACGCGGCGTGCCGGCATCCGTCGCCAATCCGTGTCGGGATCCGCCTCCCTCGGCATCGACAACGCGGTGCACGTGGGGGGACTCTCCCTCGTCGTTGCCGTTACACATACCGTGGTCGGTGCGGCCAGCGCCGCCCGGCGTCACCGGGCGCCCAGCGCATGCCTTCGGGGGACGCTCAGCCTCGACATCTGCGGTGCGACCGTTGACCCCCTTGCGCCGACGGTTAGGACCTTCCCTCTCCGTCTCTCACGATGAACGTAGTAGATGAAAAGTAGAACAAGTAGACACAAGATAGGAGACTATTCTTTATTCATCCGAAATATTGGTAATTACAACATAAAGCTCCCACATATATATAGTCTGCCAAGGTCTAAGAGTTTCGGTAAGAGCCCACATACGAACGGACTAGGATTAAGATTCCTCCTTCTCCTTTCCTTCTAGGACGGAGTCCGTGTGTTTTACAACAGTATCTAAACTTTTTAGTTTTCAATTCAATAAATGCCTGCAGGGCCTTCACAGCCCCTCCAGTTTCGTCAAAAAAAAAAAAAAAACGAACATAGCTGCTCCTCTTTTAAATAAATACTACTAACATGGATCTCAATGCAGTACATTAACTATTTTTGCTGTGGGATCTCGACATCTCGTATGGGCCTGGCCTAGGCCGAGTTCCTGCATGACGCCATGGGTAGTCGCCAGCTGGAGGCGTGAAGTAAACGAACACCGGGAGGAAATCAATGTCTAAGACTGTTTCCAACAAGAGACTCAAACTCAAAAATGCATCTCAAAAAGTGCTTTTGCCTATCAAAAACACTCTCCAACAGGTGACTTAAACACATGAGTCATTTTGCATATGGGCGAGAAAGGAGACGCAGAAAAGACTACCCTCTCTCCTCGCTAGGCAATACTCTCCCTCCGAAATTCTCCCTTGTTGGCCATCGGGAGGGCTGTCGGGCGGCCGGCGGCGTGGCGTGCGGCGGCGGCGGCGCCGCGCTCGCACTGCATCATGGCGGGAAGCGCGGCATGGCGTACCAGCGGCGGCGAGGGCCCGGCAAGCGGCGCGGCGGTGTGGGCGTGCCGGCGGCGAGCGGCGTGGCGTGCTCGCCGCGGTGCGGCAGAGTGACGCGGCGGCTCGCCCGCGGTGCTCCGCCCCCGTCTCGTTCACCTTCTCCTCAGCTCGACTCGGCGCCCGCCACTCGCGCCGTTTGGGATTTTCCGACGGTCTCCCTCGTCCCGACGGCCCTCGGCTGGAGCAGGGCCGCGGGCGTGGAGGTCCTCCGGCGGTGGCGCGTCACCGGGAAGGCACGGCCTTATTGGTGAGCGGGAAAAAGACGGGCGAGGGGGCGAAGGAGAGGGCACCGAGGAAGGTAGAGAAGAGGGCGTGGAGGAGGGAAGGTGGTGGTGGGCGCTGGGCATGCTGCCGCCGCGAGGAAGCGGACATTCTATTTTTAGCATCTGGCGGTGCATGCATTCGGGGGATTCTGTCGGAGAAGATAAGATTTGGGGATGGATTCTTTTACTGTACCGTGACCTACACATGAAAGTGGGTCTCATTTTTTGCGCTGGCTGTTGGAGATAGCCACGAGTTCTGCAGTGGGCAGTGGCGGAACCGGCAAAGTTGCAATAATGATTGGCGGCCTACAGGACGCGGGAATTGAACGTGGCGGCGGCTCCACGCCTCAGGGCGTCCCAACAGCACTCCAAATAGCTAGCAAGAATTGTACTCCTCCATCCTAAATTATAAGTCGTTTGACTTTTTTGACAATAAGTTTGACCACTCGTTTTATTCAAAAATTTGTGCAGAATATCACTTCTTTTGCTGTGGCTTTCTTTATTAATAAAAGTTCTTAAAGAATGACTTAAATTTGACTATATTTGCGCAAATTTTTTTTGAATAAGACGAATGGTCAAACTTGGAGCCAAGAAGTCAAACGACTTATAATTTGGAATGGAGGGAGTATTTTAATCCACCTAGATGAAAGAGAGGATGCAAAACTGTCTCGCTAGCGACTCTGCAAGCGCTAGGTCGCACGTTCTGCCAGAAAACTTTGTGTCTCTGACATGTTGCTCCGCTTTCCTGTGATGCACAGCCGTTCCCTTTTCTTTATTCTTTTATTCACTCAAATCACCACGTCAGCTATCTATTTGGTTCAACCGCTGTGGACGCCCTCGGCTCTGCTCTCCACGACTCCGCCTATCGGCTCTGAAAATCTGAATGGCCGATGGCGTGGGAACGGGAAGCGACGCGCGTTAGCAACTAGCAAGGCCTTGTTTAGTTGGGCAAAAAAACTTGCCAAAAACACTATTGGAACTTTTTGTAGCACATTGAAGATGTTTCGTTTATTCGTGGTAAATATTATCCAACTATTGACTAGCTAGGCTCAAAAGATTCGATCTCGTGATGTAAAATAGAAATGTGTAATTAGTTATTTTTTTTACCTACATTTCTTTGCTCGAACATGTCTTTTGGTGTATTTAATGTGATGTGATGGAGAGAGAGTCTGAAAACTTAAGTTTTTTTGCAAAAAAATTGCCATTTAAGCGAGGCCCAAGTCACGTGAGGCGCTTTCAGTTACTTGGTTGGGCTGGGTAACCGCTGAGGGGTCCAAAATTTATGCCCCTGGTGGGGGGAGGGAGGACAGGCTACAGGCCCCAGTGGTTCCGCCTCTGGCGGTGGGCAATGACAGGGCAGTAGCGGGCTAGCGGCAATGGGTCATAGGTGCGGAAGAAGCCGAAATGGTGAACTGGCTAGGCGGCCTTGTCGAAGCTGACTCAGAAGCCAGGGGACACGGCGCCGGAGCTCTGAAGACACGCCTTCGCCCGAGGATATGCATGCAGTAGAACAAGTAAACTTGAACTATAACGAGATCATCAGACGAGATTGGTCCAGATTCACAAAACTGTTCTTCGGCTTTTCCAACTAAACAACCCTTTTTTTAGTTAACATGAGAGGCCGTAGCTATTTTGGTACAAGTTCTCCCTAAAAGTCTTCCAGAATGCACTCTTACACCTAACTCTGGCTAAATATACTAACTTCTCCGAGCTTCCATTGTGCTATGAGAATCTATTTTTCTGTGCTATCTTTTTTGAGAAACTATTTTACCAAACGTTTTCCGTAGACAACTTTAACTCCACTGCTGAAGCTGCTCATGAAAATGAAAAAAAAAAAACTGCTTCACTAGTGAAACTGACGTGTACCAAATGGGCCATAAAACGATCATCGATGCACAGAAGGGCATCTGGGAGAGATGGCTTTGGGTGAGGGCTGGAAAAAAACTGGGCATGTGGGAACCAAGAAAAAAATTGCTGGATACTATTTTGAAAGAGAAAAATTAACGCGCTTCTCTTATTTATTAATATAAAAAAATTGCCTGAGAAATGATGCCTGAACTTACCGAGTACCCCTTATTTCTCTAGTTTCTCTAGTTACTTGGGTTGCTCCTGGAGAAGTATTGTTTTCTCTGCAAATTTCAAGCCCAGAAATTTTGGCTGTCAAGTTATTATCGAGCAATATATTTGAGGGTTTCAGATCCAGATGTAGAACAGGATATTTCACGTCATTATGAAGGTGATTTAGAGCTTTCGCAAGTCCCTTTAATAACTTTGTAACATGTCGGCCAATCAAGTTCACAATAGTTCTCTGCAAAATGGGGAAAAACATGATAGATAAAAGTTACAGAGTTATTTGTCTAATTGTCTTGTCTTAAGTAACTCGAAACAACTTTCTATATCCTTCTTTATTTAGTCCACCAAAATCTATTTTTTATCAATAAAAGGATATAAAAAAAAGTATCCTTCTTTATTGCTAAAAGTCAATATTTTGGTGGTAAAGTAATCTTCAATAGATATTTTTAATTAGATATCTAAATTATCTATTCAATTTTTTCATGACAAAGATAAAGAATGAGTTAGCTTAGAGGAACGGAATTATAAAGAGCGAACTTTATTCAAATGACTCTAAATAATGATAGAGCATAACAATAGGTCCCCTACTTGAGCCACTATAGCTCAATATCGGGGTTCAAAGCAAAGTAACATGCTCCAATAGGGTCCTTACTCGGGCCCGAAATTTGCGCGGCCACCCAAATCCACTGTCTGGACCATATTCCTAATGGCTCACTCCTCTTGGCCCCATCCACATGAGTGCTGCTCTTCCCCTCCCAGCACGCTGGATCTGCTCCTCCTGTCCCTCTAATGGGCTCTTCCTCTCCCTACGGTGGCTCCTCGCACTCTTCTTCTCTTCCTTCACCGCCCTATGACTCTCCTTGTGCTCGGATAAGCGGGCTCCTCTCTCCCCCACTTGCTGCTGGCCAGTCCTCGGTGATCTCCTTCTGTCGCACTCCCCCTCTCCCGTGTGCTCGTGTATCCCTCTCCCCTCCCACGGGTAGGCATGACCCTGACGCTGGAGAGGCCCCTACAGGCCGCCTCGTGGTAGCGGCCTCTATTGGCCGCGCCTTGAGCAGCATGGTCGTGCCTCCATCCATCGCTTAGGCATGCTTCCCAGTCGCTCGGGCATGCTGGCCTCCCCCCGCCGCGCTGACGAGATCTCCGTGTGAAGGATGGGAAAGAAACGGTTGACTTAATGGTGTGTTGGTATGTCGTGTCATTGTGTGCTACTATGGATTTGGAGGCTTTATTTGGGTGCTGGTGCTGGTGTTGAATGAACTTATTCGGCCAATAAAACTATAAAAGTAGGGGAGCATCCAAATCCAAAGTAGAGGCCTTAATTTGGGTGTCACATATAGAGTTACTCTTAGAGAGTGGGTTTAAGATAGACTGTTTGGAGATGCTCTTCCTGCGTGAAGTAATAATATGGTGCACCATTGATCATCGTACCTTTTATATATTTCTCAAGGCTTCCACCCTGCATATATTCGTAGCAGATACTTCGCTCCAACACAGCCGCAAAAACTATTTTGCCATTGTGCTCGACGAACTTGTGATGTGTTTCATGGCAGTAGCCAATTAGCCGTATGACATTTGGATGGTTGGCCGCCATTAGGACGCGGCATTCATTGACAAATTCCGCATCACTCAATTCTGCGAGATAAGCAAACTAAGAATCAGAGCTCTTTACATAAAATCGGAATCACACAATCGTATAAATAAGAATTGTAGATACGTTCATCCTATTGTCTACAACCTTAGAAACAGATCCTCTATTTCTGATTGTAAAGTCGTCTTAAAATCGAACCGAAAACAACGAGATTTTAACTACCCTGGAACGGATGAAGCCTCTTCACAGCAATCTCTTCCCCATTATGCACAGCCTGTTGAAACTAATCACTTGTTAATATAGATCAACACGCAGCATAGGTATCATCTGAGAAGTACTGGAAACAAAATGATTAGTTATACATACCCTGTAAACATCTCCATAGCTGCCACGGCCGACTTGTTGCTCCTCGGAGAAATCATTTGTTATTGTTCTTAGGTAACTAATTTCGAAATCCATGCAGTCATGTATTTCCATCCAGACTTATTTATGATCTTTATCCCGCTGCGCAAAGGAACACTTCACTTAATTAAGACGAGATCGAGAATATGTTGAACATCGACGGAAGCCTTCAACAGCTAGCTCAATCCATGGTCAACGGCTGCAAGCAGTTCAGAAGAGACGCCATCCAGTGGCCGACGCAGATGAGATCTTGTTTTTGGACGTGGAACAGAGGTCAAGAAGAGATTGAAACTATACAACCAGATGTGTATTTGACAAGTACTGTATACCCCGATCCAAGAGGCACGAACAAGAACAGCTTACAAATCATCCCTTCAAAGATTAGTACGTACCATCTACTTGATATATGAAGTAAATAAGCAAGAAGTACCACTAACCAGCTGGGAGAGAGACCTTGAAGAGAAAAGATCGAGTAGTTTGCTCCTTGGCGACGAGTATCAGATCTAGAATGCCAGAGGGCTACAGCCAAGAGGACTCGACCTCCGGTACCATATAATTTTTATATACTAGATTGAGATCTGGCTGGCCCTGGCCACCCGGGCCACGTCTCCCTGAAATCAACCATTGGGCCACATAAGCGCCATGTCATCTTTCCCTGCTCCCATTGGTTCACCTCTCCATGGAGTCTCACATGGTCCTGGTTGAGCCACGTACGTCTCCACACTAGAAATATCTTATTTCCACCACGTTCCAGTCTCCGTCCTCCCGACTATCATTTTCTTCGTTTTCTTGCTCCCGTCGCCGTGGTCTTCGCCTCGGTCCTCTCCTCGCTGTCGTCGTCGCACACCGCGCTTGCCCCTCATCTCTTCCATTCCCATCGTCTGCCCCCATTGGCAGCTCTTCCTCACGAGCCGTCGCGTTCGCTCCCGGGTTCCCCGTCTCTTCACCCAGCAACATCCCCTACGCCCTTAACGTCTAATCAGCGCCGGTCGGCTGCTCTGTGTCCCGGCCGCCACGGTGCCATCTGCTTCGCGGTGGCGTCCGTCCCACTGGGAAAAGGATAAGAACGGAGTGTGGTGCCGTTTGTGTGCTGTTCGTGTGCTGTTCGTGTGCGGCCTGTGCTTGTCGTCTTCGTCTCCAACCGAGCAAACTGAGAGGCAAAGCGCAAGGTGGAAAAAAAATAGGGGGCAGCAGAGGAGCAAGCGGCGCAGGGGGAGCTTCGTCGGCGACGGTATTGGTGCTGGCCTCGGTGTGGCAGCCGCGGGCAGGCAGGGCGGCGCTGGGAGGATCGCGGCGAGCGTGGGTGAGTCTGGTGGCGTTGTGCTGGGATCGGCATGGCGGTGGAGCAGAGGCAGAGGGCGGCAGGGTGGTGCGCATCTCCGGCGGTATTCCAGTCGCGTGGAGAGAGGGAGGTGCGTTCTTAAGGTCGTCATTCACGGGTGCTGAGATAGATGGCGAGGACGATGAGGTAGGGGTTGTTTGGATGGCAGCCAAAACCTGCCACCAGAGTTATGGCGTCGCCAACCAATTTGTGGCGAGCATAGCGAGCAAATCGGCCGTCAAAGTGTGGCGCTAAACAACGAAAAAAAAAAAAAAAAGACAGCCTTGGAAAGCGGTGGCAGCAGAGTCAACCAAACAACAACCTTCATGGGATGGTGGTCTAACTTTAGGTGTGGCAGGTTTAGGTGGCAACCAAACATCCCCCTAATCGCCCCCATGTCCAATGGCGGTGGTGGTGAGATGGTGGTGGCGAGGGTCGTACCTGCGCGGGAGCAGGGAAGAGGAGGTGGGGAAGAGGTGGTGGCGGAGTCACAGGAGCAGGGGGACGACAGGCAGCGGCGGCGTTTCTGGAAATTGCAGAGTGTCATGCGAGAGAGAGCAGCACAGGGACGTGGACGGTTGCGATTTCCTAGAGCCAGATCAGACGGTTGGATGTGGTGTATAGTTGTACAATAGATTTGTGAGAGTGGAGTTCGGGATCCTCAGGTTCAAAGTATAGATGATATCTCGGGAAGGGAGGGAGTATATGTCAGTTGGAAATAATATCTATGCCTATATAGAAACTGAGTTGCGGCGTTTGCTTGGGCACGATCTGCAGGGTATACACCAAATATGTTCAAAATATTCACTTTGAAATTTAGAGGAATTAGAAAACAATCCAATAAAAAATTGAGAAGCACTTTCCAGTTTTAATTCATGAGATCCAAAGAGTCCCTAATAAAAATGAAAGGAAAATAAAAAAAGGAAAAAAACAGCTGCACATATGTTTGAATAGGAGTATAGAACTAGTGTCAGAACAGTGTTTCAATTCAGTCTGCTAGCTTTGGATCGTTCTTTTGAAGCTGCTAGAAAGCAGGAGATAAAGACGGTTCTTTTTTCTTAACTTAACACAGCTTGGAGGAGTTTATAATTCGATTATGGTTGATGCGATTCCAATTAGATCCAAACAAGGCCTAAATAGGTGACATTTCTTGTGTAACGTTGTGCCGACTGCAGTACTAGTTCCTCTGTTTCACTCTGTTTCGCCTCTGTTGTTGCTCTGTTTTGCTCCGTTTTGCTCTAGTGTAACTCACCCTGGGCAACTGCATCGCCACCTGCCACAACAAGCTGCGGGCCAACTCCTCGTCGCCATCGAAGCGTACGAACCTCTAGTCAGAGCAACAAGTTCAAGTCCCCTCCCGTGATCTGCACCATCTCATCAACGACCTGATCCAAGCCAGAGCGGCTGCCCGGCTGCCGGCGTGGCAACCTCGCCGTCGTCCGTTGCATCCATGGAAACGAGCTGCAACTAAGGCTGACAGCGAGTAGAGAAGGAATTGCTGCAAACGTCTCTGGCGAGGCGAGGACGAAGGATTCAAACGGGCCCAACCTGAAACAAACAGAGGAGGAAAATGATGAGATAAAAATACAAAAAAATAACCATGCATGTTGCACAGAAATATAAACTGTTTGTCAATTTGGTACTAGTAGAAAAGCAATTGCTTACAGGTCTGTGGACTCATAAATAGTGGTGCCAACAATATGTAGCTACACACATTGCATCGTTGCAATAACCCCTTGCTTTTTTCCCTGTGAAGACAAAACAGTAAGATTATGGCGCCTATGGTTAGGATAAAAGTTTTCAAGTTTGAATTAGTAAATCTGCAGCGCCATGATGATCGGCGGGTTCAACTAACTCAAGCGGGACAGTATCTAGAGACATAGCACTGCAGTTCTTTAGTTGCAATGGATGGTTGTCTTCAAAATACATTGGTCATGTTTATCTTGAACTATATTTTGTTTCGGTTCCGCGATTTTGCAGACTATATGGGTGTGTTGGTTGTAGATTTTATTTTGACCGCTTGGCAAGACTATGTAATAATTGGTCTCGATTCTATCTTTTCGATAGATGAAGCCGGATTTTTTATCCATTATCTAAAACAAATATATTGAAATTTTAGAGTAGGCTATAGGTATTTGATTGTCCGGCCCCCCTCCATACATAATTCTGGCTCCACCCGTGCATATGCCATAAGATTGGTGAGATGCACGTGTCACATGGGGAGCAGGGTCCTATAGAATTTGCTTCCGCTGGCGGAGGATCTGTCCCTCCTGGACCTAGGCAGCTGCAAGTCATCGCGGAGGGCTGCTTCAGCAAGATAAACTAAGTTGTGCTGAGGATCTGTCCCTCCTGGACGTGGGTAGCTGCAAGTCATCCCTGAGGATCATATACATCATCTTTCACTGCCTGAGCAGGGGGCCTGGTAGGGGCGATGGCCCCCTATCATCACATAAAAAATGTATGTAACATATAATTTAATAATCAACATTATAAAGATATAATAAATGCTTTTTTCATATATTTTTTCATGACTTCCAAACAACAAAGTCACATCAATTCTTAATTTTTTTATGGGTAACCTTTAAATTATTTTTTAAATCTTGGCTCGGTTGTGGACAAACATGGTCGTCTACCATGGGAAGAACAATGTGCATGGTTAAATGTTAAATACTGAATAAATTTTTAAAAATAAGAGCCTAAGCTTGATGTAAAAATCCAAGAAATAAGCTACATTTTTTTTTTTTCTTATATGCTTGAACTTTTCGACTGGCCCCTATACATAATTTATGGCTCCGCCACTAATTATGGTTGATGCGATTTCAATAGATCCAAACAAGGCCTAAATAGATTTCTTAACACAACTTGGAGGAGTTTTTTTTACTTAACATTTCTTGTGTAACGTTGCACCGAGTGCAGTACTAGTACCTCTGTTTTACTCTTTTTTTTTTTTCCTCTGTTTTCCTCTAGTGTAACTCACCCCGGGCAAATCCGGCACCGCCTGCCACGACAAGCATACGAACCTCCGGTCAGAGCAACAAGTTCAAGTCGCCTCCCATGATCTGCACCATCTCATCGACGACCTGATCCAAGCCAGAGCGGCTGCCGGCGGCGTGGCAATCTCGCCACCATCCCGTTGCATCCATGGAAACGAGATGCAACTAAGGCTGACAGCGAGTAGAGATGGAATTGCTGCAAATGTCTCTACCGAGGCGAGCATGAAGGATTCAAACGGGCCCAACCAGAAACGAACAGAGGAGGAAAATGATGAGATAAAATACAAAAAAACACACACCATGCATGTTGCACAGAAATATATACTGTTTATCTATTTGATATTAGAAGAAAAGCAATTGCTTAAAGGTCAGTAGACTCATAAATAGTGGTGCCAACAATATAGCTACACACATTGCATGGTTGCAATAACCCCTTGCTTTTTTTCCCTGTAACAATAAGACAATGGCGCCTATGGTTAGGATAAAAGTTTTCAAGTTTGAATTAGTAAATAAAGCCAACGGGGCTCTGGTTTGTATATGTACCTGGTCAGTTTTGTATATGTACTTCACTAGAAATGATCGCACATATATATGGTATATCTGCAGACTTATGTATTCTCATGTAATCAAATTTATGAAGGAATTTGCTACAGTACTCTTAAATAACTATGGACCGATAAAAGGATAATTTATTACCAACAAGAATCACCTTTCCTTTTTGCACATTTTATTTTGGAAAAATTTTGTTTTTTGGCAAACTAACCACGCAGACACCACACATGATGTGACAATAGCAATGAATCCTCTTTGTTTCGGTTTCCAGCTTGTTCATGACCACACAATCACACATGACCTTGATGAGTCGTAACAACGATAGTTTGCAAGGTAAATAAATGCAACTGTTTCTTTTTTGAGTTTTCCTGTCTCTTTTTTTTTTTTTTGGCAGGAGAAGGCTATGCTATTTGATAAAGACAAAAAAAAAAAAAAAAAAAAAAAAAAACAATATACTCAAACTTCATATGACAAACGACGTGGGTACACATTAATATGAACAAGTTTAACATATCGAAACAAACATGTTAGTTCTAGTGGTTTGTGGTCTCATCTAAACGCCAAAATCATAAATAATATACATGTGGCCACATGATCTTATAGTGAGTAGGAAGTGACCCAACACACATGATCGAGGTACTGCAAATAAACAAGTACCCTCGCTGAAATATGAGGTACCAGCAATCTGCCAAAAGAAGGCCCAAGCACACAGCAGATGTATGTTGTGTTTGTCCACTCCTAACTTCCATAGCAGGTTGTTATGGACATAGCAACAGCTTTACATAATCTGATGGGTAAAAATCCAGTTCCGTAATACATTAAGTAGAAACAGTAATCGTCTCACATATGTCCAATCCTACAGAGTTGCACAATGTTACTGACCCGTCCAAATTAAAGAAGCACAGTAATAAACCATCCATATATAAGCGAGCAATAGTAGTACAACATAAATTGAATGGCAACACCATAAGAGTGGCATTTTCCTGGTTTTATTTTGAATCTACGGTTGGAAATAAAAAAGATAGATGAGATAGGCACACATGCCGCCCGGCCGGATGGAGCATGAATATGCAAATAGGATTCAGGACGGCGGCGGGGTTTCCTCTTCAATCTCGACCACGCTCTGTCCGTCCTCCGACCTCTGATTTGAAAAGTCACAGAACGCGGCTCAGTAATGGAATAGTACTTACATGGAGAAAAAAAACGGAAAAGATGTCAAACAATTCACGAAAGAGCTGAGATCCTATGGTAGACAATGTGACCTGTAGAGTTATACGTGCCCGCTCCTCGATGGGGATCGGATTGTGACTGGTAGAAGGGCCGGCAGTTCCCTGTGCTCTTGCCTTAGCCGAAGCAAGCTTGTTGTCGTACGCAAATTGGGCAACATCCCATGGATAGTAATACGACCCATTTAACTGAGTATCTACATGACACGTCACATCGTATTAAATACAGCCCAACAGTAAATGCATGCCAAATAACGGAGGAAAATTATATGTGTACTACTTGTGAGAGATTAAAACACATGTACCGAAAAAGGTGATCGTCTTGTTCGCTTTGTTCAGAAAAAAAAAGTGATACCAGGTCGACTCTAATACTATATCTTCTGGGAAGTAGAGACACTTTGCAACATCAAGACTTGAAGTGAGGCAAAAGTCGACACCATCTACCAGCTTTGACGCTGTAACAAAGCCATCACGAAATGACTGTAGAAGCTGGGAAAAAAAAGAAAAATCGAATAATTAAACATGTACTAGTGCTTCATGATCTTCTTGGGTCGAAGGCTACTAATAACATATTCAAAAGGGGCAGCAGTACATTAGTTTGAGAAGTGAGATATACATAACTTATTATACTATCATGATTGCTAAACTGAACAACAAGTGGATTGGAAAAAAGACGAAAGGTGACTAGGAAATTTGCAAAGAAAATAAACATATATGAGTGTTTTGGATTTGGATATAATAAAGGGGTAAGGAGAAACAATGACATTATTACTGAAGAACTTATTAGTAACACGAAGAAGGGAGAAGAAAGGGTTCGTACATTTGATTCAGCGAACGAGACAATGATGTCGGCTTGGCGTCCTAGACGGTGGTAATCCTGGCTTCCTCGGTGGTAATCGTTGTTGAGTATCCGCTTGGCGTCCTCGACGGTGGAGATGTCGTGCAGATTATTCGCCTCTGGAAGCTTCCACTCACGGATGTCGAGGTGGTAGAGCAAGGCCCAGAGATGGGTGATGAACTCACCGCCTTGCGAGAGGTGCCTCATGTGCGCCTCCGCATTGCCATACGGCGCCGCGTATACCAGCAGCTGCACCCACACAGTCGCCAGCGTCTTCCAGAGTTCATCGGAGCTACGACCATGCATAAGCAGTCTTGCCAGATCTTTGCCATTCGAGATTCGGTATTCTCCCTCGTGGCCATCGTCCATCTCGTAGGTCTTCCAGTGTTTGCAAACAATACGGTTTGACATGTTCCCACGGATTGTATTTGTGTCCTCCCATTCCTTGGCCTCACGCGCAAAGCGATCGTACACACGCTTCGTCCATGCAACCGGGCCAGGGAGCAACTCTGGAGCAGATTTCACCAAGTAGATGTGGTACTTTGACAGAGCATTGGCCACGTGCCGGTGATCCCGAGTCTTCGTCCCTTCTCCTCCTCCTGCTTGCTCATCAAGGCATATGGGCGCCTCCTCCTGCTTGCTCATCAAGGCATCCATCTCCTTACTCTTCTGCTCGCAGTACCATGTCGCAATGTGCCACGTCATAACACAGCTCATATATCTGTAACAATGATCGTCTGGCCTAAGTAACTGGGGTGCACTAAATTGGGGAAGAAAATAACGAATCTTTGGTTCCTCAGGAAGGGAGGATAACCACTGCTCGTCTAGTTTGTCGTAATAGAGCTGACCAAGGAAATCAATAACCGAACCCTTCACATCCTCGTCCAACTTAACGCCACCTCTTTTGTTGGTGTCGCTGCTCAACAATTCCCAAATCACCTCCCAGATGTAGTGTAATCCAAGCGTCTGAATCCAGTGGCCAGATCTCCTGCGTATCCCTTCACCTTCTATTTCTGATGATGGGGATATCTGCTCTGGAATGGATGCATCTTTTGCTTTTGATGAGGAAATCCATTCACTTTTCCTTTCAGGTAGTATCGAGTACTGGCCGATCTTATCTTGCCAGAGGTACTTGTCAAACATATTAGTGCTGGTAGCTACAAACATTTTCAATTTCATCCACCCACTCAACTTCAAATCTCTCGACTCCATCCATGGAGAATTACGTAGTCGTATGTCTTCCTCATCATTTCCGATGTATGCGCAGATAACGGAGGCTCTCGCCCAGTTTGATGTCCAGGAGCGAACCAATTGCGTTAGCTGTAACAGAGCCAGAGACACCAATATGCCAAAAGTTATGGCAAGATCTACAGTCGTTGTGCTAACAACTTCGGTGCAAACAGCAGCACCAGAGCGTCTAGTCATTCCCCAGGAATAGCAATTGCTACCATGACAAAACATATCCCAGCAAATGAAACTAGTGCCCACAAACTAGCAGTTTTCGCCTGATAATGATGAAGGAATGGGTTACCAGTGAATATGGCATCGTACACAAAAAGCCAACTCAATCTCAATTATCTTCAAGGCCCACTTAAAGTCCAACTCGTCGCTCAAGAATATTCCAAACTCTGGCACATGATAGTCTAACCCAAGAAAGTAGCCTCGTAACTTATGAGACAGACATAAGGCAACCCACATTTCATAACAGGACCGTAGCTGCCTTGGCCCGTCTTCTTCAGAAGGCACCCCATCTTTGAAAATATCTGCTTGATTAGAAAAGTCAATATCCCCCATGTTGCACAACTTCTTTTGTTCCACAAATGCAAATGATCTATGAAAACTCTTGATGAAAGTGATGGCTGACAGAGTGATGATGGCTGCGTTACCAACGACATTAGAGATGGCTGAGATACTCATTAGCAGGACATATCCACAGTTGAGGCAGATCCCATATACCATCTTTGAGAGGGGACCCTTGTAGTCAAGGCCATTGTAGGTGGTGACCGGATCAATGCAGCCAAAGAGGATGAACAAAGACACTGTCCATACGGGATACATCTGGCTCTTCACAGATGAAGATTGCATTAGACCAATGCTGTATGTCCCAAGAGACAAAGATAGCACTTGTGCAGCAAAGAAGCCCTTTTGGACTATCCAGCTATTAGACCAACGCCGGCATGACCCAAAGGCAGCAAGGAAAAAACTAAAGATGATTGCAACCACTGTCAATGCCTCGATACGGATCACCGTCCACCTTGGGCTCTTCCACCAATGTAATTGATGCAAGGAGGTTGTTGGTGTTGCATTTCCTAAGAGTCTCTCCATATTCCCCATGCGGTGATAATCCACCTAAACATAAAAGTGTGTTGTAACACTGGGAGCCAAGATATATAGATATAACTACATATGAGCGTTTTGTCAAGTCACTTTTATATTACCAGTTTATTTTCCCCCTTATGGAATTAATTAATGTTTATGATTATGCATGATAAGTTTTACCTCTTCCCCTATGTTTTAAGTCGGCCTTTGCCATCACCTAGATTTTGGTGGAAAGCCTACTTTACCAGCTTTGATGAGTGTTGGAGTCTATTGAAAAGCCATGGAAAGATAATGCAAGTGAAGAACACCTTGGAGATTTATGATCATAATATACAAGTCTTTTAATTGTTCTTAGTGCCCACCTTGGTGAGTGACTAGGTCTTAGCTTGCGAGCAACAGAGTTAGGCTAAGTGCCCTTGTATTAATCTTGGAGCGTGCCAAAGCCTCAGAGTTTTAGTGGCTTAATAGTAACGTCGATGACCCGCTAAGTTTGTTGTAGAGTGACAATAACTTGGTGTTCATAGGCTGAGGAGATTCTTTCCTCGGTGGACACTACGGGAAACGGAGGCTTTTGCGAGTGTCGGTTCTTTGCCGAAAGTGTATTTTTCGGGCACTCGGCAAAGGGGCTCATTACCGAGTCCCAAAGAAAAACACACGGCAAAGAAACAATACTCGGCAAAGAAGTGCCAAAAAAAGGCGAGGGTCTTTGCCGAGTGTCTTTTTAGCGCCGGCAAACATAATTTTATTTTTTGGATTTCCATGCCTATTTTTTTTTTCTGAGGCCTTGCTACAATACTTGTAACAACATATACAAAATTTGAAATTTTTCACACATTTTGGTATTTTTTAGACTTTATATCTTTTATTTGAATTATTATTCAAAACGCAAATTTGAAGCGCAAGTCATTCGAACAAGTGGAAAAAGTGAATGGAAAAATGATATTCATGTTATTGAGTCTAATGTGAGACCTCATCCAGGGCTGTTACAAAAATATCGTCGTCTTGTTCACGAAACACGACTATTTGTTTCTTGGATGCATTGTTTTTATATTCTAAAAAATCAAAGCGAAGTCAAAAAATCATGAAACTTGTCAAGTTGTTGTTATATCTTATGTGTAGGCCATGATAAAAATTTGAGAAGGTTTTGTGCACGGCTTCAATTATGACTGCAGCCAGCCAAGACATCTCTCATACTTGCTCTAATATAACATGTGCAGATGTTTGGGTTTTTGCAATCCTATATGAAACCGTGCACAAAACCTTCTCAAATTTTTATCATAGCCTACACATAGGATATAACGACAACTCGACAAGTTTTATGATTTTTTGACTGCGTTTGATTTTTTAGAATTTAAAAACAATGCACCCGTAAGCAAATGGTCGTGTTTCGTGAACAAGACGATGATATTTCATGTGTTAACCCCGGATGAGGTCTCACATTAGACTTAATAACACGAATATCATTT
This sequence comes from Hyparrhenia diplandra, assembly GCA_015847255.1. Lineage (NCBI taxonomy): Eukaryota > Viridiplantae > Streptophyta > Magnoliopsida > Poales > Poaceae > Hyparrhenia > Hyparrhenia diplandra. Next base: position 74,197 of record JADLZK010003840.1, read on the forward strand.
TTGCATTCACCTTTTCCACTTATTTGAATGACTTTTAGTTCAAATTTGAGTTTTGAAAATAATTCAAATAAAAGAGATAAAGTCTAAAAAATAGCAAAAAGTGACAAAAAAAATTCAAATTTTGAATATGTTGTTACAAGTACTGTACCAAAGGCTCAGAAAAAAAATTGGGCACAAAAATTCAAAAAAAAATTATGTTTGCCAAGAGCTCAAAAGACGCTCGGCAAAAGAGCCTCTTTGCCGAGTCTTTGAAAAAGAAGGCCCTCGGCAAAGACCCTCTTTGCCGAAAGTGTCCTTTCGGCGCTCGGCAAAGCAGTTTTTTTAAATCAGATTTTGAGCCCCTAAACGAATTCTAATAAAAAAATTGTCAACTACAAAGTTTCATAACTTTTCGAGATCTACACTTTGTATTTAGAAAGTTTTTTCATCCGAGGTCGTTTTTCTACGGATTAGTACAATATTTGAATAAGTAAAACCATTTCTATGCACATAAGAACATGTAGTGTAGTGGTAGAGGAGGGATTTGTGAAAAACATTGGAAAAAGTTGAAAAAATGTGGGTTGGATGATGATGGCTGAGCTCGACCAGTGGGCCCTCCCTCAAAAAATTTTTTGCTATTATTTTCAGGGGTTTTTGCTTTTTAGTTTGCCGAGTGTTTTTTCGACACTCGGCAAAGGCTTTGCCTAGCGCTGAAAAAAAGCACTCGGCAAATACCCTTTGCCGACTGAAATTTTGCCCGACCGGTCTTCGCCGGCGCATTCGGGGGGTTTTGCCGAGCGCCCGCGCCGCTCGGCAAAGAGGCCGTCTCCCGTAGTGGGGGAAGCTCGTAGTGGAACGTAACCTTGGTGACTATGAGAGCTGAAGCTGAGTGGAAAGTTGTGATCCTAAGTGGATTGGAATAGGGCGCAATAGCGCCCGGACGCCCGAAGCGCGGCGCGTGTCGGACGCTCGGGTTAGCTAAAGCCCACCAGCCCACGACAACGCCGCGTCGATCATCACCTGCAGCTGCAAGCTAGCAGCGATAGATCCAGAGCCAAGAAACATCAACTACACAGCAGCTACCTAGCAAGCTTCCGTTCGATCGCAAGCAAGATTTACTGGGCATGGATCAGACGGATGAGGCGTCGTCGTCGGTGAACGAGCAGAGCGCGGAGCGGCGGCGGCGGCAGCCGCCGTCGTCGTGTTGGCCGCCCGGCGGCGGCGGCATGGCGTGGCTCGACCTTACGCTGGCCGTGAACACCTCTCGCGACGAGCCGCAGTTCACGGCGCTGTACACGAGGGACTCCTCGTCCGCCCGGCTCAGAGAGCGAGCCTGAACCACCATCGGCCAACAAGCTCGCGTCGTCTCCTTCTCCTCCTGCCCGTGCGCTCGGCGCTGGCGCGCGCGCACGTCAGTCTCCCGAGGATTAGTCTTCTTCTTCTTTTTTTTTATTTGAGCAAACTTTCAGCCTCCTTTATATTACATTGTACGAATTACAAACTCCATCAGAAGGAGATAAAAGCCAAACATATCTTCCTATCGTCCCGAGGATTAGTCTTCTGGGCGCGTAGATTGGTTGTGGGCCGCAGGCCCAGGAAGGACGTCCAGCCGTCCGTAACCAACCGTTACTGATTGGAATACTCGTCTTTGGATGGTGTGAGACTTGGTGATGTGCTACGACATGAACTAGGAGTTATTGTTGGGCAACCGGCACCATAGGCTACATTGCTATGTCACTCGGGAGTTGGTCCTTCTTGACTTGAGCTTTTTACCTACCATATTTACGTTTTCATATGTGTGCTGACTGTGTGGATTTACCTTTCATAGAAGTAGTTTAGTCTAGTTGATACGATCGGCTCTAGGTGGGAAAACTCTTGGTGAGTTTAGGTATGGTAAGCAGATATTATAGATAATTTAACTTTGTTTATTTAGTGTAGTTTCATGTATTTTTTAATGAAAAGTGTAGTGAAGTCTAAAAGTTTTAGTGATCTAATTCACCACTACTGGACTTAGGCTCGACAGTCGGCAAAGAGGAATTTTGCCGTGTGCTATGAAACTAACACTCAACAAAATACATCTTTGCCAAGTGCCAGAAAAAAAGGCACTCAACAGAATAGCTCTTTGCCGGTCTTTGCCGAGTGCCCGATAAAACACACTCGGCAAAGACTCCGGTACTCAGTATAGAGCGGAATTCCGGCAATGCACCCTGTCCCTCTCCTCTTGGGTCATATCTTTGGACCTAGAAGGATTCCAGGAATCCCTACAACTACTGTCAATATATTTTTGGATCTGCTCAAGTGGATTGCGGTACCAATCAGCTATAACCAGAAACCAAATTATCTAAAATAAGAAGAGGGAAAAACACGGGTACCGAGTGAATGACTCGTTAAAGATAAAGAGAGCAGGTGTAGGTGTGTGCAGTGTGCTTTCCAAATAAAATGAAAAAAAAAAATCTCAAAACGAAAGTGGTAGCATTGAGTTCTACCTTTAAAACCCTCCCAAATAAACACAAACTGCACTGCGATAGATAATGGTAGTTTCGAGTCACGTACCATGGCCGGCTGTGATTTTCTCTTCAAAGCAGACTTGAGTTGTGCTTCCCAGTTGCAGGAGCCTTATCTGTTCTCCTTCCTCTGGCCTTCTACTTCCTCGACAAAGGGCGCAGGGTCTCCATCTCAGGGTGCTGCAAACGCTAATTGAGCTCTCTCTGCATTGACTCCTTCAGGATGCCAACTGTCGTAGAGGCCAAAGCCAGATTCAAACGACGCACCGGCCTCGAGTTATTTGTTTATTTTTTCTAGTCACCCTGGGCAAGTCTGGCGCCGCCTGCCGCAACAACCTGCGGGCCAACAAAAAAAAAACATCTTAGTCTTGCAGCTGAGATGTGGTTGTTTAAGGAATTGTGATTGGCATGGATTATTATTAAGTATTCCCAGCGATGGCAATACGTGTCAGCTCCCGTTGAGTAGAATAACGTGATCAGAATTTGATTACTGGCCGGGTCAGAAACCAACCTTAATTATATGCAAAGGTTGTTCACATTGTCGACATGTGACACCGTAGGCACCGTGACCAAGTGACGCCCCATGTGATGTATTATTCCGAGTTCAAGGTATCGCAGAGGTCTCTCTCTTAATGCACAGGCTGGATGGTTGATTTAACTTATGAAGCATTATTTCAGGTCTAATTTGCGATATAGGGATCATTCTTTTTTTTTTTTTTTTTTTGAAAGGACCGGAGGGGCCGAGGCCCCTACAGGAATATATTAAGAATTAAAAAACACAAAAACAAGATCATTCTTATCTCCACCTTTTATTTATCTAAGTACGGTAATAACCAAGTGGCATGGCGTTGGTGGTTCCTTATAATATGACGATGGGGCATTCATTTGTCTCAGATGCTTTAAGTCATTTACTTACCTGAGTCCCAGTTTCTGAGTCACGTACCACGGCCGCCTGTGATTTTCTCTTCAAAGCAGATTTGAGTTGTGCTTCCCTGTTGCAGGAGCCTTTGTGCTCCTTCCTTCTACTTCCTTGACAAAAGGCCGCAGGGTCTGTGCTGCAAACGCTATCAGAGCCCTCTCTGTTTTCTCTGGCTACTTGATTGAGGATGCCAAGGGACGCATAATTAAGCCCAAAGTCAGATTCAGACGCACCTGCCTCGGGATATTTGTTTATATTCTTCTGAAGACGTTAGGAACGAGTCCAGCTGCAGGAGGGCGTCGAGGATCGATGGATCTGGAGATGGACGTCTAGCGGGCAGTACTCCACCTCCTCAGCTTACCGTGCGTTCTTCCTAGGAAGATCTGGCCTTGCGGGAGCTGAGGAGGTGTGGAGAGCGTCGGCACCACCAAAGGTTAAGTTCTTCATGTGGCTGGCGTTGTACGGGGGACCATGGACGGCGGAGCGCCGATTCCGCCATGGTTTGCAGCCCTCCGCTGCCTGCTCGCTCTATGACCAAGGGGATGAGACTATCAACCACCTGCTTACCTCGTGCGTCTTGGTCGGCAGGTCTGGCACCTCATACTCTCCGCATTGGTCTTGAGCAGCTGTGCCCCTGCCGGACTCCATACTCGTTGATTGGTGGCTGCAATCCCGCAGCATGGTCGCACGGGGCGTTCGGCGCCTTTTGACTCTCGCTGTTCTCTGCTGGTGTCCTGGGGTATTCGGAAAGAACGCAACATGCGCACTTTCAACGGCGCCCGGTGCTGGAGTCATGCCTCATCGATCGCTTCAGGTCTTGCTTGACGAAGGCGGTTCCTGGTTGCTAGCCGGTTTTTCGCGTGTGTGTCGCCGCTGCTCGCGTGCTTCCTGAAGGGTCCTGCTGAGTCCTTCATAGTCGTGAAATAGGTTTACTCCAAAGTACAACTTACTAGCTCCACCGTTCAAGCCGGTGCCTTTTGTCCTGTGTGCCGCCTAGTGTACCTTTGGCATCTCACCAATTGTATGTCTAGGATGTAACTAAACTTTCTAACTTCTCTTAATGCAAAACGGGCAATGTCCCGGTTTCAAAAAAAAAAAAGACGCTAGGAACGAGACAAATGAATTAGAGTACCTGAGACAAATGAATGCCCCATCATCAGTGGCGACCACGCCACTCTCGTGCTCCGCTGGTTGCGCCGTAGCTATGTGCGTTAAGAACGAGCCTCAACTCGATCGCTGCAATTCAAGCAATTTAATTATATACAATACGGATCAGACCTATATTGCTTGATTATTGAGTCTCGAGATGCACACAAACACATCCAGATCTGCCGACCTCTGCGCCGGATGCACACAAATACATCCAGATGACCCTCTGAACCGGCAGTGAAATACATACATCACCGTCAGTTTTTACATAACCGGTGGTGGAAGTTCAGACAACGATCAAACTTTCTGTAGCACCGTGACAACCTTTCACATTGGCTATGTATGAACTCCACATACTATACCAGGATGCCAATTTTGATCAAAGGGGCAAAACAATATGGCAGCGACATCAACATGTATTGGGGACTATTGGTCGATCGATGATCTACTGAAAATATGGAAGGACGATTTTGTGGTGTGGGACGACCACTCCAAGGTGAAACAATTACTTATCACTATGTCATTCAGTTTGTGATAAAATGGCTAAATTGTCCATAGGGGAATGTACTCTTTTTAAAAACTATACTATTTGTACAGTGTGAGCCTGGTGAATGAGAACAAGATTTGGCTTTTTGTCGAATCGCTCATCATATGATTTCACCATCAGTTGTTGAGTCAACAATGTTTGCTGCACTAGCGACAAACCCGTGAAAGCGACATCTTGTGCTTCGCTGGCGACCACGCCGCTCACATGCTCCGCTGGCCTCGTCCAAGCTCTGTCCAATTTATTTGGAACGAGACTAAACTAGATCACTGCAAGTCAATCAATTAAGGATCAGCACAGCACTATATTACTTGCATTGGTTGAGTATAGGGATACGAGAATACAACAACTAGAACAATAAACAACTATCACGAGGCAGGTGCGTCTGAATCTGACTTTGGGCTATTATTCGTCCCTTGGCATCCTCAAGTAGTCATAGAAAGAGAGAGGGCTCTGATTGCGTTTGCAGCACCAAGAAGAGGAAGGAAAACCAAGGCTCCTTCAACAGGGAAGCACAACTCAAGTCTGCTTTCAAGAGAAAATCACAGCCGGCCATGGTACGTGACTCGAAACTACCTTTATCTGTCACTGTGAAAATGCAGTCTGCTCTAGGTAGCACTCAATGCTAGTACTACTTTCGTTTCATCTTTCCTATCAATTAGAGCATCTCCAGGATCATAACAAGTTGAAATTTCACACGATATATCTATGTTTGTCTATCCATATGTCAAGGTGGTGGACTATGACCGCATGGGAAATATGGAGGGACACTTGGTAAATGTGACACCAACACATTGGTGGAAGAGCCCAAGGTGGATAGTGATCCGTATCGAAGCATTGGCAGTGGTGGCTATCATCTTTAGTTTTTTCCTTGCTGCCTTTGGGTCGTGTCGCCGTTGGTCCAATAGCTGGATAGTCCAAAAGGGCTTCTTTGTTGCGCAAGTGCTATCTTTGTCTCTTGGGACCTACAGCATTGGTCTAATGCAATCTTCATCGGTGAAGAGCGAGATGTATCCCATATGGACGGTGTCTTTGTTCACCGTCTTTGGCTGCATGATCCGGTCACCACCTACAACGGCCTGGACTACAAGGGTCCCCTCTCAAAGATGTTATACGGAATCTGCCTCAACTGTGGATATGTCCTATTGATGAGTATCTCGACCATCTCTAATGTCGTTGGTAACGCAACCATCCTCACACTGTCCGCCATCACATTCATCAAGAGTTTTCATAGATCATTTGCGCTTGTCGAACAAAAAAAGTTGTGTGACATGGTGTATATTGATTCTGATGGAGAAGCACATAATTTCACAAAAGAGGAGCGACAGTGTATAGCTGCCGATATTGGGAGGGGTATCTATGGGGCTAACATAGAAGAGTCAACAAGGAACTGGCTACTGTCATGTTATGATGTGTGGGTTGCCTTATGCCTTTCTCATAAGTTGCGACATTACTTTCTTGGGTTAGACTATCATGTGCCAGGCTCATTAATAATCTTGAAGGACATGGACTTGAAGTGGGCCTTGAAGATAATTGAGATTGAGTTGGCTTTCGTGTACGATGCCTTGTTCACTGGTAACCCATTCCTTCATTACTATCAGGCGAAAACTGCTAGTTTGTGGGCACTGGCTTCATTCACTGGTATATGTTTTGTCCTGGTAGCAACTGCTATTCCTAGGGGAATGAGTAGCAAACGCCATGGAGATAAAGGTGGTTGCAACAAAGTTGTGGACACAACAACTGCTGATCTTGCTATCACTTTTGGCATATTGGTGTCCCTGGCTCTTTTGCAGGTGATGCAATTGGCTCAGTCCTGGACGTCGAACTGGGCGAGAGCCGCCATTGTCTGCACGTACACCAGGGAAGATGAGAAAATATTTCCAGAAATTGAGTCTCAAAGGCTGCAGTGGGGATATTTGAAGCAGAGTGGGTGGATGAGATTGAAAGCGCTTGTAGCGACCAGCACTAATCTATTTCACAGGTACCTGTGGCAAGAAAAGATCGGGCAGTATTCGATGCTACCTGAACCGTGGTTATTCACTGGCGGGCAAAAAACAGGTGAAGGGTCGTCAGAAACAGAAGGTGAATGGAAGTGGAGGAGATTACTGATTGGCTGGTGGAAAAGAAAAAGATGAGCAGGGGCACACAAAATGTGAATGGATACGCAGGAGATGTGGTCACTTGGTTCAGACGCTTGGATTGCACTACATCTGGCATGTGATTTCGGAATTGTTGAGCAGCGACACCAACAAAAGAGGTGGCGTTAAGTTGGACGAAGATGTGAAGGGTTCCATTATTGATTTCCTTGGTCAGATCCAGAGTGACCAGCTAGACTCGAACTGGTTATCGTCCCTTCCTGAGGAACCAAGCATTCGTTATTTTCTTCCCCAATTATGTGCACCCCAGTTACTTAGGCTGGAAGATCATTGTTACAGATATATCAGTTGTGTTATGACGTGGCACATTGTGACATGGTACTGTGAGCTGGCAGAGCAGAAGAGACTGGAGAATGACATGATGAGGAAGGCGGAGGCGCCCATATGCTGCGGTAGGGAAACAACTGCCAGTTATTATTTGAGAAAAGCAGCTGCCGCAATACGCCGGCCCGGTAATTATTTCCAAAAACAAAGAAGAGGAGGAGAAGAAGGAGAAGGAGACCGGCGCGTGGCCAATGCTCTGTCACAGTACTGCGCCTACTTGGTGAAATCCGCTCCAGAGTTGCTCCCTGGTCCGGTTGGGTGGACAAAGCGTGTGTACGATCAATTTGCGCGTGAGGCCAAGGAATGGGAGGAGAAAAACACAATCCGTGAGAACATGCCAGACTGTATTGTTTACCAATACTGGCAGGTCGACGAGATGGTCGGTGCCGGCAAGGAAGATTACCGAATCTCGAATGGCAAGGCTCTGGCAAAGCTGCTTATGCATGGTCGTAGCTCTGATGAACTCTGGGAGATGCTGGCGCTTGTGTGGGTGCAGTTGTTGGTGTACGCGGCGCCATATGGCAATGTGGAGGCGCACATGCGGCACCTGGCGCAAGGCGGTGAGTTCATCACCCATCTCTGGGCCTTGCTCTACCACCTCGACATCCGCCAGTGGAAAGTTCTGGAGGGGTATAATCTGCACGACATCTCCAGCGTCGAGGACGCCCAGAGGATACTCAACGACAATGACCATGGCCTCGACATCGTTGTCTTGTTGAACACACCATATGTACGAACCTTTTCTTCTCCCGCTTATTCGCGTTACTTAGTTCTTCAGTAATAATAACATTGCCTCTCCTTACCCCTTTATATGCAAATCCAAAGCACTCAAATATATACTACTTTCTTTATTTTCTTTGCAAATTTCCTAGTCACTTGATGTTCTGTTTAGCAATGATATGATTATAGTATAATAAGTTATGTATATCCCACTTCCCAAAAAAAAAAAAAAAAAAGTTATGTGTATCCCAAACTAATGAACTGCTGCCCCTTTTGAATATATTATTAGTAGCCTTCGACGCACGAAGATCATGAAGCAGTAGTACATGAGAAACTTGTATGTTTAGACCTTAGATGATAGTCTAATTATTTGATCCGAATTTTCTTTTTCACCAGCTTCCAAGGGATTATCTTGATGACTTTGTCACTGCATCAAAGCTGGTAGATGGTGTCAAGTTTTACCTCACTTCAAGTACCGATGTTGCTAAGTGTCTCTACTTCCCAGAATCTATATTAGAGTCGAGCAGGACAGGACTAATATTTCTGAACAAAGCGGACAGGAAAATCACCATTTACGGTACATGTGTTTTAATCTCACAAGTACTAGTACACATATAATTTTCCTCCAGTTTTTGGCACGCGTTTACTGTTGGGCTGTATTTAATACGTTGTGACGTATCCTGTAGATCATGCGGTACATGGGTCGTACAATCGATGGAATGCTGCCCATTTTGCGTACGAGAGCAAGCTTGCTTCGGCTAAGGCAAGATCACAGGAAACTGCCACTACTGCATTGAGCAACATTAGGGGCTACCCATTGTAGTAGTGTGCCCCTTTTACCCCTCACAATCCGATTCTTATCGAGAAGCACGTCTTCTGTGGCTTTTCAAATCAGTGGTCGGAGGCAGGAGAGACGACCGAGGACGAGATTACAGAGGAAATATAATCCCACCGCCGTCCTGAATCCTGTTTGCATATTCATACTTCATCTGGCCGGGTTGCATTTGTTCCCATCTCATCTGTCTTTTTCCAACCGTTGAATTAAAATAAAACCAGGAAAATGCTACTCTTCTGGTGTCGCCATCCAATTTATGTTGTACTACTATTATTCGCTTATATATGTACAGTTTATTACTGTTGCTTCGTTCTTTAATTTGGAGGGGCCAGTAACATTGCGCAACTCTGTCGAACTGAACAAGTGAGATGATCGATTACTGTTTTCTACTTAATGTATTATGGAACTGGATTCCCCTCAGATTCTGTAAAGCTGTTGCTATGTCCACAACCTGTTATGGAAGTTAGGAGCTCCTCATCATTGTTCGCATGTTGGATGTGGGGTATAACTCTATTTCATACTGTGTGTTTCTTATATTAACGGTGATCTATGAACACATACAACATACATCTGCTGTGCTTGGGCCTTCTTTTTGGCATTTTGCTGGTACCTCATATTTCAATGATTTACAGTACCTCGATCATGTGGGTTGGGTCACTTCATTATTAACTCCCTACTAATAAGATCATGTGGCCACATGTATTATTTATGATTTTGGCATTCAGATGATTACACAAACAACTAGAACTAATTAACATGTGTGTTTCGATGTGTTGGACTTATTCAAATTAATAAAAAGATATACACAGCTCCCTTTCACGATTAAAATAGTCAAGATATGTGCAATTCGGGTTATTTGTTCGTTTGTCTAAGGGCCCGTTTGGACCCTTCCTTTGGCCTGAGTTGGAATTTACTTCATATAAGACATGTTGTTTGGCTTAGAATTGACATTCTAGCACTTCCCAAATTTTACTTATAGACCTACCTTAAATTCAGAGGTAAGGAGATTCAGGGCTCCTCCTGGCAACACGCCTGCGGACGGAAGGCTCGGTCTGCTGGTCTGAGACGGAGGCAGCCAATATGAAGAGAGGAGAGAGGAGCGGATTAACAGCATTGGGGTTAACATTTAATTCCTTGCAAATACCACGGATTAAAGTTGTTTGGCTTATAGTTTGGGTTAGCTCTTCATATGCTAGTGTGTTCTCCTGTGCCAGTAGTGGGTACTAAATATGAGAACAGAACAGCACAGCCAGTGAACTATCTCTATTATTACTAGCAGTTGCTTTTCTTTTTCTGCATTGGTGAAAGATACACCTTTCCTTTCACCTACTGTGTCTCTCAGATATTGTCAGCACAATGAGAAACTCAAATAGTCTCTGTTCTGACAGCGCCACTAAAAGTGACACTCTGCATTCGACTACTAAAGCGCCGATTTGTCTTGCTCTTCCAAGATTCCATCAAATGAGGTACACAATATAAAGATTCATTTGCCTAAACAAGAGAAGACTGAATTGCAAAAAACAGTGGGTCTTAGCACCAAGTTAGCACATAGATAAACCCAAAATTTATGAATTCACATTTGTCTGTATTGATACAGGTCAACAGCTTTTTCATTCTGGAGTATGTACAGAAACTATAATACAAGCAATCCCTATGTACTACGTTGTTGGTACTATAATTCACATATCCTACAATTTTATGCACACTCGGTTCTCTTCTAGTCTAATTTTATAGCTCAACTTCCTGGAGTCATTGTCTAGGCCATTTTGCTAATAGTGGCGCTCGAGCTGCTTCCTCATCAGTGCTGTCTGAAACAACAGCTTCTGTCCGTTTGCCCTTGCTTCCTGGGTTAAGCATCCAAGCAAGACAAAAGGATATTGCCTGTAAAAAATTTAAAATTTGAGGAAAAACGAATCAGTTCTGATTCCATTTGCAATTATAGCCCATGTACACTGCCATTTTCTATCACCCTGACCCTGAGAGGAAGAGAACTGACCAAAAAGAAACTAGCCACCATAAAGCTGAAACCTTTGCAATCGAAGGGTGCTTCCTCTGAAATGAAGTAAGCTGAAACAGAGGAAATGGTAAGAGATAAAAAAAATATATAGATCATTCTCCATGTTGCACGAATATATGAAAATTTTCAGTTTCATACTAGAAATTCAATTGCTTACAGGTCAGTGGACTCATAAATAGAGGTGCCAACAGATTTGCTACAGATTGCACGGTTTCAATAAAACCTTGAGCTTTTCCCTGTAAAGATAATACAAAGAGACAATGGCGCCTACAGTTAGGAACTTAGAAATTAGTAAATAATAAAGCCTGGGAGATCAGGTTTCTATATGTACCTGGTCAGTTGAATGTACTTCAGCGGAAATGATCGCATATATCTGCAGAATTGCATAATTTTCATGAAAACAAAACTATGAAAACAAAACTACGAAAACAACTGGAATGTACTAAAATATAAAAGGCGTATTTTTTTCTGAAAATATTTCTGAACTGTGAAAACTTGAAGTCACAGTGCAAACAGGACAAATATGAATAACATTGACTTACTGCTGTTTTTTTTTTTAATTATTATTGATAAGTTTGACGGGTGGGGAGAGAGTCCCCCACCTAAGTTATATTGATAAATTGTCTCTCAGAGCCTAATGTTTGAATACATTGTTTACAGAACTGAGCTTGACTTACTGCTGGTTTGGCCAGAACATAGATGATACCCAATGAAGAGCTGAAATACGGAACCTGCAGGATAGATAGCAGGTAAATGGACAAAGCATTTGTAACTGTACCAAATGGTATCTCCATGAGTATGAGATAATTTTTATTAGAACATCAATTAGTTGAGGTTCATTAATGAAAATTTAAATCAGTTTATGACTTCAGTAAATTTGATTGGATACATACCCACGAAGCCCATGCAACGCCATAAAGCAAAGCCTGAAAAAGGTTTTCCCCCAAATCAATAGATCAGTATTATCAAAATAGTGTAACTGAGATTAGTAAAAGCAGAGTATAAAATCTACTTATTACTTACATAAGCAATGGATGTGAGTATTGAAATGCATAAGACGCCCTTTTCACCAATTATGTGGCTAAGAAAGGGAGGACCACAATCTACAGTATAAAAAAACATGTCATAAATCCAATTAATTAATTTGATAATTGGCAGGCTATGCAATATATATGTGTTACTTTAGTTGGTATAAAATAAAATCATGAAAGAGCACCTGTGAAAAGATTGAACCAACTCCAACCACCATTAGAATTTCTGAGAACTGATCCTTATCAAAGCCGAATACGGACTTCAGGTAATACTTGACAAATAAAATACAATTGAAGTTCCCTATAGTTTTTAACAATATATCATAAAAAAACATATGTGAGACAACCATTTACCATTAGAACGTCGCTAATGCCAATCATGCCCAATTTATAAAAAAGAAGGCAACATATGAGATTCTCCTAAGTGTTTCACTACAACATAGAAAGACATGAAGACAAAAGGAATGACATTATGCAAAAAGCTGAATAAAGGCATTCTTTTTATAACAAAAAGGAAATTGCAAACTTTTGCTAGTTTCCAAACTAGTTAATGTTCATTGTATACAACTATCAAAATGTGGAACCAGAAGAATGTCTCTTAACTCCATTCTTATGCAAACTACCGGTTGTATCATGTTCTCTTTAGTCCCTTCATAATCTTTTTTAAAAACAATTGTGATAGACAACTGTTATTTGATAATTAAGAACTCATATAGAAATTTATAGTTTATACATTCTAAATTTATTATCCATATTACTCCTTTTCATAAAAAAAATATCATTTTTTTAAAATTGTTCAATACCACTAAAGTAGAAAAAATAGGCATGAAGAGCAATGTTATTCAAATTGATACAAGGAAAAACATCTATATATAATCCACATTTTCCTCATGAACAAGGAGGAAAAACCCTAAATAAACTTTTACATGAACTTCATGATTCATCATGAATTGCTTGACTATTTAACTTTCATGGTTTTTGTATAAATTTTATATGAGATTTCAAAATTGATGCTTAATGTGCAAGGTTACCTGTTTTTGACTATACTAATGTTCTCCTTCATAGATTCCCAACGTTCTTCTGGTAACTTGACAAGCAAATATGACATCGACAAATGCGGAGATGTAGAAGAAGCTCTTTGAACTGTCTCAACCAAATATATTTTCATGTAGAGGATAGAGCAGATCAACAGGATAATTGAGACCTAATCAACCGAAGTAGAGCACTCATAAGACTACACTTAGCAAAGTGAAAGTAAAAAAAAATTGAAATTATGATGCAACTATATGTAGCATTAATTCCCAATACCTCAAAAATCCACCTCTCAGACAGGAACCTCGAAAAAACGCTCCCCAAAGTGTGTGCCGCAGAGAAAATTCCTGCCAAGAAGCCAAATGCAGCTGCCCTCCTTGATGGTTCAACTGCATCTGCCTAATTCGGCATAATCATTTTTATAATCCCTGAATCACTGTCTGTTGTTGACAACATACCAAACAAAAATATAGCCTAATAACATTCATTTGATTGTTACATCTACATGTTCAAATTACTTAAAATACCAAATGAATAGTCCTAACATAATATTTCCAAGCACGAACATGGTAAATTGGGGAGCTTTTCTTTCTTGTTCTTGCATTACAATTTAAGGAGACATGTAATTAGTTTTGTAATGTTTGTGATATAAAAGATATTGGTTTTAGCAAAAGCAGGGGATCACAAGGCAGACCATGTCTTTGAGGGTGCAATTCCAGTAAAGCCCCTGCCTTTGATTGGTCACAGTCAGTGAGATTGGTCAGAGCCCAAGGCCTCTGGTCTACTAGCTCCTAGACCAAGTAAACTTCATTGCAAAATGCAAAAGTTACTGGCACTCTTGTTAAAAAAATATGCCATTCTAATACTTCGTTACTGATGGATAAAGCCATAGTACTCCTCCTAGCATAATTTAACATCAAGAAAAATGCCAAATAATACGAGGAGGAGCAGTTCAATCAATGATATGTATGCATATTTACCTATACAAAGACCTATAAGGAGACTAGGATCAGTATTCTCACCGTGTAAGCAATAGAAATGCAGAATATGGTTCCTTGGCCAATCAGGATTGAGAGGGTACGCAGAATAAGGTATACATAGACAGCAGTCCTGGAATTGTTCCAAGCAAGCAGAGCTGCTAGCAGCATGAGCAACAAACAATTAGTATCCAGTGCAGATGGACTACCCACATTGACAAATTTTTCAATTACCGAAAGGGATGATGGAAGTGGATGCAGTGAGAAGGATGAGAGGCTTCCGGCCATACTCATCAGCCAGCTGGCCCATCAGAGTGAACCCAATCGTCCTGAAAATCCCTCCAACCTGCAATCAGAAAAGACGATTAACTGACGAAACAACATGCAACCACTGAATGAACAAGAAGCTCATGAAGAACACACACTGACGATCAAACGGCCGGAATAATGCAGAGACAGTGATGGATGCAGAAAGCTAGCTGATGAGTACTACTAGGAATTGAGGGCTTACTGAAGACTGCAGGCCGGTGAGGTAGAGAGCCTCCGGGCAAGACCTGTCATCGGCAGGGCAGAGCGCGGCGGTGACCTTGTCAACGAGCGCCGGCACGGTCATCTCCTCGGCGACGCCATAGAGCACCAGCCCGACCATGAGGTGCAGCACCGGCCTCATCATCACGCTCATCGTCGCATCGCCTTGCTGGAAGGCACCCATTATAATTTTTCTACTCCTACTGGGCTCAGTTCGATCGATCGATCGATCGGTTCTTGAAGCAGCCTTATTACAGGGCGCTTGGCAATTGCCCATCGTCGCATCGTCGCAGGCGCTTTATATGAAGCAGCACTGCGCGCCTTTTTTATTTGAAAAGGACAAAAGGAAACAGCACCAGGAGAAGGTGAGGTCAGCTAAATTGATTGCTACTTCTTTTTACGAGCAATGACATGGCACAGAAAGGAAGGGTGCTGCCATGCTGGCACTTTATATGCCACGCTGTCACGTTTAGTGGATACTGCATAGTGGTTGGTATTTTGTTTCGTTATTAATTGAGTTATATATTGGGTTGGATTAAGGAGACATTGGTTCTAGTCATGACAAAATATTGTTCTGAGCAAGATTTGGTGAAACCTTAATAGGCATCAAAAACTTTTAAATGCTTTAGTTTGGAGACATGCAAGACAAATATGTAGATTTGTATTCGAAACTAACCACTTGTATCATCATAATGTTATAAAAAAAACACTTTTATAATAGTTATTGTAACAAAATAAAAATATTTTCATAAACCAATTCTCAATTAAAACTTCTACTAGTATACCCATAAGCAGTGTGCCCTTATTATTTTTTGGGGATAAAATCTTCGTTGTCATCAATCAAAATTGTAATAATATAATTTGTCTGGTCATGAATAAGTGATGTTTTTGTACTTTAGATTCAGACTAACGATAAAACATCACATATCCATGACCGGCCGGCGGCGAAAGGATCGACGAGTATTCCAATCTCTCTACGGGGCTCCAAATCAGCATCCGGCCGCCGGCGATCTCCCGTCCTCAATAGCAACAACCATGCCGCCGAGGACAAAGCGCGTGTGCCGAGAGCGGGGAGCCCGGGCGCGGCCACAGCCGGCGCGTGCCCGGCGCGCGCCACACCTGCCGGGCAGGCTTCCGCAAGTGGCTCTACACGACAAACGCCTGGGACGAACGCAGCAGGTGGGTCAGATTTCCAGTCACTCATAAGCCAAAGGGGCATCATCCAGTCGAACAAGCTGCTTCATTCGTCGTAAAGCCTTCGCGATGACGATGATGAATACCCTGTTGAATAATCTGATTTGGTGCGTTTCGGTTTTGGTCGTCGTCGTTGCGTCTCATGCATCGGATCTTGCGTCTAGTTTCACCTGAGCCTGACAGCGGCTATAAACTCTGTTTTGTTAATTAGTCATAGCATTTTTTTAGTCCTAGATACTTTTAGAAAAAGATTGTTACTTCTAGGAACTTTTAGTAAAAAAAAAAAAAAAAAAATTTAAAAAAAAAATCCCTCTGTTTCATAGGAAGTAAAATGGATTTTTTCTAGTCTCAACTCTAAAAAATCCTGGACCAAACTCGGCATGTTCGACTTCGACCTGAAGAGAGGTGCACAGGGCAGCCAAAAAAATTCATGAGAGATGATGTTTTTTTTATTAAAAAAAAAGACAGATCGTCACCGCTCGCTTTGTCACTGACATACTATCAGCGTGGCTGTGTATCTTCTGCTACTGTGCCTGGGCCATTATCAAAGCTTGACTCAACAAGTGCCGACGCCAAGGCCCAAGAGATCCGGCAGGCCCAACACCCGTGTATCTTCGGCCCGACATGTAAGCTGGACAATTCGGTCTCTGGCCGAGGTACTTTGAAACCCAAATCCACAAAGCACGAGTTGAGTCATTGAAAAGTACTTCGATGATGATTTCTTTACTGTTAGTAGTGTAGGGCGCACTGGCAGACCTCTGCAATACTAATACTCCCTCCGTCCTAAAATAAATGACGTTACCGACTACCGAAAACATCTATCAGCAATTATATATTAAAATAGGATTAATATTTATATTACATAATTAGTATCATTGGAAAGATCTTTTTGATCTAGTTTTTAACAAATTTATTTGGAGATTTAAATCTTCTACGTATTTTCTATAAATCGAGTCAAACTTGTGCAAGACGAAAACCCAAAACGTCTTTTTTTTATTTTGGGGACGGAGGAAGTACTGGAGTGGACATTTTTATTGTACTCGCAGTACCATATTAGTGCAACTGTTACCGAGAACGACAGGGAGTCATGGAAACTGACATTGTTTTTATGGGGAGGCTCAGATGGCAAAGCGCCAAAAACTTTGGGACATGCTGTAATAATTTTATTAAAGTTGCATCTCATCTTTCCAGTGAATTGTCTTTGGTTAAAATTATCTCTTCATCAACGACCAGATAAAATCTTTATTAATAGCGGTATTTTAGCTTCCTCATAACAAACTTTGAAATGACTCTACTCGACTCATACTAATCATTACTAGATTATAAGGAATAAGATAACAACACATCAACTTAATAACAATGTGGGAAGCACTGACATGTAGACCCAACATGACAGTGATAAAAAAAAGAACCAGAAAATCGGAGAAATATCGGACAACACAGATCCTACGTGTCTCAAATCCAACCAATAGAAAATCGGATGTCGCAAGTTGACAAAACAACCTGTGTCCCTATTCGCTGACTAATCAGCACCATATTGACGAATCGGTACCATCAAAAGAAACACTGAGCTCAGTGAAGACAATTGGTTTCCAAGAAAGAAACAGTATCGTATAGCAGATAGAATCGTTTTGCAAGAAAGCATCAGCACGGACAATCGGTTTCTAAGAAAGAAACACCAACGTAGAGTAGATAGAGTCATTTTGCAAGAAAGATTGTTCTAAACTAAATGAACTATGTTTCCGTTATTTCTTCACTAAACTAAATTCTAAACTAAATGACTAAATGAACTGTTTCCAATCTACTCCCGATCGTCGTCTTCTAAATCAATGCACTATCTGCGTTTCTTTGACTAAATGAATGAACTATCTACAATGCGCATTATCTGACTAACGAACCCTGACTTGCATCTCAAGCTGCAGAAGCGATCGTCCGCATCTACCGCTTCCTGACAGCGATTGCAACCTCCTTGGGGATCAGGTAACAGCCTTGGCCGAACCGACACTGTGAGAACTCCATCGCAGGGCACTAGCTGAAAAGTAAACACAATGGAAACAATGGTGTGAGAACCTTAATGTAAAAGGCACATTGATTGGAAACAATTGTCAGAGAACTCCATTGGTGTGTTTAGGCGATTAATTGCAAAACTAACCTTAATAGCAGAAACAAGAGCAGCCTGCACCTGGTCCTTGGGAATGAGAACCCACCAGCCACCGGTGCTAGATGGTGGTGGGCATGATCTGGGTAGTGATGCGATGAGAAGGCGCGCCAACAAATGGTGCAGAACATGTCGAGCAAATGATTCTGCCTGAAATTAACAGCAGCACAATTGACATTTTGGGACAGAGAGCACATACTACTCAATCAATGACACAAGATACTATTGTTTGACAGAACAATCATATTGACAGACACAAGAACTGCAAGTGATTTGATAGATTCACGATCGGGAAGCAAAGCAAAGCAAAGCAAAGCAAAGCAAAGCAGGGCAATCAAGATTCTTGGATAATGTAGAAACTGGCAATGATTCAAGAACCGACACCAATCAAGATTCTTGGATAATGTCAAAATAGGCAAGAAGATTCAAGGAGCGGTGGGCAGCAGGGCAATCAACAACTCTAGAGTAATCAATAACGGCAGCTCTTGTACGTTGCACGCTGATGTGCAGTAGTGCATGTTAACCGGAATTCAGTCATGGCAGGTAATGCATTGTTCCCTCATCCAGCCCCGATTCCGCTTGGGCTGCTGGTACCCTGATACTCTGCCCACTGAATGTGAGTGCAAGCATATCCTAATCCGCTTGTGCGCATGTAGTGTGCGATCACCGCTGGGAAACGTGCGTCGAGAAGAACGACCTTCACGCAAAAAAAATCAGGGCATGTCGATTTTGTTTCTAGGTGTACAAGGCCCCAAGAACAGCTACTACTAGTGAAGAAAGCAATCACAAGTGTTGAGCACTACAAGAAATTTGTTAATCCGTGACGGATTTACATATCGTCACTAACGGGCGTAATCTGTGATGATATTTTGATTTCCGTCACAGATGAGCCCAGTGGATATTCACAACCCACTACTCGTCGTCGCCGCTAAATCGAGTTCCAGTTGAATCCCAAACCTCTATTAATTACGCTTGACTGTCGCCGCCGCTGGAAACATCCCCTCGACAAAAACCACCTGCGCAAGATCAGCCCCCAGTGCTGACAATCGGTTTCCATGAAGCATTATCCTTTCATTAAGCTATGTCGCATTATTCATTACACTAAACCAAATGAACTATATACGTATTATCCTTTCAGTGACTAAACAGACTATGAGCATTACCATTTCACTGACTACATGGACTATGAACATTATCATTTCACTACTAACTGAACTATGTCTTACAAAGTTAATTGCAGAAACATTATGTTGATGTAGCACATCAATAGACCGGTCTAGAACTAGTAGAGAGTGTGCGAGAGGTACTAAAATGAGAAAGCTCTGAACCACCTTGTCTCCCTGCCCCTCTCCTCCTTTTATAGGAAAAGGTAGTAGGGGTTCTTCTCTTTACTAACATAGTGTGGCTGATATATACAAAAATACCACTAAGTGCTACAAATGGGTCTAATGGAGCTTATATTTACAAGAACACTACCGAGTGCTATAATGTCTCTTAACCATTATATGGTGAACTTCTAAACTGTATAATTGGGCCTAAAACATAATGATTGTGGCCACTAACATGTAATACACACCCCCAAAGGTAGCCCCTCATCTATTTGGTTTTTAATAGAGGTACAAAACCAATAGTTGAACAAAACAAAGTGTGGACCCAATTGCAGCTCAGGTCCAGTACACACTTTTCATCTATCTATACATGGATAGCTCCATGACTGCTTTGTCTCTAGATATTCTTCGACTTGTCATCAGCTAAAATTCAATGGAGCCCTTTGCATGCGCCTCTTGATCGCATCCTTGGTAGCTTGCTCCTCGCAACACAACTGATGAGGCAGGTGAAGCGGTTGATGTTGGCGAAGTGGTCATAGATGATCATGACATGTCTTCAAACCTTCATTCATGTGTGTCAGGCAAAGCTTCTATCATCGGGAGGATTGCTTGTACAATGCGCTCTGCGCCAACTCCCCTTGGTTGGCGCTTGTGAAATTCTTTCATGGATGGCGATGGCGATCGCTTCGCCCCAAAATATTGGCGATGGAGAAGTCGGAATTTCGAAGTTGGCTCCTCGGCCCCAAATTGTTGGAGAAAGTGCAAAGGTGACTATGGGACCTCATCCTGAAATGCCATTTCAACTGATGCATTGTTGGGTTTCATTTTCTTTCTTTTTTCTTCTCTATTTTCTTTTCTTTTCTTTTTAGTTTTTAAATAACATTGCAATGATGGGGATAAAGGCGAAGTGAGCCCCTTGTCGCTTTTTTATATTATTTCAGCGCCAACCCCCATAGCTTATGAGGCGATGGGGGCGAGTAGAGCCAAAATGAGTCCCTCGGTATTTTTATATTATTTCGGTGTCAACTCCCTCAAACTTTTTGAAGCGAAGGGCAAATAGAGGCTAAATAAGCCCATCAACGCTTTAATACTATTTTGGCGGCAACTCCCGCCAAACTTTTGCCCTTCACCATAGCTAGAGAGGAGGACGTAATAAACTAAAACGCGAATACCAAAAATTTGGCATGGAGCACTAACCCCTAATGGCTTGGTCTATTAAGGAAAAAAAAACTTGTGTAAAAATAATGGATCTTCCCTCCCATCAACCCTTGTATGATTTATGAATGAAATTTTCTTTTGTGGTGAACAAACAAGCCATGAATTTACTAACGAAGATTCGGTGCCAGTACAAGTCGTTCATCGGTTCTAAGCTAGTCACATCCTGATCCCGTTCATGTTTCTGTTGCAAGCTGGGTTGGCCACAAGGCTTGTGATCCAGACCTGGTCGGCGACCACCGCGTCATCGTTGTCATTTCGGTGCCGGTCACGCCCAAAGTGCATGCGTCGCGTTCACCACCTCAAGCCATCCGTCCCCCGGCGGCCTCCCCGAACGCCAAGATCGCCCGGCCGCGGGTCGACGTACCTCCCCCGCCAGGCCCTCCCGGTTACCGCCGTCGCCGATGGTGACGTACAACGCCGCACTAAATATATCTTGGCGCCCTAATTAATTAATTCTTCGGCTTCCAAGTCACTTGGATTGTCACTTGGACTCACACTGTTTAAAATTCAACCGCTCAACTTCTATGGTGAAGCTCAAGAACAAGAAGCACAATTTTTTATATCTATTTTGGAGCACTTAATTAAGATTCACTTCATTATTCTTCGCCACTTTGTTTGCTGAACAACCTAACCAGGGTTTCATTTTTCTACATGTTCCATTCGGTCTTTTTACATAGCATCTAAAATTATTCTTTAAATTTCCACAGCAATGCATAACATTTTGAAGATTTTTTTGACATCAAATGGGGAGTGATGGAATGGGTTGCTACATATAAAACAAATAGAATTCTTCTAGTGTTTTTAAATAATAATAATAAGACACTATTAGTAGTCGTAGCACATGAGAATGTGACTAGAGACATTTAGTAGGAAAAGTTTTTGAATGCTAAAAATACACGTCAGTGACGTCACTAGAAGAATTGGAAAAATGTGGTTGTGTACTGTGCTAAGGAGCTATCGAGGCAAGAAGCGCCGCGCGATCCATCTCATAACCATAGATTCTTCTGCAGCACGTATGATTTGGAACGCCATCGGCCAGCTTCTTCAGTGATCTCGTGGCAACGTTCAACGCGAAGACGGCACTTGTGCGGCCCGTCTCCTCCCCACGGTGAAGATGAGCGTGCCACTCTTCTCGCCGAACCACCACGGCTTGACGGGGGGTTGTCCACGTCATCTTGATCTGCGGTAAGCGGATGTCGATGTCCAGGTCGTCACGTCGATTAACGGAGGTGGTTGTGGTGCTCGCGTCCTCAAGCAGTGAGGTCGAGAAGGAAATTAGGGGCATCCCTATGCCTCCGATAAACCCTATGTCCACAAAATTCAATCTCCCATCCGCCGACACGCCCAGCACGTGCTCGTCCAGCTTCCAGTTCCATGACCTTGCTGTGTATGGCACCGAGCACACGTCCATGGTCTCCGCCGTGCTGCCGAGCCGCACGCCCAACGCGGCACGATGCATGGGCCAGTAGGCCACGCCGTGGAGCACGACGGCCGGGCCTAGCTGACGGAGCAGGTGGCCGCCGATCTTGGCGCCGGGCTTGCATTCGAGACCCCAGCTGCCAGTGTCCGAGGAGAAGGACCGTAGTGCTGTGAAGCCTCGGCGACTGTAGACAAGGAGTAGGCGGAAGGAACACGGCGAGCAGAGCGGCACGTCGCGGCCGTCATTCCTGTGAGTATCGCGCATGCGTAGTCGTCCCCGGGGAATTCCTTGCCGGAGAGGGTTGGGAGCTTGGCCACGTCGCCTGTCATGGGGTTCCACACGCACAGGGTGAGCCCGTCGGCGCGCGCCTCACGCCGGAGCTGGAGGACGACGCGGCCGTTGCGGGACGCCACGGGGCGGGCGTCGTCGAACGAGGCGCCTCCTTCGCCAAGAAGGTGGAACGGGCCCAGGAGCCGCGAGGCGGATGCCGCCGGGACGAAGCGCAGCTGCGGCGCTCCTCCCCACGCGCGCTGCGGCGGCTGACGGCGCCGTTCTCCTGGTGCTGGAGGAAGGCGCCAATGCGAGGTGGGGGAAGGAAACCGCCGGGCGGGGGCGGTGGCAGGGCACGGCAGATGGGAGCGGCGCGCGTGGCCACTACGCCGCCCCAGCGCCGGCACGTCGCCGCACAGCGCGCGGCGTCGGTGAAGCCCGAGACGCGGGAGAAGATCCCAAAGAGTACGTCGTCCGGCAGAGTGGTTGGAGATGGAAGCGCGCCGCCATTGACAACGTCGCCGGATTCTCCGCGTACGTTTCCTTCCACGGGGGCGGTGGCGGTGGCGGTGCGACAGCCAACCGTCGGGGTATGGCCTTCCGGTGGGATCTGCGTGGCGGGCTCGGCGCACGGGCGGCATCACGACGGGCACTTGACGGATCAACGAATAGTGTGCCGGCCCGGCTAGGGAACGTATGCTCGACTCTTCGATTTTATACACCATCGCAGGATTTTCGGATTGGATCTGACTCCTTGCCATCGTGATGCATGCAAACTCGCTGGATCGTGATGCATGCGAACTCGCTGGATCGTGATGCATGCGAACTCGCTGGATTGTGTGTTGTCACAAAAACGGGGGTGGGGTTCTAGAAGACGAGTCACACGACACGGTCAAGTGAGGGTGATTACCTTCTAACATAACATCAATTTTCATCTGCTAAGAAAAAACCATGGCAAGGCAGCGGGTTTTGCCTTATATAGGAGTATATATGCTACTCCCTCCATCTCAAATTATAAGTCACTTTGACTTTCTAAGTTCATCCATTTAGTTATGTATCTCGATATGTAAGAGAACATGTCAACACTATTCTTAGCATTGATCTTAGTATGAGGTGTAGCGTGTACTGCGTGTGTGCTAGTGCATGTAAATTAGTGATCCTTGGTGATCCTTGTCTCTAGGCTTGGGCTTGTCCCTCTTTCTATTGTACACATGACACATGTAAGCCACCGGTGGGGGCTTTTCCCCATCAAGTATAAACACGAATTGAGGACGCCAGAAGGCTATCCTCGTTAATCCTAAATTTCTACATGGTATCAAAGCCTTCTATCTTCCTCATGGAAAAAATTAGTGATCCTTCATGGCCTTTTTCCTCATCCTCCACTCTTCCGGCTGCTGTGTCCCTCGGCCTTGCATTCGGCCCCCATCACCGATCAACTCACCAAAACAAATTATCGATCTTGGAAAGCCCAAGCCACGCCACTATCAATGGCGCTCAAGCCGACCGCTACATCCACCCATCACGCCCCCCACCCTCCATCACCCAAAAGAATGCCGAAGGGAAAGATGAAACTACATCAAATCCTCGACTACGTTTGTCCGGAAGGCTCAAGAACAGCAAGTCCTTAGTTACCCGCTGAATGGCCTTTCCCCCTGAAATCCGCGGCCATGTCAACACCGAGACCACGGCGTCCGTGTGCAGGCCGCCATCGAAGGGATCTTCGCGGTCCAATCACGGGCACGAATCATCGCCACGCGGAAGGCTCTGGCAACCGCGTCTAGAGGAACCTCTACGATCACCGAATACTTCGGTAAGATGAAAGCCCTCGCCGACGAGATGGAGGCGGCAGGGAATCTATGATGATGAACTTGTCTCGTACATCTTGACCGGGTTGGATGAACCATTCGATCCGGTCGTATCTGCTGCCTCCCTATGCGCTGAGCCGCTCACGGTGAGCGAGTTGTTCGCACAACTTGTAAGCCATGAGCAGCTGATCGACATGCGTGGAGGGGGCAGCCACTCTTCTACCAACCTCGCATCCAGAGGTGGACATGGTGGCGGGAACCAGTACCATCACGGCGGCGGGAACCAGCACCAGATGCGTGGCCGCGGTGGTCGCTACCACGGCGGTTCTCCTCGCGGCGGCGGCAACTCCAACCGCGGTGGTGGACGTGGACGTGGTCCCCGTCAAGTCTGCGGGCGAACACATGGTCCCAACTTCGAGCACGGCGTCTTACGCCAAGTCTGCGGCAAAGAAGGCCATGGTGCTGCTCGCTGCTTCAAGAGGTTTGATGCAAATTTCTTTGGACCTTCTCCAAACTCAACTCAAAAAATCTGTTTCCTCTGCCACCACCTCCTATGGAGTCCACACAAACTGGTACCTTGATTTTGGCGCCACTAATCACATCACCGAAGACCTAGAGAAGCTCACCGTTCAGGACAGGTACATGGGCGGTGATCAAGTCCATGCGGCTAATGGAACAGGTATGGAAATAGGGCATATTTGTCATAGCACATTGCAATCCCCAACTAGCTCTCTTCATTTAAATAATATCCTTCATGTTCCTATGGCCAGCAAAAGTTTAGTTTCTGTTCATCGCCTTGACCGTGACAATAATGCTTACCTTGAATTTTATCCGGATCGTTTTTTCCGTTAAGGAACAGCAAACGAAGAAAATTCTCCATACCGGCCGATGTGAAGGCGGCCTTTACCCTCTCCAGCCATCGATCAATAAGCAAGGACTTGGTGTCACCAAACCATCTAGCTCCCCTGTGGCACTCCGGACTCGGTCACCCCTCCACTACCACTATTCAACAAATCATTAGCCAAAGATCATCTTCCTTTTGTTAAAGATTTAAATAATTCTGTGTGTGATGCATGTCAACAAGGAAAACATCACCAATTACCTTATCCTAGGTCTAGCAGTGTGTCCACTAGTCCTATGGAGCTTATTTTTTGGATGTATGGGGCCCTGCCCCGATTTCAGTTAGTAAACATGCTTATTATGTGAGTTTCATTGATGATTATAGCAAATTTGTATGGATATATCTTATTCGCCACAAATCTGAAGTCTTTCGCTATTTCCAAGACTTCCAAAACCTTGTTGAACGGCAATTTAATTGTAAAATTCGTTCAGTACAATCAGATTGGGGGGTGAATATCAGACCTTGCATACTTTCTTCCAACGCACAGGCATAACCCACCTTGTCTCCTGCCCCTATGCACATCAACAAAATGGCTCAGCCGAACGTAAGCACCGCCACATCGTCGACATGGGCCTTGCTCTCCTTGCACATGCTTCCATTCCTCTAAAATTCTGGGATGAAGCCTTTCTTACTGCTGTCTTTCTAATAAATAGATTACCCTCTAAAGTAATTGCAAATCAGTCTCCTTTTGAACGTCTCTATGGCAAGACCCCAGATTATACGTTTCTTCAGATGTGCCGTCCGGCCAAATCTTAGGCCATTCAATTCCACCAAACTCCAATTCCGTTCAAAAATGTGTATTCCTTGGGTACAACAATCTACACAAGGGATTCAAATGTTTAGATCCTGCAGAAGGACGCATTTACATCTCTAGAGATGTTGTGTTTGATGAGAGCTCCTTTCCATTTTTCTGCACTTCACCCAAACGCTGGAGCACGTCTCAAAGACGAAATTGCTCTCCTACCTCCATCCCTCTTAAGTCCTAATGCTAGTTTTGGGGATGCCCTTTTTGCGTGACCAATATACCTATTCCCTGTGTCTACTAATGCCTTGCCAAGCAACGCTGATTTTTCAGGTACCACGTAAAAAAAAAAATTTGGTTCAAGACGGTCGACAAAATTCACTACCGGGATGTCCTTTTGGGCGACATTTCATGCACCCACAAGGCGACAACGTCGGGGCGCGACATACGACGCTGATCCGGCGGTTCGCGTCAGTCAACCGCGGACGGATGAATCCGTCTCAGATTAGTCATCGTCTTCTGCACCGCGACCTTGGATCGGCGCCGCACCCCACGCCGGCCAAGCGATATCCGCGAGCGTCCTCGACCGCCCGGATCTTCTACGGCCGGGACTCGTGCTCCACCGTCTGCAAGCGATCCCGCCAACCGGCTTCTCACGCGTCGTGCCGCAGGATCTCCTACACTAGATGCCTCGACCACACCTCCATCGCCGCGCAGCACACCAACAACGTGCTGATCGTGATGTGTCGCCACATCCACCTGTGGTGACAAATGCTGCTCTAACATGTTATGTTTTGAATTGTGCTATTCATAGTGTGGGTACCTTTTGTAATCTAGGAATTGTGCTATTCACAGTGTGGGTACCTTGGGTAATCTAGAGTGCTTGTAACGTCTTGTTGTACCTAGCTATCATAAAATATAATTCTTCTTTCATCGCCAAAAATGAATGATTTCTTAGTCTACATGGAAGGCAAGTCTTAGTGAGCAAGTCTTCAGATTTTTTGGATATCCTTCTAATTTTCCATGAGAAAAATTTACTTTGTGGAATCTTCTAGAGATATTTTTATAGGCTATACATTTTTTATTTGGGTGACACGTGCCCCTATCTTCCTTACGATCTTTTCTCAAGATTCTTTATCCTAGCACCTATATATCTTGTGGGGGTGTTTGGAACATTCACAACAAGATGTGGATCGAACACAAACTAGTGGAAGGCGTGCGCCCCCTTGCGCCGACGGAATCAATAGACAAAGTTTGAAACAAAATATGTATCAATTTTGGTATGGTAATAGGGTCGAGAAGAGGAAACGAACGTGAATCAATAGGCAAAGTTTGGAACAAAAGATGTATCGATTTTGGTATGGTAATAGGATCGGGAAGAGGAAACAAACACAATTATATATATCATACAGAGCAATCACAGAAGTTTAGAGGTACTTTATGTCAAGGGGAACTTGCACAAGGTATATATATCATACAGAGCAATCAGGATTGGTTCCTACGGTAAAGAACAACGAACGACACGACTCTCAAGAACAGTTTTCGCATGCAGACAAGGGAAACAGATTTTCAAGAAAAGGCATGCAGACAAGGGAAACAGATTTTCAAGAAAAGGCATGCAGACAAGGGAAACAGATTTTCAAGAAAGGAAGACATTAATGGCGTACATCGATCATGACGCCGGGGCCAGCGATGATGCCATGCGCTGAAGCCACGTCGGCGCTGACAGCACGCCTCGCAGACCGTGGAGGTGACGGAGCAGAACGTCCTAGCTGCGCGCAGGTAGCATCGAAATCGATGGCGAGAAGATCTTCGATGTACTCCATGGCGCCCGGTTCGAAACCCGTGAAGAGTTCGGTTGAGTTTGGGCTTAGGCGGGAGGGAGGAAGGAAGAAGGCAGAGGGTAATAATGCGATTTCGGGAGGTCTCTTCCAGAAATTAACCCCTTATACTAGTAGGCCAAATGTAACCGCTACTTATAATCTAAGTCGGTTGGCCTCGGCTAATTGTTTTTTCAATAATATTTTTAACAACCCGGTAATTATATTAGAATGTGAACTTAGAAAACATATGAAATAAAACTAAGGTAGTATATACGTGCACGAATGTGTATATTTTAGTTGGAACACCGAGGCGATAGCCCGAGCGTAGTTGCTTTGTAACTGGGTTGATCAGTATCCATGTAATAACGTGTCGATTGGACCGCACTGTGCAATGACACTGCAGCTAATGAACACTGTTCTTTGTCGCTCAGCTGGAGTATGTAAAGATGTTAAGGAAAACAAAAGGTGAAAAAGCTTTTTAATAATTTCAGAATATATCAGTTTTTTTTTTTTTTTTTTGAGGGAAGCCACCGGGCGCACTTTATTGATTTTCAAATAGGTTTACACCATTCACCAGGGCTTCAAGAATGAAGCTAGGGTTTATCGACCCAAATACAAGAATGCTTTGACTGAACAGCTATACTTGCTAAATAATGTGCTACTCTATTAATATCTCTATTACAATGTTCAATTGAAATTGAAAAAAAACTTCTGCCAAAGCATATTACATTCATCATATATTGGCGCACCAGTTGTCGAGAAAACCCACCTTGCTTCATTGTTTCCATGACCTCCAAACAATCCGATTGGATGATGATATTGCTGCAACCAATATGTTGTGCTAAAATCAGCTCCTCTCTAAGAGCGTACACCTCGGCTGTTGGAGCATCCACCACGTGCTCAAAATAATTATATGATGCAGCTACAAACGTGCCATTCGCATCTCTCACAACACCCCCTGTGCCCCCTTCTCCTCTTTTCATATTTATAGCTTGCATCAATATTCAGCAATAAAGTTCCTTCTGGAGCTTTCTTCCATCCCTCCGCTCGCTTAACACTATTCTTCAGAGCTCTTTGATAATTTGTTGCCAGGGTAGCGGTTGATAAAGAAGCTCAATACAAAATATACATATATTCGAATGGCCCTCTCCATTTTTTTTTAGAAAATCGAATGAGCCTTTCTAGATGGGCTCTTGTTAACGCGTCTTGTGCTGAATCCTTAGAGTTGGGTGGCTTCGTTGTGGGCTGGACCAAGCCCATACAAGCATTTTTCTTTTCTTTTTTTTGTTTTTAGATCTTGCAAAAAAATCAGAAAAATACTAAACCACATGGATAGTATAAAAATTTAAAATTATGATATATTTATATCTAAATAATTTATGCGCTTTGCAATGGAAAGGAAAATATAACAAAGCTTGCAAGGTATATCCTAATACGATTATTGACTTTTTTTACAACAAAGTATTGACTTGATTGGGCCTGCAGTAGCGGAAGTCTTTCACACCAAATCCACACTCTTAGTTCAAATACAGTGCCAACTGCCAACATAAAAGTCATTCCCAACAAAAGCAGAAGGCAAGATACTGAGTACCCATGCCCGAGGTCTAGGCATCTTCCCCAGCGGGGTAGAGGTAGTTGATACTATAACCATAGTGTTGGGTGAATACTCAAATCAACACTTTATTCATGAAGATATGGTTTACAGAGAGGCCATTCAATATGGCATTTACATAGGATGGCACTAAAATTACAAAAGTTTTTACAAATGAATGCCTATAATTTAATCTTCTCAGCGAAGTTATTTTCTTTGGCTTCAGCGGCAATCTTTTACTCCGTCTCATATCTTTGTCACCAGCGAAGTTGATGCTTTTAACTTCATTTCGAAGCCTGATTTGTTAAGCTGTATTAATTTGGTTGATGCTTTTTAACTCCGTCTCATTTAAATATGATAGTTGTGTTTACATGAAGCATTTTATTGGGTTACCTATTTACTTGCCGATTTATATTGATATGCTGTCAAGAGTAAACTAGAAATTGCTAAATTAAAGAAATTGTTGAGTAGTGAATTTGACATAAAAGGATCTTGGTGCTGATAAGAAAAATTAGGCATGAAAATTACTAGAGACAAAAAATCTGGTGTACTATTTCTTAGTCATCAAAATTATATTGAGAAAATACTTCAGTGTTCAACATGAATGATGCTAAGAAGTCTGTCAAGACTCTGTTGCACCTCACTTTAAATTATCAGTTGCTTTCAGTGCTCCAAAGACAGATCAGGAAATTGAATACATGTCAAGAGTTTCTTATTTTTAGTGTCGTTGGTTCTTTGATGTACACCATGGTCTGTTCTCGTTCGAATTTATCTTATGCTATGAGTTTGGTTAGCGGATATATGACTAATCCTGGTAAATAACATTGGAGGGTAGTTCACTGGATTTTTAGATACTTCAGAGGAACTACAGATTCTTGTCTGAAGTTTGGCAGAACAAAAAAAAAGACTTACTGGTTATGTGGATCTAGATTATGCAGCTAATGTTGACAAAGGCGAGAGGTCACTCAGTTGTTATGTGTTCACTGTTGGCAGTTGTGCTATGAGTTTGAAGGCTACTTCTGATTTTTTTGGGCTTGTCTACCTTTGAAGCCGAATGTATGGCTATTGCTAAGACGTGGAAGGAATTAATTTGGTTGAAAGGATTGTACGCTGAGCTGTGTGGGGCTTATTCTTGCATTAGGTTGTACTATGACAGTCAAAGTGCAATTTACCAGACTAAAGACCAGATGTTCCATGAGTGGATAAAGCATATTGATATTAAGTATCATTATGTATGTGATGTGGTCGATGAAGGTAAGATGAAGGTATGCAAGATAAGCACTTATGATAATCCGGTGATATGATGACTAAACCCGGTTCATGTTGCTAAGTTTGAGTTGTGCTCAAGCTTAGTTGGTTTAATTGATTAGCCCAAGAGGCTATTGATTGCGATTTATTTTTTCTTCACGATGTTCAGGATGAAGTGGATATGCTACAAGAGAATTATCTCAAGGTGAAGTTTGTCGAATATGTTTCAAATTCTATTATGGATTATTAAGTGGGCGGACAACTTCTAAATGAACGAAGCGGAGGCCATCGCCGGAGGCTTGGGTCGGAGCGAAGTGGAGATTTTTTTAGGTATTTGGGTATTCGAAACGGAGTTTTTTTTTGATAAAAACTACTTGAGTGTTATTGACATGTTGTTTTCAAGGCAACTTATTGAACATGTTTTGTGAACGCCCTACCCTACACAAGAAGAGAAGAGTGAAATTCCTTGTAAATATTCTCCAACCATAATGACTGTCGATGAAAAGGCTTACCATTTAGTTGATCATCCCTTTTTGTTTGCGTTCAATTTTTAAAAGCTAAAAATAGTAAGGGACTGGAACTACAATCGAAATTGGTTGAATGCGAGTCTTTTAAAGATCGAAATAAGAAATAAATATCTTTTTCTCAAAAAAATGGAGGAATAGACTTATGATATAGCCCCTTATCTTTTCGTTAGCAGAATATATCACCGTATCTAAAATGGTTTAGATTACGCAAAACTAAATCCCGTGTTGAACTAATAATCCATGTCGGGCCCAAGACACAGGTGCTGGGCTTCCGGGATCTCATGGGCCTTGGCGCCACCACTTCTTAAGTGGACCTTGTTATCGGCTCCAGGCACAGTAGCTGAGATACTGCAGCTACAGTGACAAAAGAGCGGCGACGGCCCATATGAGGATTTACCATGTTTTTTTTTTTTTTTTTTTGTCCAAAGACCATCTGTCATGATTTTTTTTTGGTGCGCCGTGCGGGCGTGCAGTAAAGCTGCTCAGATCCAAGTCGAACTAGACGCAAGATCTGATGAGTACGATGCTTGAGACGCAACGACGACGACCAAAACGTACCCAGATCAGATGATTCAACAGGGTAATCATCATCGTCATCGCAAAGGTTAGCTTTTGAGTGACTGGAGACCTCACTCTGCGTTCGTCCCAGGCGTTTGTCCACTCTCGTTCCGTCCGCGGCAGGTGTGGCGCGCGCCGGCCACACGCCGCGCGCGGGCGCCCCGCTCCCGGCACACGCGCGCTTTGTCACGGGCGCGGCCGGCGTGGGTTGCCGCGCTGCTGCGCACGGGAGATCGCCGCCGGCCGGATGCTGATTGGGAGCCCCGTAGATACTCGTCGATCCTTTCGCCGCCGGCTGGTCATCATGGATAGGTGATCTTTTTATCATTAGTCTGAATCTAAAATACAAAAACATCACTTATTCATGAACAGCCAAATCTATAACACCTCTATGAGAACCCCTTAGGAGAGATTTCTACCGGCGTGCGGTGCCACCTCCATGACCCCACCCAATCCGCCACGTCATCCTGAAACTGCTCAGCCAAAACTATAGATTTCCATGCGCCGGGCCGCGGCCGGCCCAACACGAGGCACTGTTATTTTTGGCGGCCGAGCACGCACGCGCGGCCGGTGGTGACGGGGCGACACGGCGGCGCGACGGGGCAGCAATACGGGCTTGGGCGACCCTCAAGCAGGGGCGGCGACGCGGCCGCAAGACGTTAAGAAAGGGAGGCACGGTGGCAAATATACTAGTGATAATATTGTACATATTTGGTATATTAGTCCGATATTTTCATACTTGGTTTAATATTATACATATATTTGGTATAATATTGTACAAATATCTTGAAAATCAGTATAAAAAATGATCATGTTTGAGTGTTTTTTTAAAAATCGGCCCGTGGGCCGCAGACGCACAACTGGCGTAACGGCACGGCGCGATTTGATTGCGTGAGACGGGCCTGGGCCCCGTGCACGGGCGGCAGAGGCGCGGCCCGTGAGGCACGGTGGCCCGTGGCGGCACGGCGCGGGCCAGCACGGCACGGCACGACGCCAGGCCGCCCGTTGGAAATCTATAGCCAAAACTGATGGAATCAATCCGCCCACGCCAGCCCCACCGCGTCCAAGTGCATTCCTACGAGAAGACAAAGAGGCATGGAAAAAGAACACGAAGGGGCAGCACGCCGCACCGCAGCATCTCTTTAATTACTGACTCATCGTTTGCTTGAGCCCTCTACTTAACATACCACGATATCTTTACGGGAGCACGAGCGCTTCCGTTGCTTCACCGTCGGTGGCCCATGCCGTGGAAGGAGGAGACACCACGCGCACGCGGAGAGACAGGCTGGGCCACCGCGCCGCCGCCGCCTCATGTACGCCTCCAGAGCCGCGAGGAGGCGATGGAGTCGTCAACGTCGCCGGCGAACGCGGAGGCCTCCTCCCCTGCTCCGGCCCCACTGCTTTCGCCGCGGCCAGGAGCGGCGCACCCAGGCCCTGGTGCGCGCGCAGCAGAAGGAGCAGGGCGGATGACGGACGCCGCTCGCTCCTACTGCCGCCCTCTGCTCGCATGCGGCAACCGGTCGATCGACGCCGGAGATGAGGAGCGACGTCGGGTTCCCGTCGCGCACCCGTTCCCGTCGTCTGTGTGGTCGTCGTGGATCCGGTCTCGCCTCACGCGTCGGAGATGCCCGCCCGCCGAGGAACCGAGGCCGCCTGCCGAGGAGCCGCCGCCCTGTCGTCGTGGAGCCCCTATGTGAGGCCCGTCGTCGTCGAGGTCCGTGCTGCCCCTCCGCCATCCAACGCACGGTGGGCCTGGGAGGAGCGAGGCGGAGCAGGGATGCCGGCCATGGACCAGATCAAGGCCCGTCGTCGCGACACCCGCGCGGTCCGCCGGAGGAGCGAGGCGGATCAGGGGAGGCCGGTCGTGTACCAGATCGAGGCCCGTCATCGTTGACGCCCGCGCAATCCGCCGGGAGCTCTGACGCTGGTCCGCCACGCCGATCCAGAAGGGGAAGCTGGGTGCGCAGGCTCTGCTGGCCGCGGATGGAGGACGCGTTCGCCGACGCCCACCGGAGCCGAGGCCCACGCCCACCGCTGCTCCGCATCCGCCGTGCCTATCACCAGAATGCCCTGCCGCACCTCTATTCGACCTCGCCGGAGACACGCTGCCCGCGCACTGCTCCGCCGACGCGCCTTGCTTGCTGCCTAGCCATGCGCGCAAGCAGCAGCAGTCGCGCGACCAAGGCCGCCGCGCCGCACAGAGCCAACCAGCAGCCGCGCTGAGGATCGCCACCGCCGGAGCAAGTCCCGCTCTGCTCCGTCCCTATCTTTCTTTTTCTTTTTCTATTTATTTACTCCCCTGCCGAGACGAACATGAGGCTGATATCTGGAGACGGACAGCAATAGGCCACACCAAGATGTCGACATCCCCCAACCACGTCACCCCCACCAATCAACACACGCCATGTCACTATAATGGGACCCGGTTTCAAGTGGCTTGGAAAAAGATAAAAAAAGGATGAAAAAAGAAAAGGAAAAAGGAAAACTAAGAAAAAAAAAAGAATATGAGATAGAAAAAAGGAAAAGAAAAGAAAAGTGAGGGGCATGCCACCATAGTGGGACGCGGTTTCAAGTGGCTTGGAAAAAAAAAAGATAAAAAAGGATGAAAAAGAAAAGGAAAAAGAAGAAAGAAAAAGAATATGAGATAGAAAAAAAGGAAAGAAAAGAAAAGTGAGAGAGAGGGGATGGTATTTGGGATGGTTGAATAAAATATAGTGTAGATGATAGATTAGAGATATAGAAGATTGATGAGTCTTGAAGAAAAACAAGTATATATGGGAGAATTTTGATGACCAAGAAAGAATATTCTTTTTAAAGGGTGGATTTAGAGCACGACGAGTGCGTATAGTCTCTACATCTTAGCATCTCACTCTCACATAACGTAGCCACGCAAAACTAATCTCCTTCAGTTTGAAGTTTTTTTCATAGACATGTATTACCCTCTCCATCGTGGATCTACGCTACATTATTATTATGACATGCACGGCCTTTATCGAGATATCCTATCTTTCATGAAGGAAAGGAAACTACGAATATAATCCTAGCCATAATGCAATACACCGGGAATAAAAGGACAAATTGTAAGTGCTATCATATACAAATAAAATCATATAGAAATTCTATTTATTCCTCCTTTTATATCACCATGGCAACGCAGGGGAATTCTCCTAGTTATATTATTGACAACGACAATTAATTGTATCCCTCGAAATAAGGGCGACCGCTTATGGATATCTTATACTTGTAGAAATTGTAATTGAGAATAGCTTCATGAAAATATATTTATTTTGTTACAATAACTATGATAGGAGGGAGTGGTTAGTTTTTCAAGTGGGAATCGCCCGGGTCTCCGGGATACACCGTCACGCATCGGATCGATTCCGGCGTGACACGTGGGCGGGCCGGGCGGCGCGGGGGGGCGGCGGCGAAGCCGGGAGGGTGGCGATCGGGCGACGTGGACGGCGTAGATGACGAGGGTCGATGACGACTTACCGGTAGGAGATGACGATGATGACGCATGCCAGCCTCCGGAGGCGACGAGGAATAGGGGCGGCGACGGCGTAGCAGCCTGGGCGCGGGCAACGCGTGCGTGAAGGGCAGGGGGCGGTGAGGCGGTGGCGAGGACGAACGGCGGGCCGGGCGGCCAGAAATACGCGCCCGCGCTGTCACGCCCCCACTTTTATGGGACTTTTAATCACGCCAGATGGCGCGTGATCACGCTACCAATACGTTTAGCGATCCACGGTAGTGAGAAATCGTTATATGAATAATACCGAGCAAGAAATGTATAGGATAGAAGATCTTACAGTGGTGACGAAGTGACACCTAGGCGGGTTATGAATATCGAGTAGCCAAGCTAGCGGCGTTGGTATATCGTCACAGGCACTTCTCCTTATTCCACGAGGCATCTTGATAGTGGATAGGAATTGGGTTCGACCTTACTCCTACTCGATCGTCTTTACGGCTCCTACGTGCGCGTATCCTTTACCTTGGCGACTTTACCTTCTATACGTGCCGATGTGCGTAAAAGCAGAGGGGTGAGTACAAAGGTACTTCGGCAAGTCCAAACCAAGGGTGGTTTGGTAAATTAGGAGTTTGGGCCCTAGCGAGTCTCTAAAACTGCTCTTACTAGTTCAGGGATTATCTCATCTTACCATCACCTTCACATATCTCAAAAGGTTAGTTATATCTAATCATAGATGTTCTCGCCTAGCATTCGCCCATTCCAAGGGCGTGGCTATTCGAATAGATTTAAGTAACTCTGCGAGAGGTTGTACAAATTTCCCCACACGATGGCGTTGCCCTCGCCACCGTCATGGTTTCGCCGGACCTAACGAGATCCGTACCGCTTGAGTGCTACTCTAGGTATATTGGTATAATCTTCACCACGACTTCTCGGGGGTTGGAAGGACAACACGCCACCACAAGGATGACGCATCACCTAGACAATATGGTGATACCAAATCACCCGGCTTTCTGAGGTAATACCTAATTACCCAACCTATCTTGTCAACACCACTCTCAATCTCAAATCATCAATATGTGCCTCTAGCACTACGCCACCGCGCCCAAACACTTCCGTGGAAGACCACTCAAAGCATCCACGCCAACTTGGGACCATGGGGCCACTCTCCCCATGTGCGCTCCTAATCGATCGTTTGCCCGCTCCGGCCACCTTGGATCCCAATTATACCTCAACCCAACGGGGTGTGAATCAAGCCGTCCCATAAACGACGTGTGTGGCGTACGAAATATCGCACTAGGTAGAAGGTCTATGAACCGGTCCTTAGGGAGGCGAGCATCTCTCCGCGGGATTCATCCCGATTGTGATTAGTCCACCTCCATGTAGACAATCACCACTCACCTTTTGTTGGAGGGTTCACATTCTTACTTAAGTTACATCGATCTTACTTAATCATCTTATATCATCATTCATCATTATATTAAGGTCATAATTAGGGGGGTAAGGACTTGCACGGGAGGTTCTTATCGGCCTTTGGCGATGAGCGTCTCTCGATTGATCCGGATGAAACTCCTAATCGGTCGATGAAAGCTACCAGCGATCGGCGATAACCTAGCTTGAACTATGACATGCAAAACAAACATGGAACATTATGGTGATAATGGGTTAGATGCATAGAGCTAGATTTTAGATAAATTATGGAAGTCGTTTCACGCGAAACGGAGTTAAATTGCATGAGATATGAATATTACAATATTAATCCCTAATTAAATTACTAGGGTAATATTATAATATAATTTTATCATGTAATAATATTGGAACTAATTATATGATAAAATTCTATAAATCAAATAATGAATTTACAAATTTTCTGGGAATTTTTCTGACACGGGAAGCTCTAGTTTTAACGTTTTGTGTACACAATCCGGGTGGCTGTAGCAATTTCCAGAGTGTACACAGGAATGGGTGCATACACGTGGGTGACACGTGGGTCCAGCTGGACTCCACCGTGGCGGCCACATCAGCTCCACGTGGGACCGTGGGGTCGCTCTAACGGATCGGGGACGGGGGGGCGCGGGAGGCGACGCGTGGCGGCCTCGGGTTGGTTCTCGGTCCAATCGGCGTCCACGGCGGTAACGGCGACGCCGCGCGGCGCTCCCGCGGCGCGTGCCTCCCGACGGCGGGGCTTCGCCGGAGGACTCACGGAGTTGCCATCCCGACCGGTTCTTCGCCGCGAGGGGTTCGTTAGCATCCTTGTGACGTCGAACCGGATGGAGTAGGGCGGGCGGCGGAGTACCTCACCTTCCCCTCGGCGGCGGCGACTACGGCGGACTTCCGCTCGGCGGCGCGGCGCCGGACACCGGCAACCATCGCCCAATAGGGCAGATTGAGTAGTGCGTAATGAAGAGGGGAGGGTGAGGGGTGTGTACCGCACAAGCAATTTGACGTGGAGGCGATCGCGACGGCGGCGGGTTCCGACCTAGCGGCGGCGGCGGGAGTCCGATTTGGGGGCAATCGCGATTCCGCGAGGAGAGGAGGGGAGGGTGGCCAAGGCGAGCACCGTGTGTCCCGGACTCGGGCGGAGCTTGCGAGGGATTGGCGGGGGTTGATCGAGCGCCGGGTGAGGCTATTTATAGCCTCGCCGCCGGGCACTCTACGGGGCGGATATTTCGCCTCGGCGAGATCTTTTTTCCGACCGGGTCCGGTCATGGCCATTGATGACCTCCACCGACTGGTTCCTCGCAATTCGCGTCGGGCGCCGCGCGTCGGTGAGCCGGTCATCGTTGCGTCTCGTCATCCATAGTGGTGGTTCGGGCCGCCATGGCAGCAAAGCCCGAGTTTCGGCTCGTGGTGACGCCGCGCCGCTTGACCTTTGCCTCAGGCGCGCGCCATCGCCTCGTTGTCAGTTGGGGATTGTGGAGGGCGCTATGCCATCGCCGCCTCCAACAGCTCAAGCATGGCGCGTCGTCAGCGGCCATGGCCGGACTCCGCGTACGCGCAGGGGAGACGCTGTGCACGGTCAAGGCGCGCAAGCTCGCGCCCGACGCGCCACATCGGCGGGGACCGTGCCTTCTCCCCTCGCGCCGGTCTACTCTACCAGGGGCCGGCCGGGCGGCGGGAAGCACGAGGACGTCTCCCCTCTTGCCGCGGTCGTCGCCCGCAGGGAGGTAGAAGACGACGAGGGGCGCCGTGGGTCCCTCGGCGGCGCGAGGTAGGGAGAGGGAGAGAGCCGGGCCGTGCGTTGGGCGGGCCGGTTGGGCCGACCTGGCCTGGTTTCGTTTGGGCCGGCCCGGAGCGAGAAAGAGAGGGAGAGGAGGGAGGCCGGTTCTTTCGGGCCGGGAAGGAGGGGAAAGGGGAGGAAATGAGCCCATGACCGAAGTTTACGTTTTCCTTCTTCTTTTCTATTTCTCCTTCCTTTATCCTTCTCATTTATTCTTTCTCTCCTTATTTCTCACATGTGTGTAAACAATTTACATCATAAATATTTATATAGGTACTTACACATTCCCATGACCTTTATTCATGGAAAATATTTATGCAAGGTACTTGTATAAGTAGATGTATATGTATGTGTACACTTGGCATTTCTCCCATTTATTTTCGTGTGTGGCCTATATATATATTCCATAAATATTCTCACAAGCACATGTATGTCTCCACGACTTTATTATCAAGGATAATTATTTGTTGTGCTCATAAGAAAATATTCGTATATATACTATAGGGCACACAAGGTTCAGTGTTTTATTCCCAGAGATAAACTTGTAAATCATTTCTCATGCAATATATTTCCATAATTGAATTCTAGGCTTACCTTGCATCGTCGGTCACCACAAAGTTAGGCAAACAACAAACATGGTTTCCTATTTTTCTATATGATGAGAGTTGAAATGCGAGGTTTTCGAAAACAGGGGTTTTGGTTTAGCGAGAAAATAAATCAAGTTTTAGTTGTAATTCAAAAAGTTCAAATTTTTAGTGAATTTTAAAATGATGCAAAAACACGGGTGTTACAAATCTACCCACTTAGATGAATCTCGTCCCCGAGATTCCTAGTCTACAGAGTGAAGGTCCTAATTAAGGTTTAACGGGGAAAGAAGTTAGAGGGAGGGAAAACTTTCCATTGCTTACAAGTCTTTGTCTTTTCTGAGCCTCTACTATTACCGTGCTACTCTATTCCTAGGGCGGCACGATAGTGTGGAGGGTATGCCTTTAGCCAATGATTAGCTGCTTTGTTACCCCATTTTCCTTGGTCTTGCGTCTTCGTCTTCGTGGTCTTGGTCTTCAAATCTTCCTTCTCAACTACCCCACTTAGAGAATTTATTCTTCTAAGGTTAGGGGAAATTCCCATCTTCTACAGTCCTTGAGTTTGTCTTCTCTTTGGTTGTGCCCCTTTTGATCGGGATTGTTGCTTTGGCTCTTACGGGCAACAATTAACGTGAACTTGGGTGACCACTTTCGTTGGGTAACCCTAAGTTTTTCGTTGTCTCATTATCCGCTTACATCAGCCCATTTTTTATGTTTCTCTTCTTCCTTTGGATGCGGATCTACCCCACTTAGAAGAGTTTTACTTCTATCTATTTGCTCCATGGCTTCTTTTCTTGGTGCCGTAGGTTTCTCCGTTGGTGCCTTTCCTCCGAGCAACTCTTTTTCTTTTCATTTTTTCCTCATTTTTTTTTTTTTTTTTTGGGAAAGGTTACGAGGATACATCTCCCTAGGGGCAGCTAGTCGACTTCGTCGAGGTTGATGACCGGGGCGGCGATGCCGTAGGGCCGTCGGCGGTCCGAGTGGGGGTAGATCTTCTGGCGGTCTTTGGGAGGCCGAGTGAGAGGAAGGATCCGTCGAGGCCAAAGGGTGGTTGGGGTTTACGGTGGTGTTGGCGGCACGGTGGCGTACATCCTTTGCCTCTCGGGAGGGTAGATGGGGATCCCTTCCTGAATGGTGGGCTCCGTCCCCATCATGGCGAACGCTCGCGCCGGATCCGGTGACGCGGTAGGCGGTTGTCGGCTCTTGGGCGTGACGGCTCCCGGGTGGCCTTGGTGTCTCGGCTAGCGCGGTCTCTCACGCAGCGCGGCCGTGGCGACTTGCTCCTGAGCTTGGGCGAGCCCCATCAGGAGAGACCGGATGAGCCTCTCACCCTGCTCGGCGCGGCGGATCTGGCTCCGCAGCACAGCGGCCTGCTTGTCGTAGTGCTCGTCGAGGAGTAGTAGGTACGCCGTCGGGTTCCCGATGGCGGGACCAATCTCGGGCCTTCTAAGGCCCTCATCGCGGCGATCCGCGGGTCGTTCTTCTTTCGAGCGGGAAGTACTTCATGGGGGTGCGGATGATGGCTTCCCTGTAGGTGTGGCAGAGGCGTCGAAGGGCTTGGCGGGCGGCGGCTGATAGGTGTCGAGGGGAAGCGAAGCCGATCTCGGTCACGTTCCATGCGTCGGCGATGTCGGGGTAGTCTCGACTTCTCGGGCGATGTAGATGGTGACCTCGCGGCGCAAGGTGCCGAAGCTCCGTGTACTCGCGGCCTTCATACTCGGGCGCTCGGAGATGCCAAGGTGTTGCATGGTGGTGTAAAGGAGTTGGGGAATCAGGGGTGTTGATGCACTGGTTGTGAACCCGATTCTTAGGCCATCTTGGTGGGTGTGGTGGAAGGTCTCGTGGGTGGAGGGTAAGGGTTCGGTGGTGAGGGGAGTAGTTGGAGGATAGCAATGGAATGGTTGGAGTGGGTTGAGGGTAACGGTGATGGTGGTGTCGTTTTTATAGTGGTAGGAGGGTGGAAGCTTAGCGGCTAAGCTTGGATGGATGGTGGTGAGGTGGTTCGGTGTGTGGTAGAAGGAACGGGGTGGGTCTCCTGTTCGCCTTGACCTCTCGACGAGTGGTCCGGCCTTGGAGAGTGTGTGGCCGGTGGCTTTCTTGGTGGGGTTTCCCATCTTTGTGGGGCCTATGGCATTGTCGTTGTCTGCAGCGTGTCACATCTTGGCTTCTAGCATTAGTTTGCGTGTCGAGGTCATTATGCCCTTGTTTGGCTTAAGCGATCTTCATGAGTCCGGGAATCTCCTTGTCTTGACTTCATCTTGTACATAATGGCACCGGGTTGCCTCCTAAGTAGTGTCTTGTGTAGCTCCTCGGGTCTTGGTTCGGGGTCAATGGTACAGCGTGCTCGGTAACTTTAGGCGCGAGGGCGGCTTTGTGCAATGTTACACGCGATCGTGATGCGGTATCACCGGGGCGGCGGCGTCGCGGCGGCTGTAAAGAGAACACCGGTGTGGTTCAACGGCTCACGATTGTGGAGTCCTTGGTTGTCGTCATGTCTCCCCGGGGTAATCTCCTATCTACTTGGACTAGAATAGACTGGGAGGGATAAGCACAAGGTGCGATATGGATCTATCTAACTAAGATTAGAGGGAAAGCAAGCATTTTGGGTAGGGATAGACTTTTGGGGTATCCTTATAACACTGGTGTCAAACACAATACAAACTTACCTGGTGTGAAACGTATGAAAAGGTGTGTCACGGCAATCTAAGTTTATGGAGAACTTGTCTTTATTACTCGTGACCTGAGAATTTTTCATAACGCTCACGGATCCTATTGGCTCTTTTCTTCCATTATTTTCCATGATACGAAAATAATAGAGAAAATTTCCCATAGGTTTGAAAAGATTGGAACACATCAGAATTTAAATAACAAGCGCACAATATATTACATCACGGATCAGGTTCACGAGATGATATAGAGTTACATCACCCATGGGTGTCATGATGATTATTATGCGACTTCGCCAACTACTAATTTGGACTCATGGGTTACCACTAGAACTAAGAACAACTACTAAGGTTACTAGAAATCTAGCAACAAGGTCCATAGCTAGGTCAACATGCTCTTTGCGGTTTACTAACTTAAGGCAATGCTACTTATTTAGGACTCATCATGCACATAATGGTGGTCGGTGGGATCTCGCTTTGGGTACTCTTGCATATCACTAGGGGCAAATGGGGACTTGCTTGGGTTCTTGCGGTCTTGATAGTAGTGCTTCTGCGCTTCTTCCTCTTCTTCGACTTCTCGGGGCTTCGTGCGACTTACATTTGACTCTCTTCATTTTCCTTCTTTGGGCTTCAATGATGGCGAGTCTTCTCTTCTAGCTCCTTCTTGAGGGTCTCCATCCGGGCATCCTTGTTGTCAGGTCTTCTTTTGCCTTGCGACTCCTGTCTCGCCTTTATCCACATAGACCTGTAGATTATTGTGGCCTCCTCTTGTGCTTTGGAGAGTTTGGCGGTGCTATGAGGTATCTGGCGGTGGAGATCAAGGTGTAGCGCCTGGCGGTGAGGGGTGGCTGGCTCAACTCCTGAAGTTTCTGCCGCCATATTGCTGCGGTCGTGTCCTTTGACCGGGTAGTACTTGGCATGGGATTGATCAAATACCGCTTCGAACTCCTTGCGGTATACTTGGAGTGCCTTACGAGCAACCTTTCCGCAAGCGCCCCCTGGTTCATTTCCCCTCGTGCGGAAAGATTCTCGCGCCCATCGTGGTATGGAAGCTTGAGATGTGTAATAGCGCACATCACATAGTGGTACTCTACCTATTGCGGACTCACGTAGTAGTAGTACGGCGGCGGACGAGTAAACCCTAGGCTTCGTAAAACTTCCCACGGAGTTGTGGAAACTCCGCAATAGTCAAACCATCCGTGCGTGTCCATCCTTCCATCCGTTGCATCAAAAACAGTTTTTATGTCGATGACATGTGAGCAACCTATGGATATCGAAATGGTACACTTAGGGTAACAAGTCTATAAGTAGAATTTCTTAAGTAGTGTTTCAAAATAAGTGCCAACCCATTTTTCTTATCCTATATCAAGCTCGCTACGATACCACTACATCACGCCCCACTTTTATGGGACTTTTAATCACGCGTATTGGCGCCGAGGATCACGCTACCAATACGTTTAGCGATCCTGATAGTGAGAAATCAGTTATATGAATAATACCGAGCAAGAAATGTATAGGATAGAAGATCTTACTGTGGTGACGAAGTGACACCTAGCCGGGTTATGAATATCGAGTAGCCAAGCTGCTAAGCGTTGGTATATCGTCACAGGCACTTCTCCTTATTCCACGGGCATCTTGATAGTGGATAGGAATTGGGTTCGACCTTACTCCTACTCGATCGTCTTACGGCTCCCTACGTGCACGCGTATCCTTTACCTTGGCGACTTTACCTTCTTACGTGCCGATGTACGTAAAAGCAGGAGGGGTGAGTACAAAGGTATTTTCGGCAAGTCCAAACCAAGGGTGGTTTGGTAAATTAAGGGTTTGGGCCCTAGCGCGAGTCTCTAAAACTGCTCTTACTAGTTCCGGGATTATCTCATCTTACCATCACCTTCACATATCTCAAAAGGTTAGTTATATCTAATCATAGATGTTCTCGCCTAGCATTCGCCCATTCCAAGGACGTGGCTATTCGAATAGATTTAAGTAACTCTGCGCAGAGGTTGTACAAATTTCCCCACACGATAGGCGTTGCCTCGCCACCGTCATGGCTTCCGACGGACCTAACGAGATCCGGTACCGCTTGAGTGCTACTCTAGGTATATTGGTATAATCTTCACCCACGACTTCTCGGGGGTTGGAAGGACAACACGCCACCACAAGGATGACGCATCACCCTAGACAATATGGTGATACCAAATCACCCGCGGCTTTACGGTAATACCTAATTACCCAACCTATCTTCATCAACACCACTCAATCTCAAATCATCAATATGTGCCTCTAGCACTACGCCACCGCGCCCAAACACTTCCGTGGAAGACCACTCAAAGCATCCACGCCAACCGGACCATGGGGCCACTCTCCCCATGTACGCTCCTAATCGATCGTTTGCACGCTCCGGCCACCTTGGATCCCAATTATACCTCAACCCAACGGGGTGTGAATCAAGCCGTCCCATAAACGACGTGTGGTCGCATCGAAATATCGCACTAGGTAGAAGGTCTATGAACCGGTCCTTAGGGAGGCGAGCATCTCTCCGCTGGATTCATCCCCGATTGTGATTAGTCCACCTCCATGTAGACAATCACCACTCACCTTTTGTTGGAGGGTTCACATTCTTACTTAAGTTACATCGATCTTACTTAATCATCTTATATCATCATTCATCATTATATTAAGGTCATAATTAGGGGGTAAGGACTTGCACAGGGAGGTTTCTTCTTGATCGGACTTGGCGATGAGCGTCTCTCGATTGATCCG
The DNA here is from genome assembly GCA_015847255.1 of Hyparrhenia diplandra. Lineage (NCBI taxonomy): Eukaryota > Viridiplantae > Streptophyta > Magnoliopsida > Poales > Poaceae > Hyparrhenia > Hyparrhenia diplandra. The sequence continues at coordinate 118,391 of JADLZK010003840.1, forward strand.
GATGAAACTCCTAATCCGGGTCGATGAAAGCTACCAGCGATCGGCGATAACCTAGCTTGAACTATGACATGCAAAACAAACATGGAACATTATGGTGATAATGGGTTAGATGCATAGAGCTAGATTTTAGATAAATTATGGAAGTCGTTTCACGCGAAACGGAGTTAAATTGCATGAGATATGAATATTACAATATTAATCCCTAATTAAATTACTAGGGTAATATTATAATATAATTTTATCATGTAATAATATTGGAACTAATTATATGATAAAATTCTATAAATCAAATAATGAATTTATAAATTTTCGGGGAATTTTTCGACGACGGGAAGCTCTAGTTTTAACGTTTTGTGTACACAATCAGGGTGGTTGTAGCAATTTCAGTGTACACGAGGAATGGGTGCATACACGTGGGTGACACGTGGGTCCATTTGGACTCCACCGTGGCGGCCACATCAGCTCCACGTGGGACCGTGGGGGTCGCTCTAACGGATCGGGGGGAGGGGAGGGGGAGGCGGCGTGGCGGCCTCGGGTTGGTTACGGTCCAACGGCGTCACGGCGGGTAACGGCGACGCCGCGCGCGCTCCGTGCGTGCCTCCCGACGGCGGGGCTTGGCCGGAGGACTCGCCGGAGTTGCCATCCCCTGGCCGGTTCTTCGCCGCGAGGGGGTTCGTTAGCATCCTTGTGGCGCCCCGGGCGGATGGAGTAGGGCGGGGCGGCGGAGTAGCTCACCTTCCTCGGCGGCGGCGACTACGGCGGACTTCCGTTGGCGGCGGCGCTCGGACACCGGCAACCATCGCCCAATAGGGCAGATTGAGTAGTGCAGAATGAAGAGGGGAGGGTGAGGGTGTGTACCAGACAAGCAATTTGACGTGGAGGCGACTGCGACGGCGGCGGGTTCCTGACCTAGCGGCGGCGGCGGCGGAGCTCCGATTTGGGGGCAATCGCGATTCCGCGAGGAGAGGAGGGGGAGGGGGGTGGCCAAGGCGAGCACCGTGTGTCCCGGACTCGGGCGGAGCTTGCGAGGGGATTGGCGGGGTCGATCGAGCGCCGGGTGAGGCTATTTATAGCCTCGCCGCCGGGCACTCGGCCGGCGTGATATTTCCGCCTCGGCGAGATCTTTTCCGACCGTCCGTCATGGCCATTGATGACCTCCAGCTGGTTCCTCAGTAATTCCCGTGCTGGCGCCCGCGCGTCGGTGAGCTGGTCATCGTTGCGTCTCGTCATCCACGGTGGTGGTTCGGGCGTACGCCATGGCGGCAAAGCCCGAGCTCGGCTCGTGGTGACGCTGTGCCGTTTGACCTTTGCCTACGCGGCGCGTCATCGTCTCGTTGTCCGGTTGGGGATTGTGGAGGGCGCTATGCCATCGTCGTCTCCAACAGCTCAAGCATGGCGCGTCTGTCGGGCGGCCATGGCCGGACTCCGCGTACGCGCTCAGGGAGACGCGGTGCACGGTCAAGGCGAGGCGGCCTGCGCTCTGCCCGATGCGTCACATCGGCGAGGGACTTCGTGCCTTCTCCTGTGCGCCGGTCTACTCTACCAGGACGGCCAGGGCGGCGGGAAGCACGAGGACGTCTCCCCGTGCCGCGGTCGTCGCCGGCGGGGAGGTAGAAGACGACGAGGGCGCCGTGGGTCCCGCCGGCCGGGTAGGGAGGGAGAGAGAGCTGGGCCGTCTTGTTGGGCTGGTTGGGCCGACTGGGCCTGGTTTCGTTTGGGCCGGCCCGAGTGCGAGAAAGAGAGGGAGAGGAGGGAGGCCGGTTCTTTCGGGCGGGAAGGAGGGGGAAAGGGGAGGAAATGAGCCCATGGCGAAGTTACGTTTTCCTTCTTCTTTTCTATTTCTCCTTCCTTTATCCTTCTCATTTATTCTTTCTCTCCTTATTTCTCACATGTGTGTAAACAATTTACATCATAAATATTTATATAGGTACTTACACATTCCCATGACCTTTATTCATGGAAAATATTTATGCAAGGTACTTGTATAAGTAGATGTATATGTATGTGTACACTTGGCATTTCTCCCATTTATTTTCGTGTGTGGCCTATATATATATTCCATAAATATTCTCACAAGCACATGTATGTCTCCACGACTTTATTATCAAGGATAATTATTTGTTGTGCTCATAAGAAAATATTCGTATATATACTATAGGGCACACAAGGTTCGAGTGTTTTATTCGAGAGATAAACTTGTAAATCATTTCTCATGCAATATATTTCCATAATTGAAATCTAGGCTTACCTTGCATCGTCGGTCACCACAAAGTTCGCAAACAACAAACATGGTTTCCTATTTTCTATATGATGAGAGTTCGAAAATGCGGGGTTTTTAAAACAGGGTTGGTTTAGCGAGAAAATAAATCAAGTTTTAGTTGTAATTCAAAAAAGTTCAAATTTTTAGTGAATTTTAAAATGATGCAAAAACACGGGTGTTACACGCGTGTGGGAGACGATGGCGGCATGATCGTGGCGGCGGCAAAGATCGGGGTTGGCGGCACACGGCGCGGAAGGGAGAGAGGGAGAGAGCTGGAGAGTTTTTTGGGTGTTACCCCTTTAATTTTTTCCGATTAAGATTCAACCGACTACATACCCCTTGTATTTATAGTCCAAGGGAGACTTGCATGCTAAGAAAGATCTAGAGGTTTTCTTATAGATTGGAATTCCTCTTTTACAAGCAATCTATTTATTCCCTATTTTATTCTTATCTTTATTCCCTAAATATTCCTTACTTAATTCTTGCGGCAACCTGACGTAAGCGTGTTTACGGCGGACGATGGCGGCGGCCGGCCAGAGGCCTTGTGGCGCCGGGGCCTTGGGCCCCTGGTCGGCGCTTAAGGCTCCCCTTGTTGGGCCCTTCTGGGCGGTGCTCCTTTGGTTCATGACATTTCTCCCCCCCTCACGAGCGGTAGCGTCCTCGCGTTGTCGTTCGCACCTTGTTATTGTTGATGAGCCGGGCGAAGATGGAGATCTTGACCTTTCTTTGGTTGGAGAACATCCCATAGCACCGTTGATAAGGCCTTGACGTAGTAGCGATGGTTGCCGAGGAAGACAATCTCCATTGGTGGCGCCCAAGTTGTTGCTCCTGGTTGGAGCTTGATGATTCCGGCGATGCGAAGTAGGTTGTCCCCAATTCATGTTGCCAGGTGATGAAGGATGGGAGCCTCCGGGGTAGTGACGAAGTCGACGAGGTAGGGGGTTGATGTGGGTGGTATGTACCTCTTGTCGTCATCTGTGAAGCTCACACGTCGAGGCCTGCTTAAGATGTTAGCGTCGAACTCTTGGGCGAGTTGGTTCCTCGTGCTCCCGATGTAGGGCGCCTCCTGGTGCATTGCAGCCCACGGTATGTTGGCGTAGTCGTACTGGGCGTAGATGTCGTTGAGGAACATCGGAGCCCACTGGTTTAGCTCTGGAGTCGTCCCGGCTGCCATAACCGAGTAGTCGACGTCGCGATAGTTGTTGGTGTCGCCGTTGAAGGACGTCCCAAAACCGCGAGTGGGGCACCATGGTATGTTGTCTCCGTTCTCCCTTGGCGCCATCTTGGTGATGCAGAGGAGCCAAAGAAAGAGGAGTGCCATTCTCGTCAGGTGGGCAGCGGTGTACCTGATGTTCCGCTTGCGTGGTGCTGATGGTGTCGCCTTTGCTGGATCTGCAGCGTGATTGATGGTGTTCCCCACCATTGTTGATGTCGGCAGGATGTCCAGCAGGTGTAGTAGATCGTCGTCGTCCAAGGTCGGCGAAAGTGAACGACCGTCTCTTTGGTGGCGCTGGGGGGCGTCGGTGTTCTCATCGGCCGTGGCGCCCATGTAGGGGATGTTGTGGTTGCTAGTGTCGAGATTGACCGTGAGGGGATCGTCGTGGATCATGCTTTTGTATTTGTTGTCGATGCTAGGCATGGCGAAGACGTAGTCGACGTCAGGGGGGTCATCGGCGTTGGTGTCCATGGTAGCGTCGTTGTTGTTGGCGATGTCGTCGATGCCGAGGGTGTTGTGTTTAGCGACGTCGATGGTGACACCGTGGTCCTTGGTGACGTCGTTGGTACCCATGAGGGTGTTTGTTCCCTCCTATGGTCACGCGCGTAGGGGTGGCATTGTTGTCGACGATGGTGCGATTGTCGAAGACATCATGGTTGGCGATGACGATGTCCAGTGTCGTCGTTGTAGCACGGGTGGTAGATGTAGAAGCTCCATGTTGGTCGGGATGGACTTGCCTGGTGATTGTGGAGCCTGTGATGACCTGGTCGGCGAAGGTGTTGACGCCGTTGTTCTTTATGGCGCCGATGTCCAGGATATCGGGGTCAGCGACATCGATGTCGACGTCGGTTGACATCGTTGTGTCGCCCATAGTGACGTTGACGCCCCGATGTTCCCGATATCGAGATGACGTTGCTGGTGTTATAGGAACTTATCCGAACCGTTCTTCGAGTCTCGCGACGTTTGGCCTAGTTGGGTAGGCTTTTCGCCGTCGGCGGTGGACGTCGATGGTGGCCTCCCGATCTAATCTGATTTGGGTCGCGGCGCTGGGGCATCCTTGGGGTAGGCGTGCTTGTTGCTTGCAGCGTCGATGATCTTGGAGGGGGTCGTTCGTTGAGCGCCTGGGGGACGCCGTCACCGTCGGGCGGCGCCCATGGCGAGGGACGTCGTCGGTGGTGGCCGATGATGACGTCGAGGCGCCGCACGTCGATCAAAGATGGCGCTAGCTGCGGTGTTGCTGTTGGCATGACCACCAGTTCGTTGTGGATGTGGAGGACGGCGTTGTCGTTGTCCCGTGGTTTGCTGTCATGACAGCTCTTTTTTTTTCACGCGTCTTTGTCACGCGACCGCCGTAGCGTCGCCGAAGATTCGGCGAGCTCCTCCATGAACTTGATTGTCCATGCGCTGGGGTGGTAGTCGTCGGAAGCCATCGGTGGTGGGAATCGCCCCGGTCTCCGGATACCGGCTATCGGATCGGATCGATTCCGGCATGACACGTGGCTCTTGGCGGCGTTAGGCTGGCGGCGGGGTGGAGGGTGGCGATCGGGCGAGGTGTGGCGAGATGACGAGGGCCGATGACGGCAATGGTAGGTAGGAGATGACGATGATGACGCACAGCAGCTCTGGAGGCGACGACGAACGGCGAGGGGGCGGCGACGGCGTAGCAGCCCAAGGGCAGCGTGTGCGCGTGGGCGGGGGGCGTGGAGGCCGTGGCGCGGGACGAACGCGGCGGCGGGCGGCGGCGGGCGCGCCCGCGAGACGACGGCGGCGTGTCGTGGCGGCGGCGGCGTCGGGGTTGGCGACGCACGTGCACGGGGAGGGAGAGAGCTGGAGAGTTTTTCGGTGTTACCCCTTTAATTTTTCTGATTAAGATTCAACTCGACTACATATCCCTTGTATTTATAGTCGAGGAGACCTGCATGCTAAGAAAAATCTAGAGGTTTCCTTATAGATTGGAATTCCTCTTTTACAAGCAATCTATTTATTCCCTATTTTATTCCTATCTTTATTCTCTAAATATTCCTTACTTAATTGGCAACCGACGTAAGCGTGTTTTCGGGCGGACGATGGCGGGCGGCCGGGCGGAGCGCGGCGCGAGGCCTTGGGCCTTGGGTCGGTAACAGGCTCCCCCTTGTTGGGCCCTTCTCCGGCGGTGCTCCTTTGGTTCATGACACATATATAGACGTACGTACACGTTCTTATAGATGTACCTTTTATGTGACAGGTGTAGATAATCTAACACATCTATATTTTTTTTTTTTCTTGGAGGATCGGAGTTGATTCGACAAGTGTTGAGCCAGAATATGTTTTTAAGGACCTTCAGTTTCATAATATTTGCCAAGATTTTGCAATACAAATCTATGTATTTGTCTTGCATGTCTCGAACTAAAACATTGAAAAAGTTTCATGTCTATTAAGGTTTCACCAAATCTTCCCTGGACAATATTTTTCATGGCTAGAAGTCTAGATGGAACGAACCCCTCCTTAATCCAATACCAATATATAACTCAATTAATAATGAAACAAAATATCATCCACAATGCAGTATCTTTTCTTAAAAAAAAAAATCCACAATGCAGTATCCACTAATCGTGACAGCGTGGCATATAATGTGCCAGCGTGGCAGCACCTTCCTTTTTGTGCCATGTCATCGCTGGTAATAATAAAAAGAAGTAGCAATCATTTTAGCTGACCTCACCTTCTCCCGGTGCTGTTTCCTTTTGTCCTTTTAAATTAAAAAAAAAAGGCGCGCAGTGCTGCTTCATATAAAGCGCCTGCAATTGGTCCAATGCCAACGCCCTGTTACTAAGGCCAGTCTCAATGGGGTTTCATGAGTGTTTCATGCACATTAAATGCAGTGCCACATCAGCAAAATTTTACTTTTTGCATGAAACCCCTAGGAGAGAGAAGAAAAGAGTTTCACCATGGTGAAACCTTTGGGCACTGTTTCACATGCGTTGGAAACTGTGTGAAACTCCCATTGAGACACAAATAGAGTTTCACCATGCAACTATGCAATTAAACCATGCAATGAGAGAGAGGTTGTGGGACCCTTAAGCCTATGAAACTGTGCAATGAAACTGTACATTGAGGGAGACGTCTATTTCATGCCAAAGTTTCACGTCTTGAAAACCGGGAGGTGAAACTCTCCATTGAGACTGGCCTAACGAGCACTCAAGAACCGATCGATCGATCGAGCTGAGGGAGTAGAAAAATATAATGGGTGTCTTCCAACAAGGCGATGCGACGATGAGCGTGATGATGAGGCCGGTGCTGCACCTCATGGTCGGGCTGGTGCTCTACGGTGTCGCCGAGGAGATGACCTTGCCGGCGCTCGTCGACAAGGTCACCGCCGCGCTCTGCCCCGCCGACGACAGGTCTTGCCCGGAGGCTATCTACCTCACCGGCCTGCAGTCCTCGGTATGCCTTCCTTTTCTACTACCCATCAGCTAGCCGTGTGCATCCATCAGACCAAAAGTGTCTCTGCATTATTCCGGTTGTTTGATGTTCTAGGACAATCTTCATAGTGTGTTCTTCATCTGGTTCTTGTCCATTCATTCAGTGCCTGCATGTTGTTTTGTCAGTTAATTGCTTTCTGCAAAAAAAAAAAAAAAAAAAAAAAAAATGTTAATTGCTTTCTGATTGCAGGTTGGAGGGATTTTCAGGACGATAGGGTTCACTCTGATGGGCCAGCTGGCTGATGAGTATGGCCGCAAGCCTCTCATCCTTCTCACAGCCTCCACTTCGATCATCCCGTTTGGTAATATGATAGGACAACATGTCAATTTGGGCATTTTTGTACGTAGTCCATTGATCCGCTCGATCTGGATACTAATTCAATGTTGCTGTCATATGTTGCTTGCAGCTCTGCTTGCTTGGAACAATTCAGGACTGCTGTGTATGTATACCTTATTCTGCGTACCCTCTCAATCCTGATTGGCCAAGGAACCATATTCTGCCTTTCTATTGCTTACACGGTGAGAATACTGATCCTAGTCTCCTCGTAGGTCTTGGTAGGTAAATATGCATACATATCATTGATTGAACTGCTCCTCCTCGTATTATTTGGCATTTTTCTTGATGTTAAATTATGCTAGGAGGAGTATTATGGCTTTATCCATCAGTAACGAAGTATTAGAATGGCATATTTTTTTTAACAAGGGTGCCAGTAACTTTTCCATTTTGCAATGAAGTTTACTTGGTCTAGGAGCTAGTAGACCAGAGGCCTTGGGTTCTGATCAATCTCAATGACTGTGACCAATCAAAGGCAGGGGCTTTACTGGAATTGCATCCTCAAAGACATGGTCTGCCTTGTGATCCCCTGCCTTTGCTAAAACCAATATCTTTTATATCACAAACATTACAACTAATTATATGTCTCCTTAAATTGTAATGCAAGAAAAAGAAAGAAAAGCTCCCCCAATTTACCATGTTCTGAAAAAAAACAGGAGGAGCAAAGCGCTCCAACTGTGCTTTTATTAAAAACAAAAGATGACCATACAAACCGACTCAAGAAACAAAAAAAGTTACAAAGAAAATTAAAAGAATTACACAAAGGCTTGGCTCCATTGTTGAATGTGTGGAAAATAGGAAGCTTTTGCTCTTAGAATAACTAAAGCAAACTCAGATTTGAATGTTAGGACTATTCATTTGGTATTTTAAGTAATTTGAAACTGTAGATGTAACAATCAAATGAATGTTATTAGGCTATATTTTTGTTTGGTATGTTGTCAACAACAGACAGTGATTCAGGGATTATAAAAATGATTATGCTGAATTAGGCAGATGCAGTTGAACCATCAAGGAGGCCGATCGATAATATCGATCGAGCTGAGCCCAGTAGTAGTAGGAGTAGAAAAATATAATGGGCGTCTTCCAACAAGGCGATGCGACGATGAGCGTGATGATGAGGCCGGTGCTGCACCTCATGGTCGGCCTGGTGCTCTACGGCGTCGCCGAGGAGATGACCGTGCCGGCGCTCGTCGACAAGGTCACCGCCGCGCTCTGCCCCGCCGACGACAGGTCTTGCCCGGAGGCCCTCTATCTCACCGGCCTGCAGTCTTCAGTAAGCCTTCAATTCCTAGTAGTACTCATCAGCTAGCTTTGTGCATCCATCACTGTCTCTGCATTATTCCGGCCGTCTGATCGTCAGAGTGTGTTCTTCATGACCTTCTTGTTCATTCAGTGGTTGCATGTTGTTTCGTCAGTTAATCGCCTTTTCTGATTGCAGGTTGGAGGGATTTTCAGGACGATTGGGTTCACTCTGATGGGCCAGCTGGCCGATGAGTATGGCCGGAAGCCTCTCATCCTTCTCACTGCCTCCACTTCCATCATCCCATTCGGTAACTGAAAAATATGTATGCCAATGTGGGCATTTTGATAGTCCATCTGGACTGGGTACTAATTGTTTGTTGCTCATGCTGATTGCAGCTGTGGTTGCATTGAACAATTCGAGGACTGCTGTGTATGTCTACCTTGTTCTGCGTACCCTGTCATTCATGATTGGCCAAGGAACCATTTTCTGCCTTGCTATTGCTTACACGGTGAGAATACTGGATCCTTAGTCTTCCACTGTCAGGCATATGTATCACTGATTCAACTGCTCCTCCTTGTATTATTTGGCATTTTTCTGGATGTTAAATTATGTCCGGAGGGGTGTTATGGTTTTATCCATCAGTAACCAAGTATTAGCATTTTTTTTTTTTCTTAATAAGGGAGCCAAAAACTTTTGAATTTTGGCATTTTGCAATGAATTTTACTCTGCCGAGGAGCCAGAGCAGAGGCCAATGGAAGGCAGGGGCTTCACTGGAATTGATCTGCCTTAGGGGCCCTGCTTCACTATATGCCTGCTTAAATTGTGGCATTTATTTAAGTAATTTCAAGACGTAGATACAGTATAAGAATCCAAATTTGGTGCTTTGTGAATAAAAGATAGTGATTAAGGGTTATATAAAATATTGTGCTAAATTAGGCAGATACTGTTGAACCATCAAGGAGGGCAGCTGCCTTTGGCACACTGACTGGAATTTTCTCGGCCGCGCACACTCTGGGGAGCGTCTTTTTCAAGGTTCCTGCCTGAGAGGTGGATTTTTGAGGTATAGGTAGTTAATGGTACATATAGTTGCACCACAACGTAAATCTATTTAATTCTTTGCTAACATTAAATCTTATGACTGGTTTATTAGGTCTCGATTGTCTTGTTGATCTGTTCTATCCTCTACATGAACACATATTTGGTTGAGACAGTTCAAAGAGCTTCTTCTACGTCTTCTCAGCATTTGTCCGTGTCATCTTTGCTTGTCAAGTTACCACAAGAACGTTGGGAATCTATCAAGGAGAACATTAGCATAGTGAAAAATAGGTAAGCCTTGTGCATTGAAATTCATGTAAAAATTATTCATAAATCATGAAAGTTAAATGATCAAGGAATTCATGATGGACAATGAAATTTATGTAAAAATATATTCAGGGCTTTCCCCCTCGTTGTTCATGATGGAAAATGTGGATTATACCTATATTTGTTTACTTGTATAAATCTAAATAACATTGTGCTTCATGCATATTTTGCTAGTTTAGGGGTTTTCAACAATTTTAAAATATTTTTTTCTTGAAGAAAAGGAGTAATATGTAAAATAAATTTAGAATGTATGAAGTACTATATGAGTTCTTAATTATCAAAATTAACATTTTTCTATCACAATTAGTTTTTTTTAAACAAAAAGGGACTAAACAGAACATGATGAACTGGTAGATTGCATAAGATGGGAGTTGAGGAACATTCTTCCGCTTCCACATCTTGATAGTTGTAGCAAAAGTTTGCATATTTCCTTTTTTTTATAAAAGAATGCCTTTATTTCAACTTCTACAAAATGTCATTCCTTTTGATTTCTTGTCGTCCTATGTTGTAGTGAAACACTTAGGAGAATATCATATGTTGCCTTCTTTTATAAATTGGGCATGATTGGCATTTCCGACGTTTTAATGGTAAATGCTCGTCTCACTTATCTTTTTATGGTATAATGTAAAAAACTATAGGGAACTTTAATTATCTTTTCTTTTCAGTATTACCTAAAGTCCGTATTCGGCTTTGATAAGGATCAGTTCTCAGAAATTCTAATGGTGGTCGGCGTTGGTTCAATCTTTTCACAGGTGCTCTTTCATGATTTTTTTTTCTATACCAACTAAAGTACATATACATGTTGCATAGCCTACCAACTATCAATTTAATTAGTTGTGGATGTATGACACATTTTTCATACTGTAGATTCTGGTCCTCCCCTTTATTAGCCACATAATTGGTGAAAAAGGTGTCTTGTGCATTTCAATACTCGCATCCATTGCTTATGTAAGTAATAAGTAGATTTTGTACTCTGCTTTTACTAATTTCAGGTACAATATTTTGATAATACTGATCTATTGATTTCGGGGAAAATCTTTTTCAGCTTGTGCTTTATGGTGTTGCATGGGCTTCGTGGGTATGTATCCAATCAAATTTACTAAAGTCATAAACTGATTTTAATTTTCATTAATGAACCTCAACTAATGGTTGTTTTAAGAAACATTATCACATACTGATGGAGATACCATTTGGTACAGTTACAAAAAGCTTTGTCCATTTACCTTGTATCTATCCTGCAGGTTCCATATTTCAGCTCTTCATTGGGTATCATCTATGTCCTAGCCAAACCAGCAGTAAGTCAAGCTCGGTTATGTAAACAATGTATTCAAACTTTAGGCGGTTCTGTAAACAATGTATTCAAACACTAGGTTTGAGAGCCAATTTATCAATATAACTCAGGTGGGGACTCTCTCCCCTCCTGTCGACTTATATATAAAAAACAGCTATAAGTCAATATTCATATTTGTCCTGTTTGCACTATGACTTCAAGTTTTTGAAGTTCAAAATGTACTCTAAAGTGCCAGTGTCTGAAATGTTTTCAGAAAAAATACAACTTTTATATGTTTGTACATTCCAGTTGTTTTAGTAGTTTTCATGAAAAATATGCAATTATGCAGATATATGCGATCATTTCTGGTGAAGTACATTCAACTGACCAGGTACATATACAAACTCCCCAGGCTCTATTATTTACTACTCCCTCCGTTCCAAATTATAGTTCACTTTGGCTTTTCTACATTCATTTCTTTTACTATGTATCTAGACATAGTGTATAACTAGGTGCAGTGCAAAATCAATGTATCTAGAAAAAGCCAAAGTGAAACAATTTGAAACGGAGGGAGTAATTTCTAAGCTCCTAACCGTAGGCGCCATTGTCTCTTTTATACTATCTTTACAGGGGAAAAGCTCAAGGTTTTATTGAAACCGTGCAATCTGTAGCAAATCTGTTGGCACCTCTATTTATGAGTCCACTGACCTGTAAGCAATTGACTTTCTAGTATGAAACTGAAAATTTTTCATATATTTGTGCAACATGCACAATGATTTATACATATTTTTTTTTTTTATCTCTTATCATTTCCTCCTCTGTTTCAGCTTACTTTATTTCAGAGGAAGCACCCTTTGATTGCAAAGGTTTCAGCTTTATTGTGGCTAGTTTCTTTTGGTCAGTTCTCTTCCTCTCGGTGTCAGGGTGATAGAAAATGGTTATACAGGGGCTATAATTGCAACTGGAATCAGTACTGATTCGTTTTTCCTCAAATTCTAAACGTTTTACAGGCAATATCCTTTTGTCTTGCTTGGATGCTTAACCCAGGAAGCAAGAGCAAACGGACAGAAGGTGTTGTTTCAGACAGCACCGATGAGGAAGCAGCTCAAGCACCACTATTAGCAAAATGGCCTAGACAATGACTTCAGAAAATTGAGCTATAAAATTAGACTAGAAGGAAATCAAGTGGGCATAATAGTTTTGGTACGACGTAGTACATAGGGCTTGCTTGCATTATAGTTTTTGTACATACTCTGGAATGAAAAAAGCTGATAACCTGTATCAAAACTGACAAATGTGAAGTGATAAATTTTGGGTTTATCTATGTGCTAACTTGATGCTAAGACCCACTATTTTCTGCAATTTAGTCTTCTCTTGTTTAGGCAAATGTGAAGGACCGAAACGGCGACCCCAGGGGGGGGTGAATGGGAGCCTCAATTTTCCTTTTCAATTTCGGTCATCGGCTCAACCCCCAACCTCAAAACAAACTCACACAAAAACCGAGTAACACTCGTGCTAACTTGTAGCAAGATGTCACTCACGAAAATAGGCAAGATACTCCAATACAACAGACGGAACACGATTCGGAGGACAAACGGCCACAAGACAGCTTGCTGGAAAAAACAACTACCTTGGACTGGAAACTCTCGAACAGCTAACACAGAGTGTAGTAACCTGTTGCAAACACTTCCTATGCACTACCATCAACAGGGCTGACCATCAATGAGAAACAAGCACACAGGACAGCATTCTAAACCTCACGCTAGCACTAACTGGGCAGCTACTGGACATACGCCAAGCCCACAAAAGAATAAGCTGCTGCTGGTAGGTAATCCACTCAAACTGCTAATGACCAGCTTAAAGAAAATATGAGCTAACTGGAAATCCTTCCTAAACAATCTGCACGAGTATCGAGCCTTGAACCTGCAGACAATAAGCACGACACAGCAAGCAGCAAAATTTGCACTTCGAGAATGCTACTCTAACCAAAGTGTGGTATATAAAATAAAGCTCCAATGATTAGCTCATGATTGATAGGAGTAGTAATTCATGGTTTCAAGAAAAAGGAATTACGTAACTTGCTTTACCTTGCCATCAACGAAGCTACCTGCTGTTACCTTGAGAAAAGTGCTGAGAATGAACGATCGAGCTGCTAGCTGTCGCTGCCTGAAAAATTCAGCTCTGGAGAATAGCAGTCCTGATGAGACCGGATTCCCACTGACGAGTCCCTGCACAAGGATGGAAATCGACGCGCTGTTGTGGACTACAAGAAATTGACCGAGCGGATGAACTGAAGAATCAGACAGAAAAACCAACAACCGGATTACTCTCTCTCGAGCAGACGACGAGCAGACGAGATCCTCAACCCAGAAAGAAAAGAGTGCTGCTCAATAGAGCACGCAGAGCGCCTAAGCGCCAGGCGTTGGTAGCACTGCAGGTGGGACTTCCCTCTACTCGGCTCCCATGGGAAAACTCACGAACACAGCTGATGCAAGAACAGAGACGAGCAACAGCCCAGATCCAAAAATTCAAGTAACACGCAGGAAACAAAATCCCAGACTCTCAAACTCAGCACACTGATTCACGACAGGGATAGAAAGCTACTGCTAGGAGATCGTTGCTCAAGATCAACTGAAAATCCGTGAATCAAAGAAATTCGAGCATGAACGAAAGAGGGGAAAACAAGAACACCAGAGGGCGAAAATCACAGAGACAAAATCACATACAAAGTGACGAATCCCGGAGGACACAGGCAGGATTGGGGCTGCCCTTCCCCTTCGAAAATCTCAGCAAAATAGCCACGAATTTTTCAGGTATTTGGCTCTCTCTCACGTGTGCTAGGAAGATAAAAACCTAGAGCTAAAAACGAAAATGAAAGAGGCAAAGAGGGGGAGGAGGCTGTCATCCTCCACATATAGTCTGAAATCCTCTTTTCAAACTACCCCTAGATACATATGAGCCGAACCGCTAACCCTAAGGCTAATTTAGTCCGACTCGGGATAATTTGATCCGGCGACCACCGCGCCTCCTCATCTGCAGCCTTGCTCCACGCAATCTCCCGGATGCCGCCACGCGTGCTGTCCTTCCGTCCACGGAACGCCTCGGGTTTTGAGGCCCAAACCCGTGAAACCCGCCGATGGTTTTAAGGCTCAAACCACCAAACCCGCACCCGTGGTTTTGAGACCCAAACCACGAAACCCGCGCCGATGGTTTTAAGGACAAACCACCAAACCTCCTCGACACGTGTCATCGCCGTCTTGACCGCCCCAGTCGCCAAGTCATCCGAGCTCCCGCTCTGCGCCCTCGCTTCGCCCGTCTTGACCCGATCGACACGGTCCCGCCACGTCCTCTTGCATTCGCCGATGTCCCGGATGTCAGCCACCATGGCTAGCTACCCGGCGATCCGGTCCCTCGGTCCAAGCCTCACGTCCGTCCTTCACCTCCGCGGTCCGTCGGCCCGGCGTCCTCCTTGGCCCCTTCACCTCGCCGTCAGCTACCATCTCCGAGCTCCACACCCGTACAACACGAACCAAGAGATACGTCTTCGACACACTCCACGTGTGCGGTGAACATAGCCGAAGCATAAAGATAAACAAAAATAGAAGTAAAGTGTTGACTGTTGACAATCACTCAATCACAAAACTAAACACATGTGACCTAAATCAACCATGTGTTCGCAAAATGAATCTTTATATTGTGTACCACATTTGCTAGAATCTTGGAGGAGCAAGACAAGTTGGTGCTTTAGTAGTCGAATGCAGAGTGTCGCTTTAGGCGCTGTCAGAACAGACTATTTGAGTTTCTCATTATGCTGACAATATCTGAGAGACAGAGTAGGTGAAAGAAAAGGTGTGTCTTTCACCAATGCAGAAAAGGAAAAGCAACTACTAGTAATAGAGTTAGTTCTTTGTTTTTCTGAAAGCAGTAATAGCGATAGTTCTCTTGTACCCACCGGAGTGTTTTGTTCAGTAATTGCAACCATGACTACTGGAACAGACAAGCCAAGAATTCAGTAGCGAAGATTCGGTGCCAGAATTGTGAATGAAATTTTCTTTTGTGGAGCACAAACAAGCCAAGAATTTAGTAGCCAAGATTCGGTGCCAGTACAAGTCTTTCATCGGTGTTCTGAGCTAGTCACATCTTGATCCTGTTCATCATGTTTCTGTTGCAAGCTGGGTTGGCCGCAAGGCTTGTGATCCACACCTGGTCGGCGACCACCGCGTCATCATTGTCATTCCGGTGCCAGGCCCAAAGCGCATGCGTGGCGTTCACCACCTCAAGCCGTCCGTGCCCAAAGCTGGCCTCACGGAACGCCGAGATCGCCGGCTGCGGGTCGACGTACTTCCCCGCCAAGCCCTCCCGGTTCCCACCGTCGCCGACGGTGACATACACAGGCCCACACGGATCCTGCTTCCCGGCGCGCACGCGCCGGAACCGCTCGTACGCGTGGACGTGGCCCGCGAACACGGCGTCCACGCCGCGCATCATGAGGAGGGCTCCATGGCATCGCGCATGGCGTCGCCGTCCCCAAGGTGCGCGTCGTTGCTGCTGTACCACGGCGCGTGCACCAGCGCGACCACGAACGCCGTCCGGCGCCGGTCGACGGCGGCCAGGTCGCGCTGCAGCCACCGGTGCTGCGCGCTGCCGACGGAGTGGTCGGCGTAGGAGCCCAGCATGAGGACGTGCACCGCGCCGCCCGCCACGTCGAAGGAGTAGTAGAGGTTGTCGCCCGACGGCGGCGCACCGGCACCGGCGACCGCGACGACGTCGTGCGGCATGCGCCACCGCGCGTTGTAGGCGCGGAAGGGTTCGGGCTCCATGAGCGGCAGTCTCTCCACGTCGTGGTTGCCCTCTGTTACCATCCATGGACGCGCGCTCGCCAGTGGCTCCACGAGGCGGCCGAACGAGTCCCAACGTTGCTGGATGAAGTCGGCGTATGAGAGGTCGCCGGGGGAGGAGCAGCATGTCGTAGTCCGTCGCCGCGATGTGCTTTAGCGTCGAAGCTGTCCATCCCGTCTGCCCAAGGTCACCTGCAATGACATAACCATTCCGTCCATCAAGACGCACGCCATGATCGAGGCGAGCTAAGCTTAGAAACGCACATATAATGTGGCACCTACCGACTATGACGAAGTTGATGGGGAGGGTGGCCGGCGGCGTCCGGAGGGAGAACTCGCGAGAGGAGCTGGAGCTGCAGCGGTAGTAGTAGGTCGTGCTGGGTTGCAGTGGGCCGATGACGACGTCGTGGATCTTGCCGGAGTGGTAGAGGACGAAGGAGTATGTCGTCGTGCTTCCGGTGGCGGAGAACGGGTACTGGCCGGACGACGTGCCGTACTGGACGATCGACGGCGCGTCGTCCTTGGTGATCCACGTCACCCTCATCTTGTCAAGCCCAACAACTGATATATGCACCTGAAATATATTTGCACAGATATTACTCTCCTAATAACTCTGCTTATGTGGGCGTTGCTAAATCGCGGACGTCCGCGAGTTATGTTAACTCGCGGACGATCCGACCAGCCACGTTTATCTATTTTAGGAAACTATCCATTCCCCGTTTTTTTTTTTTTAGGAAAACTAGAGGCGCGTGTTCTCTTTCCTTTTTGTTTTTTTTTCCTGCGTGTGCATGTCAGCAATGATGTCAGCCTAAAAAAAAGCAAAACATTTTTTAAAAACTGCTATAACTCTTGAATGGTGTATCCGTTTTTAATTCCGTCCGCACCGGTGTGTTCTCTGTGACGAAACGAACAAAACTAGATCCCACTCGACTATGTTTTGAAGATTTTATTTTTTTGATTTTTTTCTAATATCAATTATTATGTTACATAAGATTATATACTATAAGTTATACAATATAAGTTAGATAGTACATATTATAGTTTGGTCTTATTGTTATATTCTATAAGTTATAAACTATAAGTTATACATATACGTTAGACAATACATCTTGTAGTTTGGTTTTTACTGTTATGTTCTATAAGTTATACAATATAAGTTAGACAATACATCTTCTAGTTTGGTATTATTGTTATGTTCTATAAGTTATACGTATAAGTGACATAGTACATATTATAGTTTGGTCTTATTGTTATATTCTATAAGTTATACACTATAAGTTATACATATATGTTAGATAATAGATCTTGTAGTTTGGTCTTTCTTTTATGTTCTATAAGTTATACATATATGTTAGACAAGTACATCTTCTAGTTTGGTTTTATTGTTATGTTCTATAAGTTATACATATATGTTAAACACTACAGCACCTAGTTTTGTCTTATTGTTATGTTCCATAAGTTATACACTATAAGTTAAAAGTATAAGTTAGATAGCACATGTTGTAGTTTGCTCTTATTGTTATGTTCTATAAGTTATACACTATAAGTTATACATATATGTTAGACACTACAACACCTAGTTTTGTCTTATTGTTATGTTTCATAAGTTATACACTATAACTTAAAAGTATAAGTTAGACAGCACATCTTTGTAGTTTGATCTTATTGTTATGCTCTATAAATTATACACTATAAGTTATACGTATATGTTACACAATACATATTATAGTTTTGGTCTTTACATTTATGTTCTATAAGTTATATTATATAAGTTATACATATAAGTTAGATAGTACATGTCGTAGTTTGGTCTTGTTGTTATGTTCTATAAGTTATACATTATAAGTTATCATTATACTTGGTTACAAAAGTTACATATAACTTATAATTTATAAATTTTATATGTAGCACCTAACTTATACTTTGGTTACAAAAGTTACTTATAACTTATAACTTTTACATATAGCACCTAACTTATACTGGCTATTAGAATCGTAGTTAGGTCTTATTGTTGTTTTATAAGTTATACAGGTATAGGTTATATGTATATGTTATACGTATATGACTAATATTATAAAAGTTACTTTTATTTAATCTCCCCACCCATTACTATCCCTATACCACTTTGTCCCTGAATGATTTATGTCTCGAAAAAGGGAAAAAAATCACAAAAAAATATCATAACTTAAGGCAGAAGAAAGAGAATGAAAAGAAAAGTTATATTTTATAAGTTATAAGTTAAAAGTTATATTTCATAAGTTAATATACATAATTTGCTAGTAGAAAAAAAAAATAAAAAAAATAAAATCTTCGAAACATATTCGAGTGGGATCTAGTTTTATTCGTTTCGTCACGTAGAACACAATGGTGCGACGAAATTAAAAACGGATACACCATTGAAGAGTTATAGTAGTTTTTAAAAAAACGTTTAAGCTTTTTAAGCTTATGTCAACGCTGACATGAGCACATGCAGAAAAAAATAAAAAATGAAAAAGAGCAATAGAATGAGAGCGCGGGGAGGGAGAAGAAAGAGAATAAAAAGACAAACTGGCTGGTCGGATCGTCCGCGAGATAGATTAACTCGCGGACGATCGCGAAGTAGACTTTGCGCTGCTTATGTAATCATTTGAAGTTAGCACTATATGGTCGATCTTCCTGCTTTTTTATTTGCTTCTCTGCTCTTGCAAGTATATTGTTTTTCTTTGTTTGATACATACTTTATTGGCAACTATTCATTCATTCTAAAAAATGTGGAACGCTACTCGCTAGCATAGGTTTCACCAGAAGGCACTTCACCCTTTTCAATGACGATGGTTTTCACACGAACCATACCAGACTTTTGCCATGTGTATGCAGACAAGAGTGTCACACGGCAATCAGGAAAAGATGAAGAGTTGGATCAATAATAATGCAGCAAGATCATTGCCGTGACTGATGTGCTAGCAGTGGCGATTAACTGCACCGTCAGCAACCACTAACCTAAAGTTGCTTTGCATGGCTCGTATGATTAACAGCACACGAAACACCAAAAGTCGCATTGGCCAATAAAACTGCATATGTCATATATGCCGACATCATATCGATCAGAATGCCTGAAAAAGGATGTGGACGAATGGGAAAGCAAGAAACCACACAAAAGGGAGATCCCTTGTGAAATGAAATCAAACAACGGCAAACAAATTCTTTTTGTTCTCTTAATTTTACAGCAAACTACAGAACCAAATGCTCAAAAAACGAAACGAGAAATCACTGTACGCTGCAGGCTTTGTGGTGCTAAGGACGACGTTCGTGGTTATTCAGAATTCATAACCAGGTCAGGTTTCGCTCGGCGGTGGAATCAAAGGCTGCCGCCATGTGTACATTGAGAACAACAAAGATGGAGGCATGGAAACCTTATACTACACATAAAGATAAAAGACGCGTACCTGCTGCGGCGTCTGGCCGTCGGCGTCGTCGCGGTCAGCGTCGTGGAGCAGGGACAGCGTCTCCCTCGGCGCCGGCCGCACGTACGGCGACGTCACGGCGAGGCACACCGGGGTGACGAACAGGGCTGCGGAGGCGCCAAGGATGGCGAGGAGCGCCAGCGCCATGCTTCTTCCTCCCATTGCCATGGTGACAAACCTCAGAATGCAAGGTCTCGTCTGAATCCGAGCAGATTGTTCTAGTTCAAAAAAATTGGGAGTAGTGGAGTAGGGAGTGGCCACCGGTGAGCCACCAACAGCCAGCGTGACGAGTATAAATAAAGTAGAACAAGCCTGCGTACGCCAGCTCCATGAATTAATAAGCTGCGATGAATGAACGTATCCGACGTGGATATTTCAGATAGGGATAATAATAATCTGGCTTTCTTCTGACTTTTAACCGTTGACTTTGGGTTGGTGTGTGACTTGACTTGTTTGCAAAAGTCTTGTTAATCTTACAGAGTGGGGGCGGTCAAGTGCGTGTTGCGTAAGTGTGCGTGATTTTGCTGCAGTGGACACGAACCGCATTTGTGGTGTGGCGGAAGATCACCAAAACAAGGGCATTTTTTGTCCAGTCTAGGCAATGATATATTAGCTAGGATTCAAGCACGCATGACAAAAATTGTAGTTGGCTAAATTATATGTGACTAAGGTTCCATTAGAATATGGAGGCATAAAAATATATCGAAATAGGAAAGACATAATAATAGGATACGAATACAAGTGTAAAATGGATATATAGAGGAATGAAAAACATACAAATTTCACGTGTCTAGGCGTTGGGATGGCAAAGGAGAAATACCAGAAATCACAAAGGAATTTTAGGAGCATAAATATTTCCTAATCAACGTTAACCTACTTATTTCATTCCTCTCCCTCAGCTTTGTACCATCGTGTCAGCAGCCAAGGTGACCAGTCAGCCAAGGGAGAAGAGGAACCAGGCCGTCCTAAGTCTTCGAGGCCCAGGAAGGCAAATGAAAGGTACACCAGATCCCAGTGGGCTGTGTGACTAATCCGCCTGCGCGCATGAACTTGCAAGGCCCATGTATTTGCTTAAAAGCTGGCCGAGACGGCACCTCTCATCATCGATTGTAATGAACCATTTGAATTTCCCCATCTAAGCATTCGTCTGTGGTCGTCTACCTCCGTCTTCTTCTTCCCCAAGCTCCGATTCCTCCTCTCGATCCCCAATTTCTCCTACCTGAACCCCAATTACCCTGCTAGCACCTCACATCTGGTATCAAAGACACCGTCCTCGGCCTCCTCGTTCCTCGATTCGCTACAATCCATTGGTGGCTTGATTCAAAAGGATCGGTCGGTTCCTTCTGAGTTGAACTGCTTTGCAGATTGATTTGGATTTCCGTAATTCCGTTTCCCGAATCGCTACTTGTGGCAGCGGCCAACGCTCACGGAGCCCGCATCCCACGCTCACTTCACTCGTCGACGGCGTGCTCTCGGAGTAATGGATCCCAACCACAAGCTGTTGCTCGGCGAGATGGATTGCCATATGGCGACTTCGTTTCGACGGCATGGAGCGGCGGTTCGATGGTCTCGACATGAAGATGGACAGTACCGCGACTTGCACGGGCGCTTTGGAGGGTGCCTCCAAGGTGTTTAACGATTGGCGTCCGGTGTGGGCGGCCTCATCGATGATTTGTGCGGCGACGTCTCACGCCTCAAGTCGCTCAAGCTGGAGGTCGGGAAAATCAGCAAGTTCATGGAGCGTTCCTTGGTGGACGGTCCATCCTCATCGTCGGCGGCGTTGAGGGTGTGATGCCGTCCATGGTGTTCACCAAGCCGTCTTCCGCCCGTCCACCCCCCGTGCGCTCGCCGGCGACCAGGATCGATCTTTGTCGCCCGGTGTTCCGCACCGCGCCTCCATCACCATCCGTCAGCGGGAGCCACCACCACCTCCGCGGGACAAGTTTGGTCTCCATGGTGGCCCGAGGCCGCCCCGCGCCCATCTGTGGGAACCTCGGCCAACTTCGCCCGGCGGCACCGCGTCGGTCAGGGTGGCTGGCCGAGTGGTCACCACTCGACGCCACTAGCTCACAAGGGCACGTTCCTCTACAATCCTCCGCCTACTTTTCCATTCACACATCCACCACCGTATCCTCGCCCACCACCACCACCACCACCGCCACCGAACCATCGGCATCCACCGCCACCCTTACACCACGAGCCGTTCATCATGGGGTTCGGGGGATCACACCGATAAACTTCCCAAATTCGATTTCCCAACCTTTGATGGTGACCACCCAAAGTTGTGGATCAAACAATCGTCCACTACTTCAAATTGTATCGAGTCGAGCATGAACTCCGGATTCAAGCACCCACGATGCACTTCCGTGGTAATGCTAAGCGTTGGTTGTCCGCTATTGAGGATGAGCTAGAATCTGTTGATTGGTCGAGTTTTGCTCCCCTCTACTTATGTGTTTTTCGCCCGCGATGAAAATGAGCTCCTCGATTCGGCGTTTCTTTCGATTCGTCAAACAACCTCTGTTGTTGAATACAACGAGCAATTTGTCGCTCTTGTCGACGAGCTCACCTCCTACTCCAAAACCACTGACCCAATCCATTACATCCAGCGCTATATCGATGGGTTACATGATGATATTAAGTCTGTCCTTATGGTTCATCATCCCTCCACCCAGGATACTGCTTGTACTCTCGCCAAATTGCAGGAGGAGGCGTTGGCGGCTCAGCGGAAGCCTTTCCGGCGCATGGATGCACTCCCGGCAACTAAAGCGGCATGGGCTCCTCCAGCCACCTTGCCGTTGCCTCCAAGACTTGAAGGTGATGTCAAGCGATTCACTATTGATGGCAAGTTCAAAGCTCTCCGGAGTCAGCGGCGCCCGGGGGTTTATGTATGCGTTGTGGCGTCAAATGGAGCCGTGGTCACAAGTGTTCTGAGACAGTTCAACTTCATCTAGTCCAAGAGCTTTTGGATTTGTTTCCTCCTGTTGACGAAGAAGAGGAGTCTGAACCACCTACTCCTACTGAGTCTCAGATAATGATGCATTTGTCCATGGCTGCATCAGTGGGCGCCGCTTCCCTAGAACATTGTGCCTTCAAGGTAATATTCAGGGTCACCCACTATCCATCCTGGTTGATTCGGGCAGCTCCCACACCTTTGTCAGTTCAGTTCTAGCTGCTGATCTTTTGGGAATTCAGTTATTACCTCAGTCGATGAAAGTGCAGGTGGCTAATGGGCATAAGTTGAGTTGTGGCTAATGGGCATAAATTTATGAGTTTCTCCTTCTAACCATCCAAATGCCTAGACATGTGTTTTTTTTTTATTTCTATATTTTACACACTTACATTCGCATTATATTCCTATATTTTTCCTACTTGTATATATTTATTTATTTCTATAGTCTAGAGGAGCATTATATAGTCTTAGGAAACCAAAATTTGTCGTGCTTGTTTGAATTGTAGCTAATACAATAATGCTAGACAAAAATGCCCTTGCTTTTGTTATCTTGAGCCACACCCACACGGCCACACACAAATCTGGTTCGTGTCCACTACAAACAAAAACACGCACACGCGAGTACGTCGACCAACGCAGCACGCGTGACCGGCCCCACTCTATCAGATCCCCTGCACGACCCAACAAGAAATACGTCGGACGGGAGTGAATGTGAGTTCGGCCCAGTAGGCCCATGAAACGAGCAGGCAGAATCGCCTTGTAGAGGAGACGGCCGGTGTGCCTCGCCGTGACGGTCGCCGTGCGGCTGGCCGGCGCCGAGGGTTGTCCCTGCTCCGATCCATCAACTTCGTCATCGTCGGTAAGTGCCTACCTCATGCATGTGCGTGTCCAGCCAGGCTCAGCTGGTCTCGATCATGGCACGTGTTTTGTTGGACATGGCACGGCAGTGGCGTCGCTACGTTATATTGCTGGTAACCTTGTTGCGTTGGGCAGACTCGACGGACAGCTTCCAAGCTGAAGCACATCGCGGCCACGGGGACTACGACATGCATGCTCCTCCCCAGCGACACCTCGTACGCCGAATTCATCCACGCCGGCTTGAGGTGGTGAACGCCACCCATGCACACTGGTGAAGGACTTGTGCTCTTCGTCAGTTATTCATGACTTGTTATTTCTTCCCCACGAAGGAAAAATTTATTATTCATAGATCTGTCATGTCTCGAAAAGAAACAAAAGTACACCACATTTTCCCTTGATGAGTATAGCTTAAAATTGGACAGGGTGCCTCCCCATAACTCTCAAAACCATTTAAACTACCTCATGTCCTAGTCAGATATGGATTTTCAGGATTTTTAGTTCAAAAAAAAAAAATTGCTTAATAGCATTATGTGATTTTTATGAAGTACAAAAAAAATATCTTTGAAGCTTCTAAAATTCCAAAAAAAGAAATCTATAGGCAGAATGGGAACACCAGAAACGAAAATAAACTAATTTAGAGCTGATAACATTATCTCTAGAAGCTTTCTTAAATTGCATGTAGCTCTAAAAATATAAAAAAATATCTAGAACTATCTAGAGAAGTCCTAAACCATGTAATTTATATCTAAATGTGTTTTTATCAAGGTTTTACAACAGAAAAAAACATGAGATGCAACTAGCATGAGTGCATTCAACATGAAAGTATATATGTTGCATTAGGTGGGGTTACATCCCATAGTTTTGTAGTGGAAAATTTTCAAAGTAAATATGTTTCAAATTAATTAGAATTAGATTTGTCTAGATATTCTTCTTGTAAGTGCAAGGTCATATTTTAGGTACAAGTCTATTCACCTCCCTCTAGACTTCCATCGGATCCTACACTTCTCATTTTCCCAATGTAAAATTTAACTTTTGGAATCATCTGAAGATTTTTTTTTTCACAAGATTTAAATATTTTGATCGATTTGGGTTTCTCGTGTCCCAAATCTACCTCTAGGACCTTTTTCTCAAGATTTTTTTGTCGTTTAAAAACCTCACTAGGCTTGTTTTAACTAAAAATGATGAAAGCTGCCTTGAAAACCACTTCTAACTAAGGCGGGTTGGCAATTGTAGTAGTTTTGCCTCTTGGACAAGTTGTTAGGCTTTAAATTTCTAGGAAAACAAGACTCCAATGATAGATCGAGCTACTCATACTACAATGACGACTCATGCTACATATTCAAGTTCAAGTGACTTTAACGACAACACAAATGTCATGAACAAGTGACAACTTGGCCTAGAAGATGAATTCAGTTGCAACATTTTCTGGTTAACAATCTAGTTACTCAATTGGTGCTAACTTTCGTATTGGTCCTACTATCTAGATACCACCACAACCAAAGAAATATCATTTTATTGCACATAATATTTTATTTTGCTTCTTGTTTAGAAACATGAATATGAAATCTTGTTTGACGAAATTTAAATTATTGGCACAATGTTGATACATGAGAATGAAATGGAAATGAGTTAGCAAAAATATTGCAAACTATTTTTTTCCTTGTGGTTGAATGTGCTAAGGGGTAAGGGGGTCAAATGATACTACATATTTATTTGTCATTGAATTGAAGTCATTCAATTTCAACGTGCGAGATGCTACCAGGACTATGAATAGAACTATTGTTGGTCTTCCTGAACTTTAAATGGGCTATGAGCTCAAGTTCAACGGTTCTCAGTGGCCCATAATGAATAGAACTATTGGGCTTCCCATTATGAACTATTGGGCCCATAATGACCAGCGGCGCACGCACATTTGCTCAGCGAATCCTTCGCTGCTCGCTCAATCCCGCCCATGGCAGCGCAGCAGGTCGGCGGCGGCGCTCCAATCCAACTCGCGGCATCCACTGCTCCAGACCGGCAGGCCGACCATGCTCCCTGCCTCCCCTTCCCGGTTCCCGTCCCTAGTCTCCAGAGGACCGCTAGCCCGGTAGCCCCTAGCCTCCCACGCCGGCAGCCAGCGAGCGGCGGCGGTGGCCGGCAACCCCAACTCCATTGAGCTAGAAGCGGTAAAAGAAAATAGGTGCGGCCATTAATCCATTATCCATTTCAAATTGTTGGTCAAATTAATAGATCGAGATTGATATCTGACTAGCGAAATCAATTCAGTTTTTTGGGTACGGTATGTTTTCCTACGACGTTTGACATTTTTATTACATATTCCCTCAGTTGTCACTTACTTATTCATTTTAATTACAGGATGTTTATGCTTTTTTTTTTTTCCTTTTGGTCATTTGTTGTATGGTAAATTATTATTCATTTTAATTACAGGTTGTTTATGCTTTTGTTTTTCCTTTTGATCATTTGTTGTATGGTAAATTATTTGGACTATAGAACAAAAATTCTTCTTATGTGTTCTTCTTGCGAAAGGTAATTTTGTTTAAACTTCTTCTGTACCTTTTTGGTTGTTGAATTATGTATTAGAACATAATTGTTATGTGACATTACAATATGGATATGATATACATACATAGTTAGACAGGTATATGGTTAAATTTTGTATTTGTATGTATATAGCGAGTCGCCCTAGCTCATATTTTCAGCTGGGTCCGCCACTATGCGGGCAATCAGCATGGCAGGATAGACGGAAAAAAAAGCTAGTACCGTGTGATATGTGTTTTCAGTCCATATTAATTACCCCACCAATCATATATCGTTCAAAAGAAAAATACTGAAGATTGAAGAAGTTACAAATGAATTATTAGAGATTGTCTTGGACAAAGCTAGCTTTAGGTTGGAAGATACATACCAAACTGTATGTGTTTACTGCCCGGAGGAAATAACTAAGTGATTTTTTAAAGCTCCTCCTTGAAGATGCAAAGTTCTTTGCTCCATTCAGCCTTCATACACATTTCGTGTAGATGACTAGATGCCATTTGTGTGTCCTTTTACTTTGGCAAGCATTAGCAGCAAGCTTTTTTCGTTTCCTTGCTTTGCTTGCGACAAGGGGAAAAGAGAGAGGAACCCTGCGAACATGTGCTTGTCTTGTGTGCATTGCCAGGACAAGTACCTTGAGTGCTAATGGATTACTTGGCCCGCGCACCATGAAACAGCAAAATGTTTATGATTTGCTAGCTGCAGTATCTATATAAATGCTCGAGATGTCTTGCCATGCTCCACACAAGAGCCTCCAGCCCTCACATTAGCAGCAGCAGCTTCATTCGCTTGGAAGCTGCTGCTTCCATTGCTTCCACCTCACAACACAACGTAGACTAACAATTCCAAGGAGGAGAGGAGGAGACGAGAGACTGAGGGAGCATCAGCAGCAGCAGCAATGGCGGACCTTGTGCTTGGGCTGGCCAAGTCGGCGGTGGAGGGGACGCTGAGCGCTGCTAAGTCGGCAATTGAGGAGGATGAGAAGCTCAAGAAGAATATCCAGCGCGACCTGATGCTTATCTCGGACGAGTTCGAGATGATGCATTCTTTCCTGGTCGTCTCCAAGGATCGAGCCACCGACGAGATGGTGAAGACCTTGGTGAGGCAGGTCCGCAACCTGGCCTTGGATGTGGAGGACAGCATTGAGTCTGTTGTCCTCATCGACATCAAGTCCTATGGCTATTGGTGGCGCCGCTTGCTCTCCTTCTCATCCTGCATGCGAGCAACGGCGCCCCAGCTGGATGATGCTGTCACTGCTATGGAGTTGCTGAAATCCAGGGTCGAAGCCGTGGGGAAGAGGAACGAGCGCTACAGGCACATCGGCGACGCCGGATGCTGCAAGCCCACTGAGAAGACGACGACGAGTCATCAGCAGCACCAGCAGGCTGTAGCTGATGCCGATGCCGATGCAGCGGGGATCCTTATCGAGGCGAGGGAAGCCAAGAAGAAGCACAGCAGCCCAAAAGATCTCATCCAGTTGATCAACAAGATAGACAATGTCCTTCCACTTCAAGTGATCTCACTGTGGGGAGCATCCGGCGACCTTGGGGTGGCGTCCATCATCAAGAAGACGCGTGACGACCCAGAAATCTGCCGCAAGTTCAATTTCCGTGCTTGGGTGAAGCTGACGCAACCCTTCAATCCCCATGAGTTCATCAGGAGTTTGATGGCTCAGTTGTACACAAACTGTTGCCGGCAACAAGAGGGAAGCAGCAGCAGCACCGCAGAATCGCTGAAACAAGCGGATGCAGTTATGACAACTATGGAAGGCACACAACTCGCTGAGGAGTTCTCCAAGCAAGTGATGGGCGATCACAGATACCTAATCTTCCTGGAAGATTTGCCCAGCACAGTTGACTGGGAGGCTGTCAGGTTGTACCTACCTGACAAGAAGAATGGTAGCTGCATCGTCGTGCACACCCAGCATCCCGAAGTCGCAAGCTTGGTCGTCGGAGAATCGCACCAAGTATTGGAGTTGGAGCACTTCTCAGCTGACCATTCTGTTTGTGTCTTCTTCAATGAGGTATGTATGCTCCAAAGTCCAAAACATCATCAGTAATTATCATCGTCAACATGATATACATCTGACAATCAATAATATTTCACATATATTGCTGAGAATGAAGAAACGTAGCAGCACAAGAGATCTCGTGGAGCTGATCAAGATGAAAGAGAAAGACGATGCACATCATACTCCACTTCAAGTGATCTCAGTGTGCGGAGAAATAGGGGACCTTGAGATGCAAATGGAATCCATCATCAAAAAGACCTGCAACAACAACCCAGAAATCTGCAAGAAGTTCCAGTACCGTGCTTGGGTGAAGGTGATGCATCCCCAGCTTATTGAGCCCTTCAATCCCCGAGAGTTCTTCGACTGCTTGCTGGATCAATTATGCACAAACTATTGTCCACGGCATGGAAGTGCCCAAGATTTCCTGAAGCTGAAAGGTGTGAAAGCTATGGTTACCGAAGACGTATTCATCAAGGAGTTCATGAAGCAAGTGATGAGCGATCAGAGGTACCTAGTCTTCCTGCAAGATATGGCCAGCAAAGCTGACTGGGACGCCATCAAGGAATACCTACCTGACAAGACCAATGGGAGCTGCATTTTTGTGCACACCCAACAGCCCGAAGTTGCAAGCTCGTGCGTCAGACCACCACACACCGAGCTGGAGCTGCTCTCCGCTAACCATTCTCTTCGTGTCCTTTTCAAACAGGTATGTCCTTTTCATAAGTATTTGTTTAACCTCTAACGTTTTGGGAACGTGGAGTAGTCAGATCAACAGTTTGTAGATGTGGCCTAATTCAGCTGTAGCAACTCTGGATTACTATTGCAACTCTTAAATTAGTCAAGTACTCAGTAGTCAGATCAACAGTTTGTAGATGTGGCCTAATTCAGCTGTAGCAACTCTGGATTACTATTGCAACTCTTAAAATAGTCAAGTACTCCTATTCAACTAAGTGAGTCCGGATGTATATTTTTACCAACTTTATAAACGGGCCTTACTCGATCGGAGGGATTCTTATAGATCTTGTAAATTGACAGTTACTTCTTCCCTTCTAAACTACAATTTGTTTTGGAACTTTTAAGTAAACGGCTTTTGGTATGCACTTAGATATACATGACGTCTAGATATATGATAAAAGTATGAATAGAAAAATTAAAAACCGTCTTTATAATTTGTAACACAAAAAGTATAAAATATGTCATAATCTACTATAGATAATTTATTAGCACCTGAAAAAAGGATCTCCAGCGACGGTCACAAAGCTAGGGTTGAAGACGGCATGTTAAGATAACCACCTCTGTTAGAAAAGGAAGAGGCGATGTGAAAATCTTTTCTGTACTAGTGAGATCCGTATATCAACGGCAATCAAATTTAAGGGCCAAATTTGGTTTTCTTAAAAATTTCTAAGCTACTTTTTTGTCCAATATGCATGATTGAAGGTCATCTTTTTTTTTTTCTTATTTGCACAATAATAGGATGAGGATGAGGAAAGGGCCATCAAAATGAAAGATGCAACGGAGTGGTTACACAAATGTCCATGTGTTGGCCGACGGGCAGATATAGAGTGTATTAGTGAAGACAATCGGAGGGTGCATTCCGTGTTCGGGGTCGCTGGTGTTGGTAAATCATATATTGTCAAACACGTCTACTACAACAAAGTGATTGATCAACGGAATCATTTTGAAAAAATTCGGTTGGGTGGATGTTTCCCATCCGTTCAATATAAGGGACTTTTCATGGAGCTTACTCTTGGATTTGCACTCGGGATCTCTCCAGCATAGTAGCATGTTGAGATTCAGAGACCCAATTGAAGAATGTCGTGATCTTCTTAAAAAGTACACTTGTCTCATTGTTATTGATGGTCTGCAGTCCACCGAAGAGTGGGACTCGATAAAAGATGCCTTGGCCTTTGATCATGGCCAAAATCGAAGCCGCATTATTGTCATCACATATGAAGAAAGTGTTGCCACATACTGTACAGATGATTGGTGGAGTGTCGAAGTCCTAGAAATTGATGACGCACTTCAACTCTTCAAAACAACGGTAATTACTCATAAACACCATGTCTATTTTATATTTATTAGTCCCTTGGTTTCAAATTATAAGACATTTGGGTTTTCTATATTTGTAGCCTTTGTTACTGCGAACACATGGTTGATTTAGGTCACATGTGTTTAGTTTTGTGATTGAGTGATTGTCAACAGTCAACATTTTCCTTCTATTTTCTTTTTTTTTTATGCTTCGCTATGTTCACCGGCATACGTGGAGTGTGTCGAAGACGTATCTCTTGGTTCGTGTTGTGCAGGTGTGGAGCTCGGAGATGGTAGCTGACGGCGAGGTGAAGGGGCCAGGAGGGCGTGCCGGGCCGACGGACCGCGGAGGTGAAGGACGGGACGTGAGGCTTGGACCGAGGGACCGGATCGCCCGGGCGGTTAGCCATGGTGGTGACATCCGGGACATCGACGGATGCAAGAGGGCGTGGCGAGGACCGTGTCGATCGGGTCAAGACGGCGAGTGTG
Organism: Hyparrhenia diplandra; assembly: GCA_015847255.1. Lineage (NCBI taxonomy): Eukaryota > Viridiplantae > Streptophyta > Magnoliopsida > Poales > Poaceae > Hyparrhenia > Hyparrhenia diplandra. Next base: position 148,683 of record JADLZK010003840.1, read on the forward strand.
CAGGCGCAGCGGGGCTTCCGGATGACTTGGCGACTTCGAGGCGATCAAGACGGCGATGACACGTGTCGAGGAGGTTTGGTGGTTTGCCCTCAAAACCATCGGCGCTGGTTTGGTGGTTTGGGCCTCAAAACCATCGGCGGCGGGTTTCGCGGGTTTGGGCCTCAAAACCCGGGCGGACGTTCCGTGGACGGAAGCACGGCACCGGTAAACGAGCACGGCAGTTCGGCAGAAACCGAATCGATCAACACTCGACAAACTCCGTTCTTCTTCAACAAAGCAAAAGGTCGATTTTTTTCTCTTCTGATGTGAAGTTGGCCATCGAGCCACTAAATTTCTTCTTGCGGGGTAACTAGATCGAGGTTTGTGTGTGCAAATTCCTAGCTCATAATCACTCAAACTAGTTTCTTTTTCCTACGCCGCAAGGTGTTCGATGAAATGTCTAAGTAGCTGTTTTACGCTAGTTTTTCTACGTTCTTTTTGCTAGAATTATTCTAAGCACTAGTTTAGTTTCTTTTTGTGTTCCTACAACTTATTTTAGTTGTAGATTTTTAGTAGCGTAATTTTCTTGTCCTAGTGTTTATTTTATTTCCTGCTAAATAGAAAATCCCAAAAATATCCAAAGCTTAGTTTAGCCTTTATCTTTTTGCAACGATTTTAAATCAAGTCGAGGAATTTGTCTAGTTACTCCTCGTCACAAGTTGGCGTTGGTAATCTAGTTTCGGGAACCCGCTTCTTTTCGATAGAAGTTGGGAATCTCGCTTTTTTGTCTATCCGTTGAGGTTGGGGGTTGAGCCGATGACCCGAAATTGAAAAGAAAAATCGAGGCTCCCATTCACCCCCTCTGGTCGCCCGTTTCGGTCCTTCAGTTACTCACCTAGATATATGTTATGTCAGATATATAGTAAAAGATATGAATCTAGAAGTGTCAAAAACATCTTATAATTTGGGATAGAGGAAGTATTAGTGATACTTATTTTGTTTCACTGGCTATATTTCAATGATGTATCACTAGAATGAAAATAGTATCACTAGATATATTAGTATTACTATTTAGAGGCTTCAACGGAGGCTCCACATTAATCTTTACTGGAAGCTTTTTAAAAAATTTCAAATTCATAAATGTCTTTAAAATTTCAAAGTTTTCTAATATAAATAGCCTCTTTATAACTGAAATAAAGAATGATAGGACTGCAAAATAGCCGGTGCTTTAAACTAGCCTATTTCACTTTGTTGAGCACACTAAAATTCACACCAAATAGAGTTTATATAGATTGTTACTTCAGATATATTTATGTATTTTTACTAAATATATGGTATGTCTAGATTGATAGTATAACCATAACTGCAAATTGATTCCTTGATAGTAAACTTCAATCATCTTGAGAAGCGTGGGAGACCACTGGTGGCTATATTTCTCTTTAAAAAAAAAATACTTTGGAGTAAAAATTGATCATTATAAATTTTAAGTATATTAAAATTCTCTTGAGGTTTGCACTGCTACTCCAGTATGAGATCTCACTTCAAGCTTTGTGACTTGTCTTGATATGGTGCTTGTTTCAAACAATGAGTTATGTTATTGTAGTACTTAAGTACATACTCTGTGATCTAAAATCATTTTTTTTAGAAAGTGACGAAAGGAGAGTTGATGAAATATACAATAAGCACAAGATTTTCAAGTTAACATGTGGAGAGATAAGATGCATATCAATCGATTAGAATTAAGTTTGAAAAAATCAAAATTTAGATTCATAACTTCATAATGACAAGGTTTTAAAGTAATTGCATATTAAATATATAGAGGTTCTATGCAAAGAAAAATATAAACATGGATAGAAATATATCGATTAGTTCCTTGAAGAAATAATAATTAATGTTTACGATAACTATATAGAGACTACATAGTATCTATTATGTCTACTCTGTTAGGAAATAAACAAAGAGAAAATATACAATTTAATATAAGTAATTCTTTATTAGTTGGATCTGGATGTACTCTTTCCATTCGAAATCATAAAACGTTTTTAGTTTTCTAAATACTATGTTAGAAAATGAACAAAAAGAAAAACATAAAATTTGATATAAGTAATTCTTTATTAGTTCGATGTACTCTTTCCATTCAAAATCATAAAACGTTTTGAGTTTTCTAAATACTTAGCTTTTCATACACGTAGATGTACAGTCATGCATAAAACCATAAAATATTTTTATACTTTGGAATGAAGAGATTATTAAACAGTACCAAATACTTGTATCACTAAAAATTCTAGCCCGTGCCAGAGCACGGATTCATGGACTAGTATGTCTAATTTTATATAGTGACACACGCATACACGTGCACTACTGCAGAAGTGATGAATGCCTATCATTAAATTAAATTCATTTAACTGCAGGCATGGGGGGACTCTGAACGGAGCCCTGCAGAGATTGAGCAAGCAAAGTGTGTCCTACTCAAGTGCGGCGGGCTTCCCAAAGTGATCGTTTCTGTAGCTAAGTGCGTCGCCGCCAGATGGACATTGAAGCTCCTAGACTACCATTTTATGGAGGTGTTGGAGACTGCCCCAGAATTTGGCGTTCTAAAGGGGTCTGTTTTCCTGGGTGCATTCCTACTTCCATTCCTGCCCAGATTCGCTCAAGCCATGTATCTTCTATATGTCAATATTCCCTGTGGACCATATGATTCGGCGGAGGCGTTTGGTGCGGCGGTGGATCGCGGAGGGCTACTCCACTAACAGCAAAGAAAGTACTGCCGAGGAGAAAGGGGATGCTTCATTTGTAGACCTCCATAAAATGAACATGATCCAGTGCCGGGGATCAACAAATCTGTCCTATATGATAAGGATGCCCTCGTGCCAAGTGAATGGTTTCTTCCGAGAATACATCAAGTCCCGGTCAATGGAAGAGAACCTGGTATTTGCACTGGAGGGCCATTGCAATGTCAACTCACAACGAACTGGACGACATCTCACCATAGAGAGCACCTGGGACAGAGACATTAGTGTGTATCAGAGCATTGAGTTGTCACGGCTGAGGTCCCTGACAGTGTTTGGTAAGTGGGAGTCATTCCTCATCTCTGACAAGATGAGGATCCTCCGAGTGCTGGACCTAGAGGACTCAACATCAGTAACAGATGGTGACCTCGAACAGATGGTCAAGCTGCTGCCTCGCCTCAAGTTTCTCTCACTAAGAGGATGCAAGGAGGTCACTTGCCTCCCGGATTCCTTTGGTGGCGGCCTGAAGCAGCTCCAGACTCTAGATATCAGACACACCTTCATAGCCAAGCTTCCACAAAGCATCACTAAGCTACACAAGTTGCAGCACATTCGTGCTGGTACTAATGTATCACTGACACCGGATGGTGGCACCAGCACTCTTGTTGTTAAAAGTTTACCAACACCCCGCTAATAATCTTGTTTCCGGCTTCCGGTTGCCAGAGTTGTCAAGCTGCTTCCAGTGGCTTTCTGCTGGTGTTGGCTCTCGTAATGGAGGCGTTGAGGCACCTCGAGGGATTGGGAAAATGATGGCCTTGCACAACATCAGTGTCATTGACATCGGTGTTGCAAACGGGCGGGCAATCCTGGAAGAGCTCAAGAACCTTACCCAGGTTGCGCAAGCTTGAGTCTCGAGTCAACCAGCAAAATTGTAAGCAATTTTGTTACGCCATCTCAGGTCATCACCCCCATTTGGAATCTTTGTCATGTGTGGCTCGATGACGACGGGAATGAAGCTGGTTGTTTGGATGCCATTTCTTCGCCTCCTCAAAGACTACGGAGCCTGAAGTTGTATGGGTGTGTTGACAAGTTGCCAGAATGGATCAAGCTGTTGCTGAATCTTAGTAAATTGAAATTGCAGATGGACATGATAACCCAAGATGAGGTGGATCTTCTCGAAAGTTACCAAGCTTACGTACTTTTATGTATTTATCCCAACGACTTTCGGTATGGGGAGCTCGGTTCGTAAAGCGAGGCTTCCGCAAGTTAATGGTTCTCGAGATTGCTTGCAACTCCAGGTTACAGTCTATTAGGTTTGAGCACCAAGGTGTAATGCGTATCCTTGAGGTCCTAAAGATCCACTGCCATCATGTGTCATCATTGAAATTATTAGGGGGTAAGCGAGCTAAACAATCTCAAGGAAGTTTCACTTAGCGGATCCTATGATGACATAGTGAAGCAACACATGCAGAGCCAACTTCAACATCACCCCCAAGAAAGTGAAGCCTTATTTAAGGTGATCCAGGTTCGTCTGGCCTCATGGGCGCTGAGCTGAACCACCGACCGCCATTGCCTAGCATCCCATTCAAGTTTTGTAGGACAACATGGTTGTTGTTGTTTTTTTTTTTTTTTTTTTTTTGGAAAGACACGAAGCGTTGCCAATATATATTAATAAGTAAGAGTCGATTTTTTTTTTTTTTTGTGAAACATGTAAGAGTTGGAATTATATGCGCACAAGGTGGGCAAAGTCCCAACATGGTGGAATTGTTGTTTGTTTCCTTATCATGTCTACTCTTTCCAGGTCTCCTAAATCCTATAGTGACATGCCCTATGATTTTCATCACAATATATTAAGCATAAGTTCAGTTCATTGATGATGTAGTCTTTATAAGAAGCTCGGCGGCTCATACCTCTTGTATTGAATATCCTTCTCAATTTCCTTCAGTTTCTTAAGAAGCTCATGCGGTCCAGCCTAGTCGCACCCTGAACGGCAGAGCTCAGAAAACGTGGCTGATCGGTCACATAAGTGAGAAACCGTGGCTGATCGGTCACATAAACGAGTAATAAGGACCGGATCGACGGCTCGTGCCTCTTGTATTGAAGATAAAACAAAAGGACTTGCATATATATAGCGAACATCCTCATTGTGTGTGTTTTCAGGATTTTTAGTTCAAAACAAATTCTGCAGTAACATTATAGGATTTTTAATAAACTACAAAGAGTATTTTGAAGCTTCTAAAATTCCAAAAAGAATTGGACACGAGGAACCAAATAAAATAATTCAGAGCTCATGAAAATATCTCTAAAAGCTTTTATGAGCGTTTCACAAAAACTAGCATGAATGCATGTTGCGTGTTGCATTCATGCTGCTTACATCACAAAGTTTTGTTAAAGATGTTTAGAATTAATTATAATGTTATTTGAAATTTTTTATGATATCTCTAAATATTCTTCTCGTTTTCCCAAAGAAAAAAATAATTTTAGAATCTTCTAGAGATATTTTTGTGGGCTCTAGATATTTTATTTTGGTTTCTCGTGTCTCAATCTACCTAAGATCTTTTTCTCAGGATTTTTGTGGTTCAAAAAGCTCATTAGAATTTGTATTTGATATTTTGAACTTAAAAGGATGAAACCTCCTTGAAAATTAACCACCTCTAATTGAGGCAACGAGAGGCAGGGAGGTACTTTTAACAGTTCTGAAAGAGACATGTTGTTAGGTTTTAAATTTGTAGGGAAGACCTAGACTCGAACAATAGTTTAAGCTACTCGATCATATTGTGATGATGACTCATAGAAGTTCACGTGACTTAACGATAATACAAAAGTCATGTAATCGCCTTATACTTGATTGATCCTGTTTAGTATGAACACACATGTGACAACTTTGCCCAAAAAGACGAATATGACAACATCCTTTTCTAGTTTGACAGGAAATGAACAATCTAGTTACTCAATTATTGGTGGTCCTAATAACTCTTGGAGGTCCTACTAGCCAGATACCACCACATCCAAACAAATATCATTTTATTGCACATAATATTTGTTTTGCTTCTTATTTAGAAGCATGAATATGAATTCTCTTTGGTGAAAAGCTTAAATTATTGGCACAAAGTTGATACATGAGAATGATATGAAAATAAGCTTGCAAAAGATTTGCAAATTGTTTTTTTTTTCTGTGTGGTTGAATATTTTTTGGACCGAAGCCGTGTGGTTGAATATGCTAAGTGGTTCAACTATGACACTACTTATGCTGTCACTGATGTCGTTCAAATTTTCTTGGTTTTTTTTTTTTTTTTTTTTTGAGCGGGGTTCAAATTTTCTTGGTATGAGATGCTACTGGGACTGCCCATATAGAATAGAACTGTCGCTCTTCCTGAACTCTAAATGGGCTGTGAGCTCAACTTCGACTGTTGTTACTGGCCTATTTGACTTCTTCAACTTTAAATGGGCTAAGCTCAGCTTGAACTGTTGTTTGGGCTTCCCACGAACATTAGTTTCACGTGGGCGGCCTTTGAACAAACTCTGTCGCTGTCAGTTCGGTTTCAAAAGACAAATCCACGAGCACGGATGGTATACAAGATCACAACAGGTGAGAGGTTGTATCCTTTATTCCCCTTTATAACCTACTAAATTTTTCATAAGAGTCATATAAAAATTTCACATGAATCAGTTTAGTTTCACAGAAAAAAAAAGAACATATAAAGCCAGGACCAAAGTAGGCTTACGAATCACGCCCTAACAGTCGTGCACGCGTGTATCAGACTGAAGAGCTCCGTACTGAAGTGTGGCAAGGATGTATTATACTGCTAAAATAAAGGGAACTTTTTTTTTAAAAAAATGAGTAGATGGGAAAACTTTTTAAAAGATAAGCTAATTATTTCCTTGGTTCTAAAAAGAAGTTGTGTTTTCTTTCTTGGCCTTTTTATCTTTGACGTTACTTATTTGGCTCAAAAACCATCTTTAGTTCTTTATAGATGGTCCTCATATTAGTTTTAGAACTTAACATTGTTATAAGTTAGAGACCTAAAAAAAATATTTTAGGCTTAGCCTGAATTGACTTGGCTTTCGCCAATAGGCCTCGTTTCCACTTCTCGGCTCACGAGGCGTCCCTCTTGTTTTAGGGTGTAGCCCTCTCGCCGCGCTCTCGTGACATGCTATGCTTCCCTTTGTCCATTCTCCACTAAGGGTGAGTTGCTCCATAATTAAGTGTTGGAAGGATATACTACCAAGTAAACAAAAACTTTAAAGGTCCCTTTGGAAAGGAATTTGATATGAATCATTTTATTTTTAAAAAATATAGAAAACATAAAACAATTTTGGCATTTTTAAAGTGGGCCAAAAACATACCAAAAAGAGAATAGCATTTGTTAGATATGGGTTATTAACTGATGACTATTTTATACTAAATCCATTCCAAATTATAGTTCGTTTGACTTTTTTAACCCCAAGTTTGACCGCTCGGTTATTCAAAATTTTGTGCAAATATCACTAAGGTACTTAAGAATAACTTAAATTTTGTCTACGTGCACAAGATTTTTAAATAAGATGAGTGGTGAAACTTGGGATTGAAAAAGTTAAACAAATTATAATTTAAATTGGACGGAATATAAATCTAGTAAAAATTTAAAAGATCGATTCTTGTATAAAACTCATGGATTGAGGAGGGGCACGAGGCACCATTGTCAATGGTGTCATGTTTTCGATGGTCGCGTGTGGACACGGAGAGCTAGCGTTCTTTATAGGTGGAACGAGTGGTTAGGATCGGGCCAGCCATCCTTTTTTTTTTGAAAACTCAGCCATCAATTTTTTTACAAAAACTTTTGCTTCTAGCAATA
>JADLZK010003841.1:0-15684 GCA_015847255.1 Hyparrhenia diplandra
TTGGTCATCGTAATGAATGAAAAAATGTTTAGAGAAAGTGCGTGAGGTGCATGGCATCGAGGTCTAGGATGGTCACGTTAGTTGACAGTGAAGCGTGCAGCCGCATAGATGCACGCGCGGCATCACATGGACTCATGTGCTACCAGCGTAGGTATCCGAGGCCTATCTCGATGGCTGCCTACCATACTCCCGGGCTTGACACTTCGTCTACAGCTAGACGCCTTGCCACCACCAACCAGCAGACTAGTGTTTTAAAAGGAGCAACTCAACATAGAAGTAAGCACCCCTTTTTGGCTTTCTGGGTTTGGTGGATGCTTGTGGGCGGCCGTCCTCGACGAAAGCTGGCCCCTAAGCTAAACGCATTAGGTGGAGGCTTGTGCTGCGTGGTGAAAACAACACAAGGTTTGTCAAAATCCATCGGCGGCCGGGCCATTTCCTGATGGCTGCGTCAACCTGAACTCAGACTAGTGCTATGCGTTCACTGCACTCATATCTGAACCAAGCAAGGGAAGAACCATGAGTGTGGTGACCGGAGCGCTGGGAAGTCTCGCCCAAAGCTTCTTCAGGTCCTCCACGATGAATACAAGCTCCAGAAGGGCGTGAAGAAGCAGGTGGAGTGGCTCTCTAGGGAGCTCAACAGTATCTACGCCTTCCTCCGCAAGGTCTCAGATGTGCCATGGGACCGGCTCGACGAGCAGGTCAAGGTGTGGACACGAGAGGTCAGGGAGGCATCCTACAACATGGAGGATGTCCTCGATACCTTCCTTGTGCGTGTCGAAGGTGACCAGCCTGCCAACCCGAGCAAGCTCAAACGCACCATGAAGAAGGTGGGCAAGGTTTTCAGCAAAGCCAAGACTCGTCGTGATATTGCTGGTGCCATCCAAGACATCAAGAAGTATCTCGAGGAGGTAGCCGAAAGGCGCTAGAAGTACAAGCTTGATGAAAATGTTTCGAAGCATGACATGTCAAAGTCCACTATTGATCCTCGCCTTACTGCAATGTACAAAGAAGTGACACAACTTATTGGCATCGACAAGTCAAGGGAGGAGCTCATGTCCATGCTGAATCCATCCCATCTAGATCATGATGTGTTGGACAAGGAGATCACGAAGAAGGTGTCTATTGTTGGAGTTGGGGGATTGGGCAAAACCACTCTTGCCAAAGCGGTGTATGATAAGCTTAGTTCAGAGTATGAATGCAGAGCTTTTGTGTCAGTTGGTCGCGATCGTGACTTAGTTACAGTTTTCAAGGACTTCCTGTTTCATCTTGACAAAGACAAGTATGACAATATTCATACCACAGGAAGAGGTGTTGATCTCCTCATTGCTGAACTACGAGAATTCTTAGAAAATAAGACGTACGCATGAGCCACCCATTTGCAAATCCTAATTTGTCAGTGCCATTAAAGATACCGCAGCCTGGTCGGGTAGTCCATACTATTTTGCATTATCCAGTAGGTTATACCAAAAATATTGTCTCGATTCACCTATGGAAGACTTCTTGAGATTGAATTTCTCATTCGTCAATTCTAATATGCTTCACACATACAACAAAAATGCAAATTATCTACCTGTCATCTATGCAAATTATCTACATGTATCTACATAGTTACTAGTGTGTCATAATGCATTTGGTCTATATTGTGACTTTTTTCAATGTTAGCAATACAAATTTTTTTCCTTCTATATAGAAGCTCCCAGAATTATTATTAACCAATGTTTCTTGCAAATTCATGTGGATTGGTATTTTATTGTTGTTGATGATGTATGGGATATAGAGACGTGCAAAACAATCAAATTGGCACTTATTGAGAATTGTTGTGGAAGTAAATTAATCACAACTACTCGTAAGTTTGATGTTGCTGAAGAAGCTGGTGAGGTTTACAAGCTAAAACCGCTCTCTTATGGAAACTCCAAGAAGTTATTCTATACAAGGGTATTTGGTGCCGATGGACAATATCATGATTATAAAGTAGATGATGTATCTGATAAAATTATAGAGAGATGTGCTGGTATACCATTAGCGATAATCACAGTGACTAGATTGTTAGCGGGTAAACCAAAGGAAGAATGGTCTGAGGTGTACAGCTCTATTGGTTTCAGGCATAAAGATAACAGGGATGTAGAAGATACTATGACAATACTTTCATTCAGCTACTATGATATGCCTTCACATCTACAGACATGCTTATTGTACCTAAGTACATACCCAGAAGATAGCCACATATACAAGGATACGTTGATATGGAAGTGGATAGCTGAAGGATTTGTCAATGGAGATCAAGGAGAAAGATTATATGAGCTCGAAGAAAGATAATTCAGTGATCTCATTAACAGAAGCATGATTCATGCAGTGGAGGAAAATTTAGATGGCAGTGTGTCAGTTTGTCGTGTTCATGACATTGTTCTTGACCTACTGCGCAAGTTTTCATTTGAAGAAAACTTTGTTGCTACATTGGATGGTAATGCTGAAGCAATATTCCCACTAAGCAATGTTTATGTTTGCCGGTTTGCTCTCCATAATAGAATTGCTGAGCAAGTTAGTTCAAAAGCTAAAGTCAATGAGATGCCAAAAGTGAGGTCATATACTGCATTCGGGTGTGACATTAATAATAACTAGGTGTACTTTCCCAGCTTTAGGCTTCTGCGCGTGCTTGATTTAATACAATGCAGATTAAAGGATGGTTGCCATCTTGAGCATCTTAGTGATTTGCTGCACTTGAGGTATCTTGGGATACAAGGTGAGCTCTCAAAACAAAGAATGAATCTAAAGTTACTCCAGACACTTATTCTGCATGGAACCTTTCCATCAAGTATCATCCCGTTAGTAGCTACTTGCGAAGAAAGAAGAAGGTAGATGCTAACGACGAATTCACGCTATAAGATTGAATTGTAGATGAATTCAAAATGGCAATTACACATGGGTCATGCCCGTCATGCCCATCCCTCTTTGGCTTAAGTACTCTCCCCCAATATTCGAGTAGATTACAACCGCTCCATTCTCGGGCCCTGAAATGAGTGAGTCGGGCTTCCTCTTGCGGACGGGCCTTGGGTCGTTTCCTCGGCCGGGCCCCCGCTGCAGTGGTTGGGCTAACATTCTCCCCTCCTTTGGAACCAGCATGTCCCCAGGCTGGTGCTCTTGGAAACTGTTGCCTCAACTGCAGATTATTCTCCCAGGTAGCCAGAGACACAGGCATATGAGACCATTTGATCAGTATCTGTTCAATAGGATGATCGCTAGAAGTCCAGCACCTTTGGAGAACTTCTTCTGGGACCTGAAACTCAACATCAACATGAGGAAGCTGAGTAGCAACAGGTTGATCACCATGTGACTTCTTCAACTGTGAAACATGGAAGACAGGATGAATCTGAGATCCTTGAGGAAGTGTGAGCCTATAAGCAACTGTACCCACTTTTGCCTCCACTTGATAAGTTCCGAAGAACCTGAATGCTAATTTGTGACTTGACCTTCTAGCAACTGATGACTGAGCATAGGGCTGAAGCTTTAAGAAAACCCAATCACCCACTTGGAAGGATCTTTCTGATCTATTTTTATCTGCCTGTTTCTTCATTCTAGCTTGTGCTCTCTGCAGACGGAGCTTGACTAAATCTTGCATCAATGATCTCTCAGATATCTAGTCACTAAGGTCTGGCACCAGTGGACCAATGTCCTGTGCTGACAATCCCAGGTGTCTTGGACTATAACCATATAAGACCTCAAATGGGGTTCTACCCAAAGCAGAATGAAATGTGGTATTATACCAGAATTCAGCTAATGACAACCAATTCTTCCATTTGGATGGGCAAGCATTCAGAAAGCACCTCAAGTATGTTTCTAAACATTGGTTCAAACGTTTAGTTTGACCATCAGATTGGGGGTGGTAAGCTGTACTCATCCTCAAATCGACTCCTGTCAAGTGAAATAACTGTTTCCAGAAGTTGCTAGTAAAAATCTTGTCTCTATTAGAAATCATTGCTAATGGTAAGCCATGTAGTCTGTATGACTGATCCATAAAGAGTCTAGCAATGGACTGAGCATTATAAGGATGGTGGATGGGTAAGAAATGACCATACTTAGTATATTTATCAATAATGACCAAGATTGCATTTGATGTACCAGAAACTGGAAGACCTTCCACAAAGTCCATGGAAATTACCTCCCAAGCTGACTGTGGAACAGGTATAGGATGCAGAAGTCCTGGTGACTTACTTCTGTCAGGTTTAGCTTGTTGACAGATTCTACATGCCTGTACTCGTTGCAATATATCTGACTTCATATTGGGCCAGTAAAACAGCTGTTTGAGCCTATGGTAAGTTGCAGGAGCTCCAGAGTGACCCCCCAGGGCACTATTATGCATAGCAGCAAAGACCTTATCATGGAGTGCTTTATTTGATCCTAACCAAAATTTCCCATCATATTTGATAATACCCTGATGCAAGGTAAGGTGTTTATCTGGCTGAGAATCCAAGGCCAGCTTAGGCAAAAGCTCTTGTGTAGCAGGATCATCATGATAGCTGTCCTGAATATCTTTAAGCCACTGTGGCAAAACAAAAGATACTGCCATGACTAGATCAGAAGAAGGGCATCTAGATAAAGCATCAGCAACTGAATTGTCCACACCCTTTTTGTATATGATTTTGTACTGCAAGCCCAACAGCTTTGTAAATACCTTCTGCTGTCAAGGTGTATGCAATCTTTGTTCATTGAGGTGGATGAGACTTTTCTGGTCAGTATGAATATAGAATTCAGCATGCATGAGGTAATGTCTCCATTGTTCTACAGCCACCAGGATGGCCATATATTCTTTTTCATATGTGGAGAGTCCTCTGTTCTTAGGACCCAAGGCCTTACTGATATAGGCCAAGGGATGCCCATCTTGTAGAAGCACAGCACCTATGCCATTGGCACTAGCATCAGTCTCAATGTGGAATGGCTTCTCAAAATCAGGTAGAGCTAGGCAAGGAGCAGTAACCAATGCCTATTTCAGGCTAGCTATCAAATGAATCCTGTTGATCCTGTGACCACTGGAAGGGTGTGTCCTTGCACAAGAGTCTAGATAGTGGCTTGGCCAAGATCCCAAAATGCCTAACAAATTTTCTGTAGTATCCAGCTAATCCCAAGAACCCTCTGATTTCCTTCACATTCTTAGGTATAGGCCACTCTTGAATAGACTTAATCTTGGCTAGATCAGTGTGAATGCCCTTAGAGCTGATAGTGTGACCCAAATAAGAGATTGATCTCTGACCAAACTTGCACTTACTGATCTTTAATTTCCACTGATCCTTGGAGAGCATTGCAAAGACCTGCTGTAGATGTGTCATGTGATCTTCCTTGGTTTTGCTGTGAACCAGAATATCATCAAAGAATACTATCACATATTTCCCTAGACCAGGTGCCAGGGTACAATTCATTGCTCCTTGGAATGTTCCAGGTGCACCAGTTAGGCCAAATGCCATGACCTTGAACTCATACTGACCCAAATGAGTTTGAAAGGCTGTTTTGAACTCCTCACCAGGTTCCATAAGGATTTGATGGAATCTAGCTCGAGATCTAGTGTTGAAAACCATCGTGCCCCCATACAATTCATCCATCAATTGATCAAATACAGTGTATCGGGAACTTAGACTTTCGGGTGATAGCATTTAAGCTGTCTATAATCCACACACATTCGATAACCACCATCTTTCTTAGGTACTAGTAGAACAGGTGAGGAGAATAAACCGCACCGGGTTGTATGATACCTTGGCCGAGCATGTCTTGTACACTTTTTTTTCGATTCATCCTTCAACTTGGGTGAATATCAGACGCCTTTATATGCACTTTGGATTAGCACCGTAAATCAATGGTACGTAATGATTGCAAGCTCGGATGGGGTAACCCGAGAAGGTGCCTCAAACAGATGTTCATATGCTTTCGAAGAAATTCTCGCAATTCAAGAGGGCAACTCGGCCAAAGGCTCGAATATTAGATTGTGTAGATACAAAGATTACAAATCTGAAGCAAGATAGGTTCCGGCAACTTATCTATCACTCCTTGTAACTGAATTGTGGAATCTTCATATGGTATCTCTAACCACTTTGATTTCCAATGAATGCATTGGGCTATGACACTCCAACCAGTCCATGCCAACAATCATATCAAATTTGGTCGAGGTAGAATCTTGAAGTTGGAGGTAAATTTGTATGTATCAATGGACCAAGTTACATCAAACAAAATGCCCTTGAACTGAAGTATACCACCACCAGCAACATGTATAGTGGTACTTTCGGGTATAAGAGTCTGTGAGCTCAACTGGCCGTGCAAGACTAGAACCGATGAAGGATGAAGTCTTTGCCGGAATCAAGTAAGATGGAGATAGGCAAACCTTCAATGAGATCTCATGAAGTGGATAGTTTTTGTAGCGGTGAGCACCACCGGTTGCAGTCTTAGAGAGGGCTAGGAACACTTGTTCATTCTCCTTAGGAGTTTCTTCAAGAGGGACCGCAATCATCAACAGATCGTGATTCCCATACATCTTGGATAGCATGTAATACCTTAGGTGCACATTTGTGTTCTCGTGTCCACTTCAGGCCACACTTGAAACACAACCCCATTGCTTGACGATAAGCCTTGATTGCACGAAGTTTGGAGTCAGCTTGAATTGGAGGAACAACATCAGCTCGTGCTTTGGGCCTGTCATGTCTTGGGGCAAAGTGCTAGAGGTAAGGCTGGTCTTGGAAACTTGTTAAAGTAAGTTGGCTTGATGGTTTCAAAGATGACTCCCAGCTTCTTCCCCGCAAGAGGGCCAATTTGCAAGCAGTATCCAGAGTTTGGGGGCTTTGAATGAGTAATTTAGAATGCAGTTCTGGTTTGAGGCCATCAATGAATCTAGTTATGATGAAAACAGGATCAACACTCTTGTTGTAGGCAAAGAGTTGATCAGTGAGGGATGTGAAGGAAGAAACATAATCAGCTGCTGTTGAGGTTTGTGTGATGTGTAAGATCTTTCTGGCTATAAGTTCGTGGTGGTCACGATCATACCTATCACGCATCAAAGTGACGTAATTGCTCCCAAGAAGTGAAGGAAGCCGAGACTCTACAGATTGCAACCAAAGTTTGGCAGCATCCGTCATTTGAGTAGTGGCTCCTCTAACCCACAATTGTGGTTCCACTGAGTACATTTGGAAGTAGTTCTCACAGAGGGTACGCCATAGACGTGGATTTGTACCATCAAACTTGGGGAAGTCAAGTTTGGGCAGTCTATTGGTTGGGTTATGATTGTGGTGTGTTTGTTGGTTGTACTGGTATGGTGGGTGATGATTAGGATGGAATGGTGCTGTAGGAGTGGGATAATACTGGTATTGCTGATTGTTAGGGATTGATACTATTGGTGGAGGTGTAGCATAAGATGGGTTATAGGGTAGAGGATGTGGAGAACTAGTATAAGCACTGTGAATTGGAGGATATGGAAGTGCAGGTGGGGGAATTGATATGGATGATGGAATCGGTGGGTATTGAGGAATCTGTTGAGGAACATAGTATGGTGTGTATGGAGCAGAATAGGTGGGATTCAGGGATTGGGACATGTGTGTTGAGGGATTCATCACAGGCATGGGTGGACGAACAGGCTGACTGAATGTATGAACAGGCTGTGAATAACTAGGTAGGGATTGGGTGTAGATCATACCATTGGCCGGGCCATGAGATTTGGGTGTTGATGCCCCAAACTCAGGAACCCGTGAAGCAAACTCGTCACGGTGCCCGCTGGGCGGTTTGGCGTCGCCTGCAGATGACTCTGCGGCCGCCGGTGGTGGTCGGCTCGACGATGTGTCGAACACGACGCGGTCGCGGTACGTGGTGTGGTTCTCGATCTGCCGACGAAGATCCTCGGTCAGCGACTCCAGCCTGATGACACGCGCGTCGGACATCCCAGTGGTGGCGCTGTCCCGCTCTGCTTCCAGCGCCGCGAGGCGTTTGGTGACGGCTGCTTCCCCCTCGTCGCAGATCGACTCCAGCGTCTTCAGGCGCTTCTCCAGCTCGGGGCGACAGGATCTGTACCGCGCGACTCCAGCGTGTCGAAGCGGCGGTCAACGATGTCGTTGTGGGGCCGTGAGCTTCCTCTCGAGCCCGGTGAAGCGGCGTTCCCAGGCAGCTTCACGTTCATCGAACCGCGTGGTGAAGCTGTCAAGCTTGTCGAGGACGATCTTGAGGTTGGGATCCATGACTCCTCTCGTGCTCTGTCGACGGGTGAAGTGTGGATGCTCGGCGACGGCGGCGCGATCCAGATCGATCGGCTGAGTCTGATACTAGGTTGTTAGCAGCTACTTGCGAAGAAAGAAGAAGGTAGAAGCTAACGACGAATTCACGCTATAAGATTGAATTGTAAATGAATTCAAAATGGCAATTACACATGGGTCATGCCCGTCATGCCCATCCCTCTTTGGCTTAAGTACTCTCCCCAATATTCAGAGTAGATTACAGCTGCCATTCTGGGCCTGAAATGAGTGAGCTGGGCTTCCTCTTGCGGACGGGCCTTGGGCTGCTTCCTGGCTGGGCCCCTGCTGCAGTGGTTGGGCTAACACATCCTACCAACACAGCTGCTATGCCTAGATGCTAGAAATGGTGTACCAGACGGTATTGGAAAGCTCACATCCCTGGAGCAGCTAATTATATCTGGTGACCCCAAGATGTTCGTAACGGAGCTGAGCAGCCTGCGGCAACTGAGAGTGCTCGGAATTCTTAATAGAGGTAGCATGGACAATAGCATGCAGAGAGATTTTGTGCTTTCTCTAAGCAAGCTGCAAAAAATCCAGAAGTTAAATATGTACACTATGGTGGGTTCATTAAATGCTGACATGGCCATGTGGGAAGAAGCAGGCTTTGTGCTTCCACGATCTCTCCGTCATTTGAATTTGGAAGATTGCTTCTGCTTCTCTAAGATGCCGTCATGCATCAATCCTTCGTGTCTGCCCAACCTGTCCTACTTGGAACTGCGGGTGGACACTATGGATGGGCTGGACATGAAACACCTTGCTAGGTTGCCCGCGCTCAGTCATCTCTTTCTGGCAATAGAGTCCACAGTAATAGCAATTATTATTAGTGCCGACAGCGCTGGCTGCTTCCTGAAGCTGAGTGTACTTCCAAATCAATGCAATGGTCCAGTTTCAATAGCACAACAAAGAGGACTCTTGCATTTCGTTGCATATATGGAACAGAGAAGGTCCTCTGCCCTTTGCCTCCGAGAAAAGCAAATGCAGCAAAAATGTACCCTCTACATTTTTTACCCAAAGGATAAGATGGTGTCCACAAAAGACAAGGAAGACGGGAAACAGAAGCAGAAGGGCGAGATGGTCTCGCAGGCCGTTAATAATATTGATATGGGCAAATTAAGCCCTTCAGGCTCAATGCAAACTATGACACGAACGTACTCTCTCCACACCATCTGTACTCTCTTCACACCATCTGATCTGTCATATATAACTGGTGGTGTCGCTTCTCGTGCAAGTCATCAGTCAACCATCCTAGTACTTTTGAATTTTGCCGACTTTAGAGATTTTCATAACCTTTTTTAGCATTTTCTGGCCGCTCGGTCACTGGACCGCTCCTAGTGCCTGCATCCGCCTCCTCATAGTATGCACAGAAGATTAAGTAGAATTATTGACCAACTTGCTTCCTCTCGCAGATTAGATTAGCCTCGCGTAGCGTCGATTGTTTTGTTAGGCCCGCCCGTATCTGTTGACAGCCAAGCAACACTACGGCCATATTGCCCATATATAACTTCAATTCCACTCCAACACCAGCGTTAACTGTTCCGTTGCCCGTCCACTAGATGATGTGCCAATTTTTAGAAAGTATAATGAAGGGTGAAAACCAAATTGATGGAACACATTTCTGATTACTACAAGAAATTAACAAAACTTGTATGTTCATGATCAGTCATGCAGGGTCCTGCACGTCACCTCATACAGCATGGAGGTTGCAAAAAGATGTCACATGCCAGGAGATTGGGCCCAGAACGTCAGGCCCACGGGGCCCGCGCCTGGGCAGCGCCCCTCGCCTCCGCCGCCCCACGACTTCTTCGGAAATTAATGCGGGAATAAAGTAAGAATTTGGTTAGGATTATCTTTAGGACTTTTTGGTGTGCAAGAGATATTCCACTCTATAAGGAAATCTCTTATTAGGAAATAAATAAGGTTGCTTGTAAAAGGTATTTCAATCTATAAGAAAACCTTTAGAGATTGCTTGTATTACAAGTCCTACTAGAAGGGCTACATAAGTAGGGAGTCTGTAATCTCTTGGAGATAAGCAACAAAGAAAAATATCTCCTCTCCCTCTCGCCTCTGCCGCCGCCCCCTCTGTCCCCATGCGCGCGCCCACGCCCGTGCCCCCAACCCTAGCGCGCCGCCAAGGCGATTTGCCGCCGGCGCGACCGCCGTCATCACCTCTGCCGGCCCTCGCTGCGGTTGTGATAGCTGGTATCGGAGCCCAATACGATCCACCCACCACCATGGACGGCGACACGAAGAAGCTCCTCATCGACCTGGTGAAGCAGTTCTCCACCTTCACCGGCGCCTCGACACGCTCGCCGATCAAGTCTCTATCCTCTCCGGTAGCAATCCGGCAGAGGATCGCAAGCTACAGCTGTACCGGGAGGCTGAGAAGGAGATGCGGGCAGCCATGGAGAACTCCGGGCGCGCCTTCATCAAGGCGTACACGGAGGCAGGCAAGTCATCTCCACCCCAACCGGAGATGAAAGCCGAGCTGGAGAAGCGGCTGACCACCATCCTCGACCCGACCCCGGCGCCGGGAGTTGCGCCAGGTGTGACTCCCCACCTGCACTTCCCAGGTCTGACTCCCCGCCTGCACAAGCTATCCTTCCCGACGTATGACGGCAAGGATGATCCCCTTCCATGGATCAATCGCTGCAAGCAGTTCTTCAGAGGACAAGGTACGCCAGCAATGGAGCAAGTCTAGTATGCTTCTTACCATCTCATAGGAGGAGCACAGCAGTGGTACATGCGCCTGTCCCAGGAGAAGACATTCACGAACTGGGCATGCTTCGCTCAGTACGTCAATGAACGCTTCGGCCCAGCAGCCCGGCGTAATCCGCTAGGGGAGCTGGCATCGCTACGGAAGACCGGCACCGTCGACGAGTACACGGAGCAGTTCCTGGCGCACGTGGCTCGCGCCGGTCGCCTCAACGACCAGTAGCAGGTCAACATCTACACAGCGTGTCCGGGAGAACCGCTAAAGACCGACGTCGAGCTGCAGTATCCCAAAGACATGGAGACAGCCATGTCGCTCGCCAGGGCGTACGAGCGGCGCCTGACCATCCTCTACAACTCCGGCAAGACGACACAGCAGCGGGGCAGGGCACCCACGCCTATGCTTATGGCGGCGCCTACGGCTCCGGCCTCGTCAGCGTCTGTGACATCGACTCGGCCGTTTAAATGGCTGACCCCGGAGGAGATGACCGAACGGCGTAAGGCGGGACTGTGCTTCAACTATGACGAGCCGTTCACATGAGGTCACAAGTGCAAGCACATGTTCGACATCACCATCTTCAACGCCTACGACGACACCAAGGAGGACGCCAGCTTGGAGGGCGCCCCCCTGATGGCGCCGACCTACGGGTCCTTTTCGGGGACCCCAACTCCCTGATACGTGGCGTGCACTCTCTCTACCTCGTCGGTGTGATCTCAGGCACAGGCGTCAACATCGTCGTCGACTCGGGCACCACCCACAACTACGTCGATCCACGGGTGGTGACTACAGCGGGACTCACGTACTACGCCGGTGCGAGTGCTTATCACAGCGAGTGCACGGCGTGACCCGCGACTGCCGGCGGCTACATTCGAGGTTCCACTGCAGATCGACTCCGCCACCTTCGACATCGACGCCTACGTCTTGCACATCAGCAACGACGTCGACGTCATCCTCGGCATGCCTTGGCTAACAAGCCTGGGCAGGGTGACATGGGACTTCTCCTCCAACAAGCTGCAGTACTACCGTGATGGCCAGGCAAGGACGTTCACACGGCGCGCCCGCGTGGTGACACGGGCGCCCGAGCCAGCCACCTCGGCATGGCCTCTTCGCCCGGTGTGTTGGGACTTCGCTCCAAGGGTGGGCAAACGCCCACGACTCGCCAGCGTGCTTGAGTTCTACGACATGTCGACCGGCATCTTCATCTAGGTACGACAGGCTACACTAGAGGAGCAACACCTGCGGCGGATCGCCCTCGACATCACCACAGGCGCCGCTGCATTCTTCGATGGCCGTTTCTACCTCCCAGCCTCCTCACCACTCCTACCGGACCTGCTGGATGCTCTGCTTCAGGGAGGAGTTCATCGGACGAACTACCTTGCCCTGGGCGCCTTCGCGACACAGTCGGCAACTTTGACTCCGACAGCGATACTCCTAGGCGCCCCGTGGCCTCGGCGCCACCACGTGGGACCTGCTCACATTGTCTTCCTCGACGGTATGGATCACCTGTTCCTCACCATTGACAACGTCTACATCGACTACGACGCAGAGAAAGGATCACATCAACTTTCTCCATCCATGTTTGACATCGGCTCCTTCATGTACGGTACGATGCTGAACCTGGCTGCTTCACCTCCGACTTGCCGAGACGCCACCATATGGAGCCTCATGCCGCTCTTCGTCACTCCTCCTACCCTCGACCGCTTCTTGTTCCTAGAGAGCCCCCCTCGTGACATGGTGCATCAGCACCTTGAGGCGGGAGTACCGAGGGAACTCTTGCTGGCAGCACGCCGGCAAACGACGACACCGTAGGGAAGCGCCATCCACTAGTACATCTACCACGGCTACATCGGCAACCTTCACTACCTCCTGGAGTTCACGCCTATTCGCACTAGGGAGAACATCGGAAGCCAGTGCATGGACGTTTGGTTCTACAGGTGGAGCTCATCGTACCAGGTACCCTAGATCTTCTTCCAGGAGTCACAGAGTGGACTTTCATCCGGCAGCGAGGACGCGCTAATCGGAGAGGGGGGGAGAGATGTCACATGCTAGGAGATTAGGCCCGAGCGTCAGGGGGCGGGGCCCG
The DNA here is from genome assembly GCA_015847255.1 of Hyparrhenia diplandra. Classification (NCBI taxonomy): domain Eukaryota; kingdom Viridiplantae; phylum Streptophyta; class Magnoliopsida; order Poales; family Poaceae; genus Hyparrhenia; species Hyparrhenia diplandra. Next base: position 13,049 of record JADLZK010003841.1, read on the forward strand.
CGGTGCGGGCGTGGCGCCTGACCTCCGCCGCCGTCCTGCGACTTCTTCAGTAATTAATGCGGGAATAAAGTAAGAGTTTGGTTAGGATTATCTTTAGGACTTTTGGTGTGCAAGGGATATTCCACTCTATAAGGAAATCTCTTATTAGGAAATAAATAAGGTTGCTTATTGTAACACCCCGATTTTTTTGACCTTTTTGAAAATTCGTTAAAATTTTAAACTTTTCAAAAACCGGGTTTTTCTTCGACACTTTGACGATTTTCCAAATTGACACCTTGGTATTTTTCATAAACTTTGGCGGGACCTAGAAATTGGAGTTACTAAATAATAAAAGAATAAAAGAGTATTACAACAAGAGGGAAGAAGCGAAAAGAAAAGAAAAGAAAAGAAAAGAAAAAGAAAAGAAAAGAGAAAGGAAGAGAGAATTAGAAATTGGCCCAAATCCACCTTTCCCTCTCTCCCTCACGGGACCCACGCCCTTCTTCTCCAGCTCGCCGAAGCGGCGACGCGGCACGCCCACCGGGCCCCTTTGCCGCCCCGCCCGTACCAACACCGCCCTTGAGAGGAAGACTATGGAACAGTGGGGACGCGGACCGCCTCGCTCAGCCGTCGCATCAAGAACCGGCCAGCTCACCCCGCCCAGACCGGCGAGTCCATGGCTTGTGGGTGTGGTAGCTAGGACCACTAGACGCTGTAGCTTACTCTGATAAATAAATCGCCCAAAGATTGCCACATATGTTTACCCGATGTTGTGCAATAAGGCGTGACCTTCGTGCCACCTATGTAAGACCTATTTTATCCTATCAATAAAGCTTTGGCACTTTTCTAAATAAATCTGTGTCCACTCTTGTCTTTGTTAACGTATTAGCACGTGATCCTGTCATTAATACGTGAGGTTAAGGACTCATTAAAGTGGGGGCCTGACAGAGTGGTATCAGAGCCGAGCTTGACCGTAGGATTAAACCCTAGGTCCAGACACACGACAAAAGGATAAACCCACACCCGATTGTTCTCATACTTTCATGTGCAAAAATAATTCTAACTTGTGGAAGTGTTTTTGGTCGCCATGGAAGGTCCCATCAATGGAAGGCGGGAACAATCGATCATTATTGAGGAGGATTTTCCCCGTCTCCTATGGGAGACACTCCGCGGCCCGGGCTACACCGAGCCTCCCAAGTACTACATCATACAGTACGAAGATGCGGGAGTACGAAGGTGTGAAGTGCGATTGCACATTAAGGAGCATCCTGACTTTACTGCAGTACAGGCACGATGCTATACCATGATCGGTCGGAGGCCTTGGGACACCACACAAAAAGTGGCATGCACGCGGCCGCCGTCGAATATCGTGGCATTTTCAAGGAAGACATAGAGTACACCCCAGCAAAGTACCTCCTTGTACCAGACCAGACCACCCCCACCTGGCGCAACAAGGTACGCGAGTTACAAAAGATCGACCCAGGAGTATTGGAGTACAGCAAGGTGTTCACCGTCCAGTATCTACACAACTTGGACACCTTGTGTGAAGATCAGCAACAAGAAATCCAAGCTTGGTTGGGTCGATATCGAGAGAGACAGGCCGAAGTAGACAAGAAGACCATGGAGGTGCACAAGATGGCAAGGGAACTGGAGCGGTGCAGGCAGGAGCTTAGGAAGACCCAGTAGCAACTACGCGACAAGAAGCAAACCAAGAAGACACCACGAGGAGGAAGGACAAGCACCAGAAGACGGATTGCAGCAAATGCCACCAGTGAAGTGCCAGCCTATGATCCCCAGCTGACCTCACTACGACCTAAATGGATACTTGCCGAGGAGTCTATGACAGTTCTCGAGTCGAGATGAGACCAAGGAGTCCGTCGTGAGACAACTTCCAAATGAAGCGGGGACCATCCAAGTGCCCACGACAAGGGCACTTTGTGCTAGCACAACAGCGCTGTGAGATGTGGAACCTCCAAAAGCTACAGTTTGTAAAATAAATAATTGTAACTGTAGCAAGCAGTCATCTTTATGGCAGACTATGTGTAGTTTAGTATCAATGTCAGTAGTATTTGAGTGTTTTCTATGGCATCTGAATGGTTGTTATGTGTGATGCACCTGTATCACGTATAAGAACTATGAAGATGTATCGAATGTTTCCATGTTTTATCATTTGCATTGAGTTTTGCCTCTTGATCCGCAAACACCGTCTTACCCATATTGCTATCACGATGAATCGATGGAAAGAAGGTCTAGCGGGATCCGCTTAACTGCTTGAAGGGCCGAAGCTATGGACGCCATGCGGAGGCGACGAACCTCCGAGAAACAATGTTTAAAAGGCGGGCAACCTAGAAACAACAGGGGGCAATGAAGATAGACCAGTGGAAGAAGAAGTTAACCGGGAAGGCGAGAATGAGCACATACCACCACCCCCACCCAAACGGTGGAGGTGATGGACGAGCAATTACGCATTCGGAAAGACTTGTCGAAGGAGAGATAATGAGAATGGACAAGGGAAGATAGCAGCATTCATGAGGCCACGTCCACCTACCCGAGGATACCGGGGATGACCCCTTGGCGATACTTTGGATACGCCTCATCACTAAGAAGCTGGATGCAATTAGGGCAACCCCGTAAGAGAGAGTCACTCTAACTACCCA
>JADLZK010003842.1:0-75605 GCA_015847255.1 Hyparrhenia diplandra
TTGTTAGAAATATTGAATGTGGAGAGGAAGTGCAGGTTTGTCAGTGCAGCTGGGATTCTACCTGTGAGATCATTGTTGGATAAGTCCAGCGCCTGCAGGTTTGTGAGATTGCAGATAGATGGGGATCGGTCCTATGAAGTTGTTGGTGCTGATATCGAAAGTGAAAGGAGGGCCTTCAACTGACCAATCTCTTGGGGAATCAGACCTGTGAATTTGTTACTGCTTAGATTTAGAACTTTTGGGAAAGCAATTGGTATGCAGTATTGACGTGATGGACCATCATAAACTGGCAGATCAAAGAAGCTTGCGTCCAAATGCTGCAGTCTTCTCTGAAGTTAGCATTGGCATATTCATTAATTCTTTTGGAATTTTCCCAGTAAGGTTGTTGTTTGATATGTCTAAATAGAAAAGGTAGTCCAGTGTGTCGATCCAGGTTGGTATCGGTCCACTTAGTTGATTTCCATTTAAAAAACAGCATCTCCAATTTTACTATCTTTGATATCCAAAAAGGTACTTTTCCCAACAATAGGCAATTTCCGATGGCCAAAACCTGTAGATTCTTAAAACCATCAATCCCATCATCATCAGCTATGTTTTTTTTTTTTTTTTTTTTTTTTTTTTTTGAAATAAAGGCGGGAGCTCGGCCGCTCAATTATTTAAAGAATTGTATATACAAGAAGGGTTGCCGAAAGTGGCCGCCACCTCGGGACACACGAAGGGCAACCCACCCACGCGACGCGGAGGAGCATAAAGCGCCATGAGTCATCGTTGCCGAGCATGGTTGCAAAGCAGCCAGCAGCTTCGACTTCCCATGGTAGACCCCGCACGAACCTAATGAAAACAGGCATAGAACCCAACATGAGAGGCCCTAACAGGTCATCGTTGCCAAGCTCGGACGAAGAGCAGCTCCGACTTCCAATCTTGATCCTGCTTGCCTCGTCACCGGCTTACGCTTTCGACCTCCATGGCAGTCCAGTCCACGAAGGAGGGGTCGCCTCATGTCATCTATTGCCAAGCCACATCCCCACGGCGTAGCAGCTCCGACTTCACACCGCAAGCCCCCTCCGCACGCGCCACGGGCACCGAGAAGATAAGAGCATCAACCAAAGGCAGCGTCGTGGCGAGACGAACTTCAATAGCGGCCTTTAGGAAGGAATGACGTCCGGGACGCCACCGTCGCTCATCCAAGATGGACCGAAGCTTTTTCGCCCATGGAAGATAGTCTTTGGGGAACGCGACGCCCTCAACGGGGAAGCGGCGCCCACAGTCGCCGTCGCCGAAGGCTTTCGCCCAAGATGTCCCCGAAACGATCCAGCCAAGACCCCGGGTCATAGCAAAGCTGTCTCGGTTGTCGCCGCTGCCCTGCCATCCAGCGGAACCCCACTAGAGAGGCATCGGCTAGCCGGCACTGTGAGCCGCCACCCCTCGGCGAGGCACGGAACAGGGCATCACCTTGCCGCCGCATCACGCCACATGCCGAGATCGTTGCGGCCGCCGCCGCCGGCCTCGCGGCAACATTGATAACGACCGACGCCGCCGGGCGGCGTGCCGCACCACGATGGTTGCCCCATTATGGGCCCGGATCAGCCGCGGCGGGAGAAGCCGGTTACCGTCGGCTGCTTGATCGCCCCACGCCATAGGCGACACCACGGTGCCGCCCTGTCATGGGGGCACGGATCGTCGCCGGAGCCCGCAGGCGGCTAAGCCGGCCCCAATGGCGGCGCCAGGGGAAGAAGGGCGACGGAGGGAAGAAGAGGAAGGACTGCCCTTTGCCGCGGCGCGCCACCACTTTACTACGCCTACGGCGGCGCGGCGCGATCGACGCCGAGCGACGCCACGAGCCCACCGCGCTGCCGCCGCCGGCGACGCGCCCGCGCCCGGCCCGCCCGGCGTCTGCGCCGCCCACGCCCTGACGAAACACGCCCGCGCCACCATCACGGCCAGCCCGCGGCCTTGCGGCCCCTGCTCGAGCGGCCCTTAGCGGAAGGAAGCCGAGAGGGGGAGGGCGCGGTGGCTAGGGTTTGCCGCCCGAAAGCCGCCCGTGGGAGAGCGGCCTTGGGGGGAGCTGAGAGCGCCCTAGTACAAATGGATTATGAAAACTAACATTATGATTCATCGCCTATGGTCTCTTGTATAAAATTGTTTCCAATAAGAAGGGTGGTGAGGTTTTGGAGCTCTTTAGTATCCGAAGTGCATTTGTCAAATTGTAAAAATTGTTGCTTTAAAGTGAAAGGAATGAGAGTGACTTCAGATTGCCTAGTCCCTTTGATAACCGCCATGGAAATTGTTTGAAGATAGATGCAAAGTCTGCTTAGTTTGTGGCATGAGTATATGCTTTTCGAATTTTTTGCCGTTGAAGTTGTTCTCTCTAAGATCTGCGATTTTTAGATTGAATAAGTTGGAGAATTTGACCTTGGTGAGTGCTCCATGAAATTGTTGCTCTTGAGGTCGATGGTTGTGAGATTTGTGCCGCTGCCCAATGTTGGTGGAAGCTCTCCGAGACATGTTGTTATAGCCCAGATGAAGTTCCTGCAATCTCTTGAGCTGACCTATGGAATCGGGTAGATTTCCGCTGAAATTATTTATTCCAAGGTCAAGGATGACCAGATTAGTGAGTTTTGCTATATGTGTGCCATCAAGTATTCCATGTAAACCGTTCTTTGAAAAGAGAGATGCTCCAACAAGGTAGCATTGAAGAGTTCATCAGGGAGACTCCCGCTAAGGTGGTTGTGGCCAGCTTTTAGCACTTTGAGGTTGGAGCAATTACCGAGTCCCGGGGTATATCTTGCGGCGAGTTTGTTGTAACAGAGTTCAAGGATAGCAAAGTTTGGAGATATGTTAAGATGCTGCAGGCCGGTGAGGTTTCCAAGAGACTTGATACTCCCTTCAAGGCCTCTAGATGGCAGAGAGACATCAATGACCGTCTTGTTTCCATTGCAGGTGATCCCTTTCCATTTGCAGCAATCAGTGCCTTCTTCCTGCCATGACTTGGTGAGACCAGAATCCTGCGAGAGCCCAGCAAGGAACTGGAGGAGAGATTTCTTCTCCTGCTCCATGCAGGAAGTGATAGGAGTGGCCAAAGAGATCAGCAGCACAAGAGCAACGGCAAGGGCAGGTATTTGTAATCTACTGCTATAATTGTATGACAAATGGAGTGACTGCATGGCTTCCTATTGAAACTAGCAAGAAAACCAGATGTATAACTTGTGCCCAATCTAGACAAAGTTACCAATGGTCTAACACAGGGAAGAACATAAAGTAGAAGAAGTAGGAGGCTGCTGGTTCAATCTTTCTGTTATAGTAACGTCCACCAGAAAGTAGGAGGCAAGGATTAGAGGCTGCAGCAAAGTCCTCATTATGGTTGTTTTTTATGCAACTAGTATAATGCTAGTGCTAACGCTACGGCAGCATCTCTTTTCAAACTGAAACATGAAGGTTCAGTCAGCTTATCTGTTCTAAATTATATCTATCCATCGCAAGTTAAATCAGAAGGACTATCCATCATGAGTTCAGACTACGCATCACAGCCCTTGCCTTCTGCGATTTCAATAGTCACCAATGCAGTTGCTGGACCTGGCCACCTTTTTAGTTTGTACTCGACACTTTTGTTCCAAGGATGCAATAGTCACCGTGCAATATTGATGTACACTGATAAAGGAATAAAGAAATATACCAGAGAGCATGGCTACAAAACAACACTATTCAGATTTCACCATCAGATAAAACAAATTGTTTACCTTGTTGAAGATGATATACGAACATGCATTCATTGTTCATCTCCAAATTTAAAAGAAGACAAATACATGAAAAATAACGCAGAATAGAAACATCAAGACATACATAGATGTCCAGTTTCCAGAAGGTCACACTGCAAATCATGGACAGAATAATTTTGTACCAAGTTACGCATGATTTGATCTCATCAATGAAATTAATAGCAGCACTGGAGGCATTCTTAGCCCCATCAATGAACTTTATTAGCTTTTCAAAATGCTGCACTACTGCACTAAAAGCACCTGTTCTCTAATAGAGGAAAAAATGGAACCTAATTACATATCAGGAAAAGAACACAAATTTATCCTCTTGCAGCATCACCTTCCTTGGCGGACAAACACAGATTGTAGCTGGAATCTTGAAATACAAGGCAAGAGCACACAGATTTGAAACAATTAATAGATCTTGGCATCATTTGGCACAGCTAGCCTGAAATAGTAAACTCCTTGAGTTGAAGCATGTCCATCAAGAACATAATTTGTATAACCTAAGCAGGGTAGAAGACTAATTAAATTCTATAAAGCAATGAAACCAGAGACCAGATCAGATCAACAAGCTCGCAACAGTGGAAGTAGAACACAAAAGCATGGAGCAGTGAGTACCCTGATCCCTGCCGCCTCCCAAGCACGTGTCAGCACAAGCAACCACCATGAACTGCACACAAGAACATTAAACCAACAGTATTTCTCATATTGCCAACATAAAAATGAATTGCTATCAAAGTGATTATCATGTACCTTTGGTGTTTTCTGCTGAGCCAGACTTTGGTATTAAAAAAATCTCTGTCCATAGTTCCAGATGTAGCAGTGTCAACAAATAAAAAAAAAAACTGTGAAATATTAAGGTGAATGGTATGTTTTGTAGTTCATGATCCACTTACACATACTTTCTCTGTTTGAAGTCCATGAATCTCACTTTCAAACCCATAGAAATGTACATCAAGCAGGAAGAAAAAAAAGCTGCTCTACAAAAAGAAAAACTCCTTCGAATGCAAGCAGGAGAAAAACTTCTACAAAAGTTTTTTAAGAACAAAGGTTGGTCGATTGTTAATTCTAATCAGTGATCTTATGATCCAATGACGTAACTGAATGGAGATCAGATGCTCCCTAGATTAACAATACGGTGGAGATTGCAACCCACAAATTAATGCCTAGTGCCAATACGGTGGAGAAGCAGCAGGCAAATACACAAACATCAAGGGCTTCTATTCCTGTAAAACACTACGGATCAGAAGCAGCTGGCAGATACACAAATATCAAGAGCTCATGTTCCTGTAAAACACTATGGATCAGCAACAAATTTCAGGGACTCAAAGCTATAGGAAGAAGATAAATTTGTGATTTAAGATATGAATCCCATTTCAATAAACAAATGATTTCGACACATCCAAATTACCTATCCCAGGTGTGCGATGTGAGATTGAGTATAGAAATGGGGAAACTCCAGAAGTGTAAGAGTGGGGAACGGAGATCTTTGTACCTAGTGGCCCATCAGGATTAGAATGTCGATGCCTCGGCCATAGGGATGCAAGTTATATTTATTTTGGGTCATTGGGTCGACCCAAAAATTTGATAAAATAAATTAGGATGGCATTATGCGTAATTAATTTTGGAGGAGAAATGAACTAGAATGGCATGCTATCGTAATTATTTAGTTGACCCAAAAACACCATTGGGTACCCACTTGCATCCCTGCTCGGCCATCTGTCGCGACGTGGATCCGAGAGCACCGTGCCTGCAGCCCAGCCGCCAGCCCCACGGGGAGGGTGCCACCACGGGAACAATCTACCCTCGGCGCCTGTCCGCCGCCTCCGGTGAATGGATGAGGTGCCACCAACAGACCCGGGTGGGAGGGATGGAGAAGAGCGCGCCATGCGTGGAGCCGCCGCCGCCGTCTCCGAAACCCTAGCACCGGGAGGCGGCGGCGGAAGTCACGCCCTCGCTCGTTGGCCCCGCGAGGAACAGGTGGAGGGAACGCTATTTTTTTTTGTAAATGATTTGCTGCGTTGTTTAGTTCATGATTCGAACCACGGTTGTCGCCGGGTGGATACAAAAATTGATAAGTGCGGCGTGGGAGAGGCGAGGGTGTAAGACTCCTGCACAAACTTCCCATCTCAGCCCTTGAATCTAATGGAACTGTTTTGTGAGCCCTTGATTTCGATGGAGTGGGATTTCCGTGTGCAATTGGCTGGGTGCACGGTTTGGGCTCCTCAGCGGGGACGTTTCGCTGTGTGGATCTAAAATAATTCTAACCGTGACATTACAATAGAGATAGATTGAGCAGGTCGCTTGTTCACACTTTGACGTCTCATTGGTGGGCGACCTTCTATGGTCCATTAGGAAGTCCAACTGACCACGCTTCGTGGCTGTATAAAATATTTTTCCTGCTTCCAGTCTTCCTTGAACCAATCCTTGTTGAATTATTAGAGTCTGCCGTGATTCACCTTATGTGACATGACATCTGTTGCCAGGAATGCAGACACAGCCTACCTAGATTTACCTGATCTCAGGATCTGATCTACTTGTCCTAATACCTTTTCTTAACCAATCTATTGTATCGTATTAACCTCAGTGCTAACAAAATCTGAGATAGAAAAATAAAAGAAGTTAGAATCACTAGTTGATGCACCCTTTTTGTTGAACAGGAAAAGGCACGTACTTTTGAAGGAGCGAAACAATTCCTGATGATCTGCAAGATTCAATTTGCACCAGAGAGCATGATTCCGAAAGGTGCATACTATTTAGAGCAATCATCGGGGTCATGGTCAAGGTGTGGACATAGTTTGGACAATAACAAGGCCAATTGGAGGCAAGGAAATAAGAAATGCATTGAGGTGATAGGTGAGGGTGACATGGTGCCCTATTCTGCTTCTAATTTGTCGCGTTGGCCCCAGTTGTTTACTTTCTGGCTTTCATCCTTCTCTGAGTTTATGCTGATGCTTGCAGTTATTTTCCATGGCCCTCGTTCCATAAGCACATGATGGACCTTGGGTCCTTGGCTCTTGTTGACCGGAATTCAAAAGCACACGGCGTAAACTGCGTTAGCATTTGTGCAAGGTCAAAATGTATGCGCTGTGTTCAAGGGCTGGCAGACTGAGATCTGAAGGAGAGTGGAGTGCCTGATGCTGCTGTGGATGACATTGCCTACCAAATCTAGTAATCAGGTGAACGCGATGATTCTAAAAATCTCGTGGTTTTTGGGCAGTGTCTTTTGATAATTGTTAATTAGCTGAGATTATGTTGTTGATGATTATAGATTATTTGGTTATTACTGTCTCAGCTTGTCTTGGTCACAGGTCGGTGTTATTTTCTCGTCCTGTTGATTGCAGAACATCAAATGCCTGCCACAAACACCGTGCTGAGGTGGTTCTCTTTCTGCTAATTTGTGCATACTTTGGTCGTTCGTTTCTACCATTCGCATTCAGCATAGTAGCGTGGTGGAGCCGTCAAACAAACTTTGGCGTCTTTTCCCCAACAATTACAAAACTCGACATTTTTTTCAACAATTTATTTATTTATATATTCTTGATCCATTGGCCTTTTGTCCATGTTTCGAGCGTGTATGTCACATCATTCACCTACCAAGTCATATTTGAAATATGGAACCTATTGGAAGCCGTTTACTAGATTCTCACTACAGATGAGAGGAAACCGACACACTCGAATACGATCTTGTGATTCTAGTTTATATATGCAACAAGTCATGTTTGAAATAAATGCATGATTACTAGGAAACATAAGAAAGTTGGTGATGATCGTTGGAGTCGCATTTGAGATGTGTATGGGTGGGATGGGAGGGGCACACAAGAAGGGATTCGACTCGCTCTTTGCCCTGGTCTCTTGGCAACCGTGGAAGGAGTGCAACGCTCGCTGCTTCAAAGAGGCTTCCACCTCAGTTGGTGACCTATTGAACATTATTAAGGCGCAAGTGGACCTGTGGATCGAAGCTGGAGCAAGGAATTTAGGAGATTTGGTGTCGGTAGAGTAGGCTTACAACCTAGACTTCTTCCCTTCCCTTTGGTGTTCAAACAAGATGTAATCTTGTGTGTGTCTCGACTTCGGCCGATCCTTTGTAACATAAACTATTCTTCGATCTTAATACAATGATGGGCAATGCTCTTGCGTATTCGAGAAAAAAAAAAAAGATGTGTGGCTCCGATAAAACATTTCAGTTTGAGTCAAACCAAGTCAGCAAGTTAGGGCCAAACCAAGTCACATTTCATTTTCGTGCGTCTCACTTGTAGTTCAATTACCTACTAGTAGTAATAATAATCGTGCTGTCTAGAATGTCATTTTTTTAGATAAAGGTCTAGAATGTCATATAACCTTGACTTGAGTATATGGAATGATCATGACACGGTGATATAAGACAAGGAATTAAAGAACCTTACAAATTTTCATTGAAGTAGGAAAACATTGAAGTTATGATTATCAATGGGAATGGTCACGATGATTAAGGGTTTCAAAAAGGAAAAAGTCCATATTTGATCCCTCAACTTTTGCGAAAGTCTAATTTTGGTCCCTCGAACTCGAAAAACCAGACACAAGCACTCCCTCATCTATCAAATCCGGACACTTTAACCCCATGGCTGGTTTGAATCTGGTTTTGCACTGCTGGCTCCACGTCACTCACCCAGTGCTGGTTCCATGATCGCCGGGCGGAGACAGACACCTGGAGGACCACGACGATGCGGTGACACGCACTTTCGGAGGACTACGACGACATGGTGGATGCCTCCTAAGGTTCACAAATTTGCACCCCTAAAGACATGTCACCCTCGGTGATATGTTTCATGTATTCTGCGTTCTGCAACTGAAGATCATCGTCAGAGTTTAATATAAGCTGACATTGTGACGGTATAGAAAAAGAAACCGAGAGAAACTATAAAGAAGAAGCGCCGACCATTGACAGAGAACCTGACACCACCTTCATGGAGGCACTTCACCCAGCAAACAAGCCAGGAAACATGTTAATGTAAGCTCAGTCTGATTGGAACTTGGTACATTTCTGAGACACAGAATCGCCGCTACTGATATTGTGAAGAGAGTCATCAAAACAGATGAATAATAACGACTGAACCTTATTTGGAGACTTCTCAAATCACATAAAACTAAAAAATCATGAACATTCACATTGATACATACCAAATTATATAACTTCAGGAAAAGCATCTTTCTCAAACAATTACTTTCAGTAGTGCTAAAAATAATGCTTTTGATGCAGGTTGCTGGTTTGCCACAGCTTACAGGGCTCATGAATTACTTTCAGTGAAGATTCATGCATCCTCCTTTCCTATCAGCAATGCATCGCAGGCATAACAAATACAATTGACAAAAGCTAATCGCAACGTTCTCAAACGGAGGGTGACGAGTCAATCTCTTGGATGGTGAGAACGAGAAGTAGCCCCTGCCACCATAGAGGCAAAAGATCCAGCACGTACCGCTCCAGAAGCAGGACCTGAATCCGGCTCGTTCGACGAGGCGTGCGCTCAGCGCGTCGTAGCAGGGACGCCTGGTGCACATCCGGCGCCGCCAGGACCCGTCGGAGCGCCGCCGCGAGTAGCTTCCCGGACAGGGTTGACGCTAGCGCCATCGGAGTAGTGCAGCTCAGGCACGCCGAACGCAGGAAGAGCACGCCGCACGCGGGCGGGGTTAGCCGCGGCGGCGGGAGCGTGGCCGCGGAGCTGGTCCGTCTTTGCTGGGAGCAGGCGTTGCCGGGCTTCGCCGGGCCACGCCAGGAGGAAGGACCCGCCGCGGCGCGCGTGCGCCGCTGGGGTGAGGCTGAGGCTGAGGCCGGCCATCCGTCGGGGTGGTCCATCTCCATTGTCCACCATTATAGGTGTCCAACGGGCGGGCGGGCCCGGCCCGCTGCGGGCCACGTCGGGCCATGGGCCGCACGGGCCGTGCCTCCACCGTGCCGGGCCGCGTCCACCGGCCCATGGCCCGTCCGTGGGCCATTTTATCGGGCCACGGGCCGCCCACGCTAGGCGTGCTCAAAAAAAAAAAAAAGACATGAAGTATGATGGGGCTGTTTTACGTTTTGGTTACATGGGCCTTTAGTTGTTTGGGCCACACAATTACTTGGGATTTCCCGGAAATATGATGGGTTGTTGCTTTGAATTTTTTCACCGGGCCGATGTAGGGCGGACGGGCCAGCGGACCGGGCCGCACGATGCCACGGGCCGAGGTAGCGGCCCATGGCCCGCCCGCCACCGGGCCGGACCGGGCCAGTGCACGGCCTCGAGACCGGGCCGCGGGCTGCGGGCCAAATGGCCAACTATATCCACCATTACAGCCACCCGAGCCCAACGCGTGCGCCAAGCTGCTTCCTCCTGCCTTGGACAGAGGAGGCGCGGAGATGAGCCGAGGTGATCTGCTTGGGTAACAATCTGACCTGGCGTCAAAACCAGAATCAAAACCAGCCATGGTATCAAATTGCACGGATTTGATAGACGAGAGAGCGCTTTTATGCGGTTTTCGAGTTTAGAGACTAAAATCGAACTTTGACAAAAGTTAAGGGACTAAATGTGGACTTTTTCCTTTCAAAAATCATGATCCCGCTCAGTCCATGGTAAGAAGATTCGAGCCCAAACATGCTACCCAAAAACAGCCCATTATCATGGATCTTGATGAGTCACTGAGCCACGGCCCAGCCCGGTTTGTCGTCTCCGAAGGCTTCACCGCTTCAAAGGCGAACCACCTCCCAAGTGGAGCAACGGCGGGGGCGGCGCTGGGAACCCATGCGCCACGCGCTCCAGCGTGCGGTGGCCGTGAGCTCAGTACGGGATCGGAAAACGCGGCCGAAGTGGCGCGCCCGGCAGCCTCAGCTCCGCTCTACACCCAAGGTAATAGACTCCAATCACCACGGACACGGAATAGCCGCATTGTCCGTGTGGTCATTGCTTAAGGATAACTGATCACACTCTGCGCAAAGCTTCCAATCATTTATTGAAATTATAGACTCAAATGGAAGACTCGGTTTCACATTTTATTTTGCTCGCGCCGCTTGTATAATTTCAAATACTAAAATGATATCATTTTTTCTGGGATGTTCTTACAAATTATGATCATATAGTTTGGACTCGAGCTCTGAGTGTCCATTACAAAGAGAATCGAGGCTAGTTTCTTTGAGCGTGTAATGTAGAATCCAACTATTTTAACATTGACAAGCAACCAATCAATGGTTCTCACATGCTGCAGCTTCTTGTTACCTCGACACCAATTTCTCCATCCTCCAATTGCTTCAACTCTAGAGTTCTTGGATAAAACAATACTTATTGAACACCGAATACCGAGCTGTTCCTGGGCCCATTTATTTGATCTTCTGCAAGTGAAAATACTGGAGGTCGCAGTTTGGCCATGGTAAATTTCGCAATAACTATTACAAATCTGTTGCAACTGCTCAGTTATGTCAATTGCTTGTCCGCAAACCCATGCACTTTATTGTAGCCCTTTTCTATTGATTTAGGTTAGCCAAAGTACTTGGATAATACAATCTGATCATATAGGATTCCTACTCCAAAGAAAAGACCAAAGCTGATTGCGAAGATGACCTTCTTGCCCGCTTTGTTTTTGTAGACAATGGACATGGGAGCTTCCTCTGCTGAACTGCATTGGTGAATAAGCATAGCACCACAGAGCTTTGGGTTGCCATCAAAGCCGGAGTTTGTAAATGTACTAAAGCGGCCTCGTGGTCGGCACAGGCCCTTCTAGGTCATTGAAAGAAACATTGAATTCAGTAATTTTTATAGACAAACATAATAACGAAACTTCTTATATTACCTTTTTCAATACTACATTTTTTTTGATAGTTTCATAGATAATCTCATCATGACCATTTTTAACATGATGTTTTCTTTTTAAAAAAAAAAATAAACATCTTTACATATTAAACTATATTGATAACAACTTTTCATAATGACCTTTTATATATTAACTTAATTCTTTGTGTTACGATGGTTCATTCAGAGCGAACCATAGTCATGATTGTTCTCGCTTTGTTCTCCTTTTATTTTTTCTACCTTTTTTTTCTTCTTTTATTTCATTTTTTCGTGTGAACCAAACAATTTTTCTTCTATATACTATGAATAATTTCCTTTTCGGATTCATAAGTTTGTTGGGAACTTGGTAAAATAATTGTGTTGTCCAACAAAATCTTATGTGTTTAAATTACGTTATTTGTAAAATTTACTATATGAAATTGTCCTATCAATTATGTTAAGAAATTATTATAATAAATTTGTCTGTTGATAGTTATGAACGGGAGGCTGGGTTGCAAACCCAAAGGTAAATAAAAATTATGGCGAGCAGGGATGAGCAGAACCATAGTGATTTTTTTTTTTTTTTTTTTTTGAAACCGGGTACGAATGCACCGACAAATCGTCAGGCTATTACATTGATGTGCGCCGAGAGAGAGCTCATGACTTGCTCAAACCCTTGTTCATATTCATACCCACTAGCAGATATTACATGAGCTGTTCTATTTTTTTTTTTCAAAAGCGTGCACATTGCACGTATGTTACATTAAGGGGAATTAGAGTCTTACACGTTGTACGCTTTAGCCAACAAGGTTGAGCTGCTCTATTACATTATGTAGGGACAAAATCACATTTGAACCAATGAAAATTTACTTGTGCCATAAACTTCATCTCAGTAATCAAACCGCCTGATGATGTAGCATCATAGTCATTCGAATAGAAAGCCTGCTTGACCTGTAAAGCATCTGTTTTAGTTTGTTTATTAGAAGAACCTAGCTGTAGTAACTAGTATGACAGAAGTGTTCCAACATTTTTTTTTTTTCTTTTGAGCAGAAGAAGTTGCTCCTACAGTTGATCCATGCAAGGCCTGTACTCAAGCCCACATAAACCAGTTTTAGAAGAAAGCCCACATAAACCGCAGCTGAGTCCATAGTAAGATTCCAGCCCAAATCACTCGCTTCGCAGGCCAAACGTGCTACCCGAAAACAGCCCATGTATCATGGATCCCAACACTCCGGCCACGGCCAGTTCATCGTCACCAATCGCAGGCTTCATCCCTTCAGCCTTCAGGCGAACCACCCTCAAGTTCCACAGGCACTGGTGGGCGGCGGCACGCGCACGCGCTCCGGCGTACAGTGGCCGTGGACTCGATTTCAGGCTAGAGCAACGCGCCCGACGGTGTGGCGCATTCGATGGCCTCCGCTCTCCTCCCAAGGTAATATAGACCCCAATCACCACGGACACGGAGTAGCCGCATTGTCCGCGTCGTCGTAGCTTAAGAACAAATCTCATCGAGGCCATCGAAAAGATTCCAGTCATTTGTTGAAATTATCACCTCAAATCGAAGACTTAGGTTTCACATTTCATTTTGCTTGTATAATTTCAAATGCAACATGATATCTGTTTGCTGCAACTGTGATGGAAAAAAAAAAAAACACTACACGCCAATATCAAATAACCGGATGGTTATATCATGTTCTTACAAACTACTGTTGTATATAGTTTGGACTCCGAACTTATAACGTTGAAACCAACTACTTTAACGTTGGCAAGTGACAAGCAACCAATCAATAATAATTATTACATGCTGCAGCTTGTTGTGTATACACACGAATTTCTCCATCCTCCAATTGCCTCCACTCTAACGTTCTTCGATCAAAGATTACTAGCTGAACAACTAATGCCAGGGCTGTGCCCGGGGCCATTTATCTTCTTGAAGTGAAAACACCGGAGATCCCACTAAGTTTTGCACTGGTAAATTGGTAATACATTTACAAAGTTGTAGCAGCGGTTTGCTTCTCTGCTCCGTTACATCAATCGCTTGTCTGCAAACCCATGCACATTATTGTAGCCCATTTCTATTGATTTATATTAGCCAAAGTACCTGGATAATACAATCTGATCATATAGGACTCCTACTCCAAAGAAAAGACCGAAGCTGATTGCGAACATGACCTTGCTGCCACCTTGGTTTACATAGACAATGGTCATAGGACCTTCCTTTGCTGAACTGCATTGGTGAATAAGCATAGGACCACAGAGCTTTGGGTTACCATCAAAGCTGGAGTTTGTAAATGTACTAAACTGGCTTGTGGTTGGCACAGGCCCTTCTAGATCATTGAAAGAAACATTGAATTCAGTAAGGAAGTGTAGATTGTTCAGCACTGCAGGGATTCCACCAGTTAGATGGTTGCTTGACAAATCCAGTACCAGCAAGTTTGTGAGGTTGGAGATCGATTGGGGGATATCCCCATATAGATTGTTGAATCTTAAATTAAGTGAAAGGAGACCTTCTAAAAGACCGATCTACGGAGGGATGGCACCAATGAAGTTATTGTTAGCTAGATCAAGCACTTTTGGAAAAGCATTCACCTTGCGGTATTGACGTGATGTACCAAAATAAACTGGTACTTCAAAGACTCTTGGATCTAAAAGTGCGCAGTCTTCCGATTTTAGCATCGGCATCTCTGTTAATCTTTGTAGGAATTTCCCAGTCAAATTGTTATTTGATATTTCTAGAAAGACGGTAGTGTAGGGGCCGATCCGGTCGAGAATCGCCCGATAAGTTGATTGCCCTCTAAAATTAACATCCGCAAATTTCTTAGCTTCGATAGCCAATAAGGTATTTTCCCAAAGAATGAACACCCACCTAAGTTGAGAACCCGAAGATTCTCAAAACCATCAATGCTTTCATCATCGGCATGGTCTCGTTCATGAAGTTGTGCCCAATAAGAAGGGTGGTGAGGCTTTTGGAGCTCTTTAATATCTGAAGTGCATTTGCTAAATTCGTAAAACTGTTGAGAGTAAGTGAAAGGAACGAGAGTGACTTTAGATTGCCTAGTCCCTTTGATAACGGCCATGGAAATTGTTTGAAGATAGACGCAAAGGCGCTTAGTTCGTGACATGAGTATATGCTTTCTGGAATTTCACCACTGAAGTTGTTCAGCATAAGATCTAAGATTTTTATATTGGGTAAGTTGGAGAAATTGACCTGTGTGAGTTCTCCATTGAAACCATTGCTCTTGAGGTCGATGGTTGTGACATTTGTGCATCCGCCTAATGTTGGTGGCAGCTCCCCGCACATCTTTGTTATAGCCCAAATAAAGTCCCTGTAATCCCTTGAGATGAACTAATGATTCGGGTATCTTGCCGCTGAAATTGTTGTCTTCAAGATCAAGAATAACCAGATTAGTGAATTTGGCTATATGTGTGCCATTAAGTATTCCATGTATATTGTTCTTTGGAAAAGACAGATGCTCCAAAGAAGGTAGCATTGAAGAGTTCATCGGGGAGATTCCCGCTAAGGTAGTTGTGGCCACCTTGAGCACTTTGAGCTTGGAGCAATTACCGAGTCCCGGGGAACACCGCCATCGAGTTTGTTGTAACAAAGTTCAAGGATAGCTAAGTTTGGTGATATGTTACAAAAATGACTTGGAATCTTCCCAAAGAAAGCGTTGTTCTTCGGCATTGAGCACCACTAGGTTCTCCATCCCCTTCCATGTTGTGAATGTAAGCGCCACGAAAACAAGTTGCTTGAGATGTTAAGTACCTTTAGAGGTGGCCGGGGGTTGAAGATGGCAGCTCATGCAGGTCTCCACCGATCAAAGGTTAAAACCGATGTCGAGAATAATGATACCGCTAGGCGACACCAATTCCGGGGCAAGGTTGCGGACGGCGAATTGTAGGACAAGTTAAGATCTTTGCAGCCGGTGAGGTTTCCAAGAGCCGTGATACTTCCTTCAAGGCCTCTTGATGGATGGCAGAGACCTCAATGATTGTGTTGTTTCCATTGCGGGTGACCCCTTCCCATTTGCAGCAATCGGTGCCTTCTTGCCATGACTTGGCAATACCGGAATCTGCGAGAGCCCAAAGAAGGAACCGGAGGAGAGAGGTCTTCTCCAGCTCCGCGCGAGAACTGGTTGGGGTGGCCAAGGAGATCAGCAGCAGAGGATAGCAAGGCCAAGGAAAGGCAAGGGTAATCTCCTGCAGCACTTATTGTGTGAAAAATGGTTTGGCTGCATAGCTTCCTGTTTAAACTAGGTTACAAGCTTGTGCTCTGTTCAGATGAAGAGCCAAATGGAATGGTCTATTCAGGATGAGCACGGGTAGAAGTAAAAAGAGGGAGTGCTTTCATCCAGACTACCGGTTCCTGGTGGTAGTCACCGCAAAGAATGATGAAGTCAACGATCAAATGTTATAGGAATTTCACTGTTTGACATGTCACCGATTGATGGTTGCCTGATAAGGGCCCAAGTCCAACTGACCAAGCTTCCTGACTGTATGAAATATCCGAAATATCTGTCTTCTTTAAAAAACGCATATCTGGATAAGGGAACGAAACGCCAAAAAAAGACGACTTGAATAAAAAATGTCACTAAATGGTTACTACCTCCGTTATAAAAAACTAGGAAAGAAGAATATTAAAATCACCGCATTAAATAATGATCTACAACTTCTATTTTAAATAAAACGTTTTAGCATTCATGGTGAAATTGCTCTTGGTCACCAGTTCCGTAATAACCACACGCGGCCTTAATGAAATATCACAATCAATGGAAACAACATGCGGAGTAATATGCCTAAGCGCGTGAGTACATGCCTAAGCGCGTTCTCTAAAAAATCACTATTTGTTGAAAAAAAAAAAAGGCTAGGACAAGCCAGAGACACAAATAACTGTTGGACAAGTTGTGGCAAAGCCAAGCTAGACAGTAGTGCAACACAAGAGAATGATTTGGCGCCAGGTCATGATTAGAAGCAAATTGAGTCACACCTAAGGGCTATTTTGGTGGAGCGTCTCGGTAGATAAGAACGCTACCGGGGTGGGGGCAGGGCGTGACAAGGGGCGTGAAAGCGGTGGAGAGGGGTATGGGGTGGCAAGGGGGACGATGAAGGGAAAGGCATGGAGTCTAAGAAGGTGATGGGGAAGACAAAGAGGGGCGCAAGTGTGACAGGGGTACAAATTGAAGGGGAGGGGTGGATAGCGGAAGCAGAGCATGTGAGTGTTTCTAGCGAGGATCTATGCGTGCTGGTAATATTTAGGAGTGCTCCACACATGCGGAGTAGAGTGGCGAGCATTGCTAAACAAGCCATGGATATAGGGAGTTGCGAGGGCCGGTTGGCTAACCGTTTCAGGAGAGAATTTTCATGTATATTACACGAAAATCTGGTTTACGAAGGTTTTTAGCAATTTTGTTTGGTGATGCTTTGATTCCTTATGGGATGATTATTATCCACTAAAGGGAACATATCATGTGCAAACCAAGATCCTATGCAACCATGCAAACTATTGATCTCGTCCGTAGTTTCCCAATCCGATGGCCAACAACGAATGGTTGCGATTTTTGCAAAAAAGCGTCCGCAGGCCCTCTTCTCCACTAAAATGCCAGTTAGCCAAGGACCACTAACTAATAGGCTAATACTCGCTCTGACCCTTAAGACAGATTAGTATAGCTATCAAATCACCATATTACTCTTAATTAATTTGAGTCTCACCATTAAGTTGTACAATAATTGATGTTTGGTTATAAGCTAGGGCCTTGTTTAGATGGCTAGAATTTCTAACCTTTTTCCCACTTTCTCTCCATCACATCACATTAAATACACCAAAAGACATATGTTTGGAGTATTAAATGTAGGTAAAAAAATAATTAATTACACAGTTTAGATGTACATTGCGAGACGATTCTTTTGAGCCTAGTTACTCCATGGTAGGATGATATTTACCACTAACAAACGAAACATGCTACTGATTTGCATACGATGTGACATTCGGTTACAATTTTTAGCCATCTAAACAAGGCCTGGATGAGAGAACGGGAGAGGATTGGAGATGGGAGGTCCGGAGGAGATGCGGCAATTAATAGATGGGAGTACAAGGAGTATTAATTCAATGATTGGGGAGACAACATCATCCTCCAGAAATCGGTTTATTGGTGATCATTTTTTTGCTCCGGAAATGATTTTCTTTCAGATAAAGAGGGAGTAGTTCATTGCGAGATACGTATGTATACGGGTTTAAACATGCCTGTGTTGACGGCTAGATGTCTAATTTTTTTATTAGTCAACTAATTCTTAGCTCTAGCTAACAATTTATTTTAGCCGATTTAAACAGACGTGATGAATGACGTGAACTGCAGGCCATTGGAGCGAAGGAGCAAGTACGAATTTGGGCTCTAGAGATAACGACGAGCACACAGGAGCTTTTGTCATGCAAATGCTTTGGTCTTCGGAGTTCGGAGTGGCGCACCATCGCCGTATGTCGCGGGGCCAGCGACCTCCATCGCCGTATGTCTCGGTAACGCACGACGAGTCGGAGAGGGACTAGGATTGGTCGAATGTGCGATCTCACCGGCATCGTCGTCGCCTTTGCTCCCAAGCTGCTAGTGGGCTGGAAACCGATCCATACCCACCCCAATCCATGTTGCATTGAACAAAAAGTAAACCCACCCCATTCCAATCCATGATCCACGTAAACCAAACTGTGATTTCAGTCTGTACTGTAGCTAGCTAGCAAAGCAAAGCAAAGCAGTGGCCAAACTGTGGTTTCAACCCATGGTTTCACCCTAAACGCACAAAGGCATTCAGCAAGCAGTCCCTAATTAAAGCAGAGCAGGCATTCAGGGACTAAAAAAGTCCATTTTAGCTCCTAAGAAACCAACCAGAAGTGACTTTTTGGGACTAAAATAGATATTTGGGACTAAAATAAAAAGACGTTGTGGGAGAGTCTTTTTGGGACTATTTTTCCTTTTCTTCCAGACCCGCTTCGCCTCGTTCGCATCTCGCGCCAGCGCCCGATGCCAGCGTTGCGATGGCCACCCCGCCCCATCGCCCGTCCGCGCGCTAGGCCCGCGCCACCGCCGCTAGCTAGGGTTACCCGCGGTGCTGAGCAAACCACCGCGAAGCATTTTTCGTTGGCACCGGCGCGATGCGTGGTAGAAGTGGCGTCGCGCCCGGCGCCGGCGGCGACCACGCCGCCGCCGCCCGATTCCCTCAGCGTGCGCCGCGGAGGAAGCATGGAGGCGGGCGGCCGCCGGCGGCGGCGCTTGGAAGGAACCGGTGAGCCGAGCTGCGCCACGGGCTCCGTGAGTGGGCGGCGGCGGGGAGATCCGATCGGCGCGTCCGCCGCCATGAGCGGCGGGCAAGTTCGCTGCCACAGCTGCCTCACTGCTTTGGTCGCCCGTCGCGTCCCTCCCGAACGTGCGCATGGAGTAAAGGGCACCTCGTCGCCGTCGCCGTCGCCGCCGCGCTCGCCCGCGTCGCGTCCCTCTCCGCGACTGGGCGTGGCGGCCGACGCGAGCAACCGGCGGTGCCTCTTCCGCGGCAGCATGGCCACCAGCGGCGGCGGCCTGGCGGCAACCTCCCACGGCCGGCCCGGCGCTCCCCGGCAGACTCCCAGCTGGCTCGCGGCGGAGCCAATGCCCGATTTGGGCAGATTGGGCAGCGGTAGCAAGCAAGGACTGAAAAAAAAATTCTAGGGACGGTAACCAAACATGCAGGGACTAAAAATATTTTAGCCCCAACTAAAAAAAGTTCTAGTCCTAACAAACCAAACAGGACCTCAGTCAGGTTATGCTCGGCGGCCAGTTACCAAATCACAAAAGACGAGGACGAATCGATCCATCTTTTTCCCCATCCCCATCATTGCAATTTCAGCTCATGACTCAGGGAGACTTGTTGGGCTGATGAGTTGACGACCGCTCAGGTGCCCCTGCGGGGGCCTGCCGGAACGCAAGCAGCTAGAGCCCAGGCACAGGAGGCAGGTAGGCGGGCTCAGATGGCAGTCCTGCTCATGCATGGCACGGCGCGTGTCCACTAGTACAGCATCGAACTTCCGTGGCGGGCTTATTTTATTTTCGGTGGAGGTTTTGGAACCGCCACCGAACTAGGGTCACGGAAAATCGCTTCATTTTCGGTGGCGGTTTTCGCACCAAAATGACCGCCACGGAAGTTCAAAAAAAAATTAAAAAAAAAAGAAAAATCAAAACCTAACCTAATGGGCCCGGATCCGGCGGCCGGATCTAGGCCCATTAGGGTGAGGGTTTCCGGCCGCCATGGTTGAAGCATCGTCCGGGAAGGCAGATCGAGGGTGGGGTCGCGGGATCCGCCCTCCGCCGCTGGATCGGGCAGCGCCGCCGCATGGCGGTGTTGGGGAGCCGCATGGACCTCGCCGCCCGACGGATCCGCCGCGCCGCTGCCGAGCCCGCATGGAGGTGCTGGATGTCGCCGCCGGAGGGATCCGCATGGAGGGAGCGAAGCGCCGCGTTAAACGCCCGGCTCCGCGTCGCGGCCGCCGGCGTGGATCCCGCCAGCGCGCGGAGATGGAGGGAGCCCGCCGGGATCGCGCCCCGTATTTGGAGCGCCGCCGCCGTCCGCTCCGGGTCCGTGGAGCGCCGCCGGGCCGTCGTCGTCGATTGGGATTGGGAGTGGAGGGGAGGGAGGGCGCCGGCGAGCGGGATCGGGAGGGAGGGAGGGAGGCCGCCGGTGAAGCGGGATGGGAGGGAGCTCGGGAGGCGCGGATCCGAGGGAGCACGAGAGAGAGTGGAGAGAGAGTTTGGGCGCCGGTGGGTTAGGGTTTTCCAACTGCTGGTTTTATCTGGGTTTTTATCGGTTTGGTTTGGGCTGCGATTGTAAGATGGCTGGACGTTTGGGCCTAATTAACCATGGCGGTTATTAAAACCGCCACGATTAATTAAAAAAGACCGCCACGGTAAATCAAGCCATTTTTCGTGGCGGTTTTCTAAATGTCCGCCACGGAAAATCATTTGGAAACGTCGTGCAAAATCATTTATGTAGTAGTGGTCGTAGCGGCGAAGCCAGCCATGGCGGGCGAGACGGGACACCGACAGGACGACGTGGGGTGGGGGCCGATGTGGAGGCGTGAGCGGGGGGAGAGAATCCCGGAATGTCGTGGCCGGCGGAGTCATCTTTGTGGGTGAGCAGCTTCGGGCGGGCGGCAAAAAAAGCACGCCGTCGGGGAATTTCGATCCAAGAGGCAAACCATTCACGAGCCCAATCCATCGCCTTCTTAACCCAAGCCAATCCAGCCCATGACGTAAATGAAACCCGTTGTCTCCGGCGTAGAGCCAACTTGCTTGCAACCCAAATTGTTTAACTCATTCTAGCCCAAACCGTTAGCGGGGCTACCGTCCCAATTCTGGCATTTTAAACCGGCCTCGTTGTCGCCTTTGCTCCCACTCTGGCTTTACCGGCCTCGTCGTGGCACCAAGTGGATTCTCATAATCCGGAAAGGCCTCTCCGTAGAGAGGGACCTATCCATTGAGGGGTCCTCTCCATTTGAGGCTCTTAGGATGGGCGGCCTCTTATCTTAATAGGCGACAATCTGAAATTCAAACATGCATAAACGCTTTGTTATTTCTTAAACATGCATGTTTGAATTTCAGATTCTCAATCAATAATGGATTGTTTGGCACAGCTATGATCATGGTAGCTGCGGTGAAGTAGGCATGCGTGTCTTTCTAGTTGGTCACCCATCGCTCTAGGCTCAAAGACGCTTAACTTTGGAGTACTTTGGGGATGAGCTCTCATACAAGTAGTGGTTGTCTTGTTGGTGTGTATACACTTATTAATATTATTAAGTCCTGGGTTAGGATGCTCAGGGCTCTCCGTAGAGGCCTCATCTCGTAGAGTTTGTCGGGTGAGTTTTAGATTTGGTCTTCGTGGAGGGAGCCTCCGAGAGGGGGCGAACCTCTCCATTGAGGCCTCGGGGGGCGCTCTTCGTTGAGGCTCGGGTGAGTCGGGACCTTGTGGGTAAGCTAAGTTAGTTTCGGTAGGAGCTAGTGCGGGGGGTCTATTTAGGTCTCTCACTTACCCCTCTTTTTAGGCGAGTTTTGTCGCGTTAATTTGGGTACCTCTAATTACGGACACCGACTCCTAGTTTGATTAAATTTATGAGTGTTTTTCTCTCACAACGGAACACTATGAATAGCGCAGACCATCAGCTGAATGGCCGTTCATGGGCTGTGCGACCCATGATGAGCATGTTTCGGAACGAGGAGGCCCGAAGAAGCCGCAGACGTTAACGCCCTCGCTACCTGCAATTTCACCGCGCACAGGAACAACCGGGCTCTTCCTCGCTCGGCGTGGATGGCAGAGGGCTGTTTGGTTGCCCGTCAAAAGTTGGCCCACAAGTTTCTTTTCGTTCATTTCTTGCCGTAGTTGTGGCGGCTAAATACTTCGCCACAGAATTGTGGTGGGGCGCCACACATAGGTGGCCGGGTGTGGCCGGCAACCAAGCAGGCTTGGGGACTTTTTTTGAGTTTTTTTTTGAGACAAAACCACTAGCTTTATTCATGTAGCATGGTTTACAGGATTACAAAAGCCAAAAGGCGGCGACAAAAACAGACATACCTGCCTCTATCCGATAGAACTAAACTTCCATCTATTATATGAGCATCAACATTTGAGCTCCTTTTTTCATGAACAAAATCAACAGCTATGAAGTCCAGTGATCTAGCCTTGATTTCTGCGCCCATCCCCGGCCCCTTCAAACTCTTGATGACATTCTCACGGTTCGAGGCAACACCAGATCACTTGCAAGGTCCATACCTTCCCTATAGACGAGTGCTTCTGCAATTTCAGGCTCCGAAATTCCCTCGAGTACAAGGCATGAAGCTCCTAGGAACGTGCCGTCCTGATCTCTTGCATTGGCCGTGACAGCAGCCCTTTTAGCATTTTTGGAGATAGCGGCATCCACATTTATTTATCTTCATATAATCTGCCCCTGGTGGAATCCATTGGGGCAGCACATCACTGAGCATAAATCCTCAGTACACTTTTTTTTTTTTTTAGTTTTTTTTTTTTTTTTGAGTGAAAACACCTCCTTTATTATATCATATCGTAAGAATTACAAACTCCATCCGGAAGCTCAATAAACCAAACATATCGACCGACTAAGGAATTAACATAACTCTTAGCTAAACAGTGGGCATCATAATTTGCATTTCTGCCTTCGTGAACAAATTCCACCTTTGCAAAATTGCCCATGCTGTGCTTGATATCCTGAATCACAGGGCCATAAACTCCGGTTCCTTCTCCTTGGATGCTTCTAACTGCATTGGCGCAATCACTTGCTATCCTCGGGTTCCGTAAATCAAGATCGCTAGCTAGCCGCCCAAACCCTCCCGGCATGCGAGGACCTCGGCCCTCTCCGCCTCCGTACAGCCTTCGACAACCAAGGCCGATGCTCCTACAAATTTCCCCGTCTCATCACGGCGCCACCGCTGCCACCGAGGCTCTTCGAGGTTCTTTGAAATCGCAGCATCAACATTGATCTTATGAGAGCCCCTGGGCGGTGCAATCCAGCGTGTAGTTGGTTTATGTACCTGCGGCTTTGCTAGCTTCTGTGGTGTAGCCATCTTCAGGTCATCAATAAATCGCTCCACAAAGCAATGTGTCGACAGCGGATTCTGGAATTTATTTTCATGAACAGCCTGTCTTCGAGCGTACCAAATAGCCCAAAGTCGAACCACAACTTTGGTAAGTTCTTCATGCTTGAGACCCCTGAACACCTCCGCAAGCCATGCTCTAGCATCCTGGGTTTCAATCTGGCATAAGAACTCGGTGATTTCTTCTTGCTCCAGAGCCCAAACGCATTTGGCAAGATTGCACTCCAAGAGTGAATGTCTCCATGAATCAAACCCACCGCACAAAGTGCATACTGCATTAGGCGCCATATTTCTCCGATGCCGGACTTCACCTGTCGGGATAGAGTGTCTTGCAAGTCGCCACAGGAACAGTCGGACCTTTGAGGGCACCTTGGTCTTCCATAGATTACTCCACTCCTTCTCCCGAGCTTTCGTATCCGAAGGACCCGGACAATTGCCCTGCCAAGCTGCTGCCGTCTCCCTTGACCTGATGAGCATACGGTAAGCTGAGCGGACCGAAAAACTTCCAGTCTTCTCATAATGCCAGGCCCAAAAGTCATCGAGAGGCCTCGAGCTCAGTGGTATATTTTCGATAATTTCCCAATCAAGCGGAGAGAAAAACTCCCGCAGTAATGGACGATTCCAACACCTGGTTGTCGATCAATAAGTTCTTGAAACCCACACCGGGCGCATTTGCTTTCACTTGGTTTCAAGGGTCGCGACATGCCATCTCGGGGAGCCAAGGAGACTCCCAAATTTCCGTCGTAGTCCCCGAGCCTATCCGGCGGATGAGACCTTGACGAAGTACTCCAATCCCGTCCACCACTGCTCTCCACACTCGTGATGGCGATGAACCTACTTCTGCATGTAGTATATCAGAGGTAGGGAAATACACTGCCTTGAGGACCCTAGCGCTCAAAGAATCAGGATTCATCAGCAACCGCCATGCTTGACGTGCCAGTATTGCTAGGTTAAACATCTCTGTATTCCTAAAACCGAGCCCACCAGAGCACTTCGGCATCACCATGTCGTCCCACGCGACCCAACACGTCCTCCGTTTCCCAGCTGTGGAACCCCACCAGAAATCACGGAGTATTCCGTCTATATGCTTGCATAGTCCTCGCGGAAGCCGAAAGCATGCCATTGAATACGTTGGAATTGCCTGAGCGACGGATTTGATTAGAACTTCCTTACCTCCGGCCGAGAGGCACTTCTCCATCCACCCCTGCACTCTTTTCCATACCCTATCCTTGAGGTAAGAAAAGGCTCCAATTGTCGATTGCCCAACATCAGTTGGCATGCCCAAATAGCGCTCATTCGATTCGCCGTTGGAAACTTGAAGGATTTCCTTTATCTCCACTCGGACTGCCTCTCTCTACAACCCTTGGCAAAATGGATTGACGATTTATCGAGATTAACTTGCTGTCCGGATGCACGACAATATAAATCCAGTGCATTCATCGTAGTTTCCGCATTCTCCTTGTTGGCCCTAAAAAGCAGCAGGCTGTCATCTGCAAAGAGTAAGTGACTCACTGTCGGAGCTGAAGGAGCCACTTTAATACCACCGAGATCGATGGCGAGATCGGTTTTTAGAAGGCACGAAAGGCCCTCTCACGCTAAAAGGAACAAGTAGGGAGAAATAGGATCCCCTTGACGAACACCTCCGGATGGTTTAAAAGATTCCAATTTATTGCCATTCAAAATAAGCGAGAACGAGACAGATCTGACCGGTCTCATTATCATATTCACCCACGTGCTGATGAAAGCCTAATTTAATCATAATCCTTTCGGTAATCCCACTCCAACTGTCATATGCTTTCCTCATATCCAGTTTAGTAACGTAAACGTCCGGCGCGGCCGTTTCTTTTTCATATAATGCAAACACTCGTGAGGCTGTAATTATATTGTCGGTAATCAACCTTCACGGTACAAAAGCCCATCGCTCCTCGATATCACTTCATCTAAGATGGTCAGGAGCCTGTTGGCCAATGTCTTCGATGCAATTTTATAAAGTACATTGCATAAGCCGATGGGCGAAATTGTCCCAATTCTTCGGGATCATCAACTTTGAATAAGGACAATGTTGGTGGCATTCGTGGTGGCTGGATCATCCTCTCCACGCAGCACCCGAATAACCACCGTCGTCACCTCATCACCACAGAGGTCCCAATGCCGCTGGAAAAAATGTGCTGGAAGTCCATCAGGCCCCGGGGCCTTGGTTGGGAACATTTGGAACAGCGCTGTCTTCACCTCCCCAGGCTCAATCGGTTTCAGCAACAGCTCATTCATCTCCTCCGTCACCTTCACTGGCACCGTGGCCAGAAGCTGATCGGTGTCAGTTGTCCCCTCTGTCTTGTAGAGAGTCTTGTAAAATTCGGTTGTCATTGCTGACATTACCGAGTCATCTTCTGTGAAACTGCCGTCCGCCAATTTCAGCTTGGAAATCTTGTTTCTCTTTTTTCGTTGCGAGGCACGCAGATGGAAGAACCGGGTATTCCTATCTCCCTCCGTGAGCCAGGCGATACGCGAACGTTGCTTCCACATAATCTCCTCACGGTAATTGAGCTCAACAATCTTATCAGCAATTTTGATCTCCTCATGAGATGGGCTCAACTCGTGCGGATCGAACGAAGCCTTTCCGGATCTTCATGCAAAACCTTCAGTTTTCCTTTAACACTACCAAAGGTCGTCCTCTCCCAAGAACCAAGATGCTTGGATATATGAGATATCTTTTTCAGAAGCCCTTCCAGATTTACTGCCGGCGGGTGATCCTTCCAAGCCTGGGATAGAGTATCGTGGAAACCTGCATGAGTCTCCCACATAAGTTCATACCTGAACTGCTTGTTCGGTGGCCTCGTCTTCACCTTCTCCGCCCATCTGAGTTCGATGGGGCCATGATCCGATGCCGCCGAGGTAAGATGGTGGCCCGATGCTAGCGGGAAGCGAGTACACCGATCCGCACAAGCCGGTAGCGGTCAGTCCAGCCGCACGCGCAGGCACCTCCCCGCCACGCTTCCGACGTCCACCCGGCGTCCTTGGCCAAGGTCAGAGAGGCCGCGACACGTCGACCGCCTCACGGAACCCGAAATTTGGCTCCGGCTTCTCTCCTGCGTCCCTTCATGCTCTGATCGCAGAAGAACTTCATTGAAATCACCGATGCACATCCATGGCAGTGGTGACGTCGCCCGGATGAACTTTAACATATCCCATGTCTTGTGGCGTTCCGGTACCTGTGCCTCACCATAAACACAAGTGAGTCTCCAGGGATCACCCCCACTCTCAGTAATAATTGTGTCTATGTGATCTTTGGGAGTAGGGTAAAATTTCCACTCTGGTTTCTTTATTCCAAAAATGCCAAGGCCTCCACTACGCCTGAACTACTCACAGCAAATGCATAATCAAAACCAAGAGTATTTTTAAGGCCTTCTACCGTGCACGGTGCACTTGAGTCTCAAGAACACATAGCACAGTCGGGGCAAACTTCTTCGCCAAATCGCTGAAAGCTCCTTGATTTGTCGCGGCATTGCCCAAGCCGCGACAGTTCCAGCTCAGACAACTCATTGCTCCCGGCGGACCTCCTCGCTGGAGACCGCCGATTCTTGATCCTTCTTGTTTCCCTCTGCCGTTTTCTTCGCCTTCTTCTTGTCTCTAGTGGACAATTCCATTGAATTGTATTTTTATTGATCAATTAGAATTGCCTTCTAGAAACATATAATTTTCTCGTGGGCGGAGACCAATGCGACTTGAGGTGGTGCTGACGGCGTCGCTGGCGTGAGAGACGGCGACGAGCGACAGCGGCACCCGAGGCTCCGAGACTGAGCAGACCGCGTCCGATGTTCACGGTCCGGCTGAGGCGCGGAACTCTGGAACTGCAGAGACGAAGGCGGCGGCGTTGGTAGCCGCCAACACCGGGCGCGACGGACGAGATGAGGCACCGAGACAAAAACAGCGTGGCTGTGCTTCTCCGGAGGAGAAGACAGGTTGCGTATCAAATCAACACAAGCGAAGTCTTGAGAAGAAGCTGCAGCGACGAGAAGGCTCGAGTCAACGGTGATCAGGACCAGGGGCAGGGCAAGGATCCGGACGTCTGCCGACAAGACTCGAGTCGCCTAGGCGCCGAGAAGAAAAACTCGCCGAGAAGAAAACGCGTTTGCGAGCCGTGCGCGACACTTTTCATTTTATAGCCTGTTAGGTACTTTTTTTTTTTTTTTATTGGTGCAAGCTACGTGAAGGTACGTACAGATTAAGCCCATTTCACATTGAGGTTCCAGCCTCCAAACCACTCGCCACGAAGGCCCAAATATGCTACCGAAAACGGCCCATGCGTGGGTCCCGCAGCCTCACAGTCCATCCCAGTTCATCCTCTCCAACCGGCGCCGCAGCGGCGACGGCGGCGGCGCCGGGAGCCTATGCGTACGCCGCACGCGCTACGGCGTCCGGCGGCCGGGTGCTGGGCGACCGCCTCGGTAGGCGCGCCTTACGGCGTGGCCCGGTAGCTCTGCTCGCAAGGTGAAGTACTACCCTCCTGTCTGCGCAAAGCTTCCCATCGTTCGTTTAAACTATCGAATCAAATGAAATGGATTTTTTTAGGTTTCCTTCTTGCTCGCCTGTTCTGTATGTACAATTTGAAATGCGAGATGATTTCTGTTCACTGCAATGGAAAACACACACCATGAGCCCATGATTGAGTGGCACACTAGTACCACACTACCACTTAACGCCTGATGCAGCCATGTAAACAGGCAACGGAAATACTAGGTTTGTACCATCTACAATCTTCTCAGATTATGACAATTGTTGCTTCATCAGTGCTTTTGGGATCTCCCCTACAATCTACTGGATTAAGGCGGCTTAACACATTGGCCTCACAAGGTATAGTAGATCTGCTCCCTCACTTGTTTACTCAGTTACCACATCAATTCTCAGACATTTTATACAGAGTAAATGTTATAAATGCAGTCACACAATCTCTCAGAGTTCAGAAACACATAGAGTCATATTATAACTCAATAAATAAATCAACATAGTCCAGTGGAACACTCCCATTGCAGTTTATTTCAGTACAGATTATTCTATCCCTCCACTGATATCACCCATTGAGTGGAGAGCATGGCTAAATGCCGCTAACTATGAGATGTGCTAATCTTGCTGGCTGCTGCTGGAGCCGCTCGATTGCATTACTCAAGTTTGAAGTTGTGGCTGTTTATTCCAATCATTTGTTGAAATTATCAACTCAAATGGAAGACTTAGTTTTACATTTCATTTTGCTTGTATAATTTCAAATGCAACATGATATCTGTTTGCTGCAACTGCCATGGAAAACACTCGACACGCCAATATCAGATAACCGGATGCTTATATCATGTTCTTATTACAAACTACTATTGGACTCGAACTAATAAGAGTCTGCTCTTCCAAATACAATCTATGCTACTGCTACTTTTCTTTGAGGATGTACTGTGGAAACAAACTATTTTAACGTTGACAAATGACAAGCAACCAATCAATAATAATTATTACATGTTGTAGCTTGTTGTGTCCACACCAATTTCTCCATCCTCCAATTGCTTCAACTCTAAAGTTCTTGGATCAAAGATTACTTACTGAACCCCTAATGCCGAGCTGTGCACGGGGCCATTTATCCGATCTTACGGAATTGAAAATCTTTGGAGAGCCCACCAAGTTTTTGCACTGGTAAATTGGTAATACAATTACAAAGCTGTAGCAGCTGTTTGCTTCTCTGCTCAGTTACATCAATCGCTTGTCTGAAAACCCATGTACATTATTGTAGCCCATTTCTATTGATTTATGTTTAGCCAAAGTACCTGGATAATACAATCTGATCATATAGCACTCCTACTCCAAAGAAAAGACCAAAGCTGATTGCAAACATGACCTTGATACCACCTTGGTTTTCATAGATAACGGACACAGGACCTTCCTCTGCTGAATTGCATTGGTGGATAAGCATAGGACCACAAAGCTTTGGGTTACCATCAAAGCTAGAGTTTGTAAATGTACTAAAGCGGCTCGTGGTTGGCACATGCCCTTCTAGGTCATTGAAAGAAACATTGAATTTAGTAAGAAAGTGTAGATTGCTCAAAGCTCCGGGGATTGCACGGTTAGATGGTTGCTTGACAAGTCTAGCACCAACAAGTTTGTGAGGTTCTTGCATCGATTGGGGGATATCTCCATATAATTTGTTGAAGCTCAAATTTAGCGAAAGGAGCTCTTTTAAGAGACCGATCTCTGGAGGGATCACACCAGTGAAGTTATTGTTGCCTAAATTGAGGACTTTTGGAAAAGCATTCACCTTGCGGTATTGAAGTGATATACTACCTAAATAAATTGGTACTTCAAAGACTCTTGGATCTAAAAAGTACTGCAGTCTTCTCGATTTTAGCATCGACATCTCTATTAATGTTGTAGGGATTTCCCAGTTAAAACCTGTTATTTGATATGTCTAGATAGAACAAGTAAGTTTAGGGTCTCCGATCCAAATGAATTGGCCCGCTTAGTTGATTGTCATCTAAAAATAGCATCCGCAAGTTTTTTTAGCTTTGATAACCAATAAGGTATTTTCCCCAACAATGAGCATCCACCTAAAAGCCGAGAACACGGAGATTCTTAAAACCATCAATGCTTTCATCCTCGGCATCATCTCATTCATGAAGTTTTGCCCAATAAGAAGAGTGGTGAGGTTTTTGGATCTCTTTAGTATCTGAAGTGTATTTTGCAAATTCGTAAAATTGTTGCCAGCAAGAGAAAGGAATGAGAGTGACTTCAGATTGCTTAGTCCCTTTGATAACTGGCCATGGAAATTATTACGAGATAGACGCAGCGGTATTTGTTAGTTTGTGGCATGAGTATATGGTTTACGGAATTTTGCCACTGAAGTTGTTCTCCTAAGATCTAAGATTTTCAGATTGGGTAAGTTGGAGAAATTGACCTTGGTGAGTTCTCTCGAAATTGTTGTTCTTGAGGTCGATGTTTGTGAGATTTGTGCAATTGCTCGGGGTTGATGGCAGCTCCCCAGGGCGGTGTTTATATCGCCCAAATGAAGTTCCGCAATCTCTTCAAATTTGAACTATGGAATCGGGTACCTTTCCGCTGAAATTATTTTCTCCAAGATCAAGGATAACCGTGATTAGTGAGTTTGGCTATATGTGTGCCATTAAGTATTCCATGTAATCCGTTCTTTGGAAAAAGAGATGCTCCAACAAGGTAGCATTGAAGAGTTCATCCGGGAGAATCCCGCTAAGGTGGTTGTGGCCAGCCTTAAGCACTTTGAGCTTGGAGCAATCACCGTCCCGGGGGGGATACTTCCACCGAGGTTGTTGTAACGAGTTCAAGAACGAGAAAAGTTCGGTGATATGTTACAAAAATGACTTGGAATCTGCCGGAGAAATAATTTGTTACTGGCATTAAGCACCACTAGATTCTCCATCCCCTTCCATGTTGTGGATGTAAACTGCGCCTGTAAACAAGTTGCTTGAGATGTTAAGTACCTTTAGGGGCTGGCCAGATATTGGAGACGGTAGATCATGCAAGTCTCCACCGATCTGGTTGAAGGCGATGTCGAGGACAATGATCTTTGCTAGATGACACCAATTCGAGGGGCGGGTCACCGGCCGAATTGTAGGACAAGTTAAGATCTTTGCAGGCGGTGAGGTTGCCAAGAGATGTGATACTTCCTTCAAGGCCTCTAGATGGCAGAGAAACCTCAGTGATTGTGTTGTTTCCATTGCAGGTGAGCCCTTCCCATTTGCAGCAATCAGTGCCTTCTTGCCATGACTTGGCAAGACCGGAATCCTGCGAGAGCCCAGCAAGGAACTGGAGGAGAGAGGCCTTCTCCAGCTCCGTGCAGGAACTGGTGGGGGTGGCCAAGGAGATCAGCAGCAGAATAGCAAGGCCAAGGAAAGCTACGGATAATCTGCTGTAGCAATTCTTGTGTGAAAATTGGTTTGGCCGCATGGCTTCCTGTTTAAACTAGCTTAGCTTGTGCTCTGTTTAGATGAAGAACCGAATGGTCTGATCAGGAAGAGCACGAGCACGGCCTTTCAAAAAATCAGGAAGAGCATGCTGTAGTAAAAAAAGAGGCGTGCTTGCATCCTGTCCACCAGTTCCTAGTCGTAGTCACCGCAGAGAAAGATCAAGTCAACGGTTACAGAATATTCCTCCTTATGGCTGTGTTTTACTAACATACTCATCGTATATAACAGTTCACTTATTCACAGTTTGGCATGTCACTGATCGATGGCTGCCTGATAAGGGATGTTCAACTGACCAGAACTTCCTGACCGAACGAAATATCTGCCTTCTTAAAAACACGTATCTGGATAGGGAACAAAACGCCAAAAAAAAGATGTTTTTTTCTAAATAATTTTTTTATCGACATTAATTGCAAATGTAGCATTTGTTTATGAAATAATTGTAAATCTAGTAGCGGCTGGAGGACCGATAGGGTTCCTATCGGCAATTGGTGGGCCGGCCGACAGGACCATATCGGCCGCCCAGGAGCCGATAAGCTTTCACATCTGGATAGATACGACAGCCCAGTGAGCCATATCGGACTGATAGCCATATCGGCCCCGTGGCCGATAGGGTCCTATCGGCCGTCGGAAGGCTAGGTAAAATAAAACATAGGAGATTTTTAGTTATCCTAGGTCAAACCATTTCAATTTTTTTACTAAGTTTTTTAAAAAACAGAGTATTAACATTACCACATCAAGGAGGTAAATTATGAAGACACATTTCATTGTGATGTAATAAAACTCATTTGGAATTTGAAATGTTCTTTATTAAGAATTTGATCGAATTTAGAATGATTTGATTTCCTACAACTAAAAATCTCTTTTATTTTAGGATGGAGTTCATGGGTAATGAAAAATTGTCGGATTTACAAGGATCTAACACCACTTCTTAATCTCGTGGGTCCGCGAGCCAAGATAAGACCGGCTCGGGATCATGGGATCCTTTTCTATCAGATAGGAGGGGATTTTGTATAAAATAGACTTATAAGTAATAACCTCATAGATCCTATATCTATCTATATATAAAGAGGCTGTCAGGAAGCGGTTTTTTCTTTGGCCAAACGGTGCATATTTCATGGAACAATATATGTGATTTGTCAGTTCAGCCCTCATAGCCAGGTTTTCGAAGGCAACACCATCAATGATTTGCCCTATACAACAATTTTTTTATCGAATCAGCCACAACACGGTTCGATGCTTGAGTTTTGTTTGCTTTTTACTTCTAACAACAAGCAGCCGAACCGTCTAGTGTTCTAGCTAGGTTCGATGTGCTTCTCTCTCGGCTTGATTTTTGCAATACACTGGAGGTCCCCTTAGAGGAGAAATTTTCATGTGTTACAATAAAAAGTTGGGTTTCGGGAGGTTTTAGCAAATTCTTGGAGATGGTCTGTTTGGATTATGTGGGGGTAATAATTCTAAAAAGTCTATTAGTCAAGCACAACTAGCTAACAAGGGCTAAAATAGTAAATAGTTCGTTGCTAGAGATGTAAGCACGGATCTAAACATGTACAGCCAGATATCTAATTTTTTTAGCTCTGGTTGACAATTTGGTTTAGCCGATTTAAGCAGACGTTAGGAATGAGAATGACATGAACTGCATGCCATCCTAGTGAAGAACACAAGGACGAATTTGGGCTGTGCAGATGACGATGAGCACAAGAGCGCAGGTCATGCAAATGGTCTTGGTCGGAGTTGGGAGCGGCGCACCATCGCCGTACGTCGCCATCTCATGCGCGAGTGCGCGACGCAGTCGAATTTGAACGGTCGCCGCGCGCTGGGACTGGGACAGCTCGGCTCCTCCACGGCTCGCCCTCGCTCCGAATGCTGGTGCGTGTAGGCACTGAAATTCAAATAGGCACGAATTGGGCCCATTTCGCACCGATATTCGAGCCCAAAAACCACTCGCCACTAAGGCCCAAACATGCTACCCCAAAGCGGCCCATGTATGGGCCCCACAGACTCAATCCAGTCCAGCCTAGTTCATCGTCTCCAACCGGAGAGCAGCAGCAACGACGGGCGGGCGCTGGGAAGGGGGAACCCACATGCACGCGCCACGGCGCATAGCGCACGGCGGCCGGGGCTGGGGGCTGGATCCGAAGCGCGCCTTACGGCGTGGCGCTGTTCGGCGTCCTCCGCTTCGCCTTCACGGCTACCTGCTCGCGCAAAGCTTTTTCGGGCCAGACGGTGGCCGTGGGCTCGAGTACAGGACCGGAAACGCGGCCCGATGTGGCGCCGCCGGCAGCCTCATGATATCTGCGATGATAATTTTGCTCGTGTTCAAATGCTAACATGATATCTGTTTTTCTGTGATGTTCTTACAAATTATATGATAATATATAGTTTGGACTCTGAGCTCAGAGTCTCCCTTACAAAGAGAATCTAGGCTAGTTTCTTTGAGCGTGTAATGTAGAATTCAACTATTTTAACATTGACAAGCAACCAATAATCAGTTCTCACATGCATCGCTGCAGCTTCTTATGACATCGACACCAATTTCTCCATCCTCAAATTGCTCCAACTCGAGTTCTTTGATTAAACAATACTCATTGAACACCGAATACCGGAGGGGCCATTTATTTGATCTTACGCAAGTGAAACTACTGAAGGTCGCCGGTTTGGCCATGGTAAATTGGCAATAACTATCACAAATCAGCATTTGCTTTCGTTATGTCAACTGCTTGTCTGCAACCCCATGCACTTTATTGTAGCCCATTTCTATTTAGGTTAGCCAAAGTACCTGGACAATACAATCTGATCATATAGGACTCCTACTCCAAAGAAAAGACCAAAGCTGATTGCGAAGATGACCTTACTGCCCGCTTTGTTTTTGTAGACAATGGACATGGGAGCTTCCTCTCTTTGAACTGCATTGGTGAATAAGCATAGCACCACGAGCTTTGGGTTGCCATCAAAAGCTGGAGTTTGTAAATGTACTAAAGCGGCCACGTGGTCGGCCGCAGGCCCTTCTAGGTCATTGAAAGAAACATTGAATTCAGTAAGGAAGTGCAGATTGTTCAAAGCTCCAGGGATTGCACCAGTTAGATGGTTGCTTGACAAGTCTAGCACCAACAAGTTTGTGAGATTGCAGATCGAGTGGGGGATATCTCCATATAATTTGTTGAAGCTCAAATTTAGTGAAAGAAGCTCTTTTAAGAGACCGAT
This sequence comes from Hyparrhenia diplandra, assembly GCA_015847255.1. Lineage (NCBI taxonomy): Eukaryota > Viridiplantae > Streptophyta > Magnoliopsida > Poales > Poaceae > Hyparrhenia > Hyparrhenia diplandra. Next base: position 34,329 of record JADLZK010003842.1, read on the forward strand.
CTCTAGAGGGATCACACCGTGTGAAGTTATTGTTTTCTAGATTGAGCACTTTTGGAAAAGAATTCACCTTGCGGTATTGATGTGATGTACCATCTAAATAGATTGGTACTTCAAAGAATCTTGGATCTAAAAGTACTGCAGTCTTCTCTGATTTTGACATCGACATATCTATTAATGATGTAGGAATTTCCCCATTGAGAATGTTATCTGATAAGTCTAGATAGAACAGGAAGTTTAGGCTGCTGATCCAGTCAGGAATCGGCCCAATCAGTTGATTGTGATTTAAAGATAACATATGCAAATTTGTTAGCTTCGATAGTCAATAAGGTATTTTCCCCAACAATGAACACCAACTTAAGGAAAGAACCTGAAGATTCTCAAAACCGTCAATGGTGTCATCATCCGGCATATTCTCGTTCATGAAGTTGGGCCCAATAAGAAGGGTGGTCAGGTTCTTGGAGCTCTTTAGTATCTGAAGTGTATTTGCCAAATTCGTAAAATTGTTGGCAGCAAGTGAAAGGAACCATAGTGACTTCAGATTGCTTAGTCCCTTTGATAACTGGCCATGGAAATGATTCAAAGATAGACGCTTGATCTTGATCGTTTTATGGCATGAGTATATGGTTTTACGGAATTTCTCCATTGAAGTTGTTCTGCATAAGGTCTAAGATTTTAAGATTGGGTAAGTTGGAGAAGTTGACCATGGTGAGTTCTCCACTGAAAACCGTTGCACTTGAGGTCGATGGTTGTGAGATTTGTGCAGCTGCCCAATGATGGTGGAAGCTCCCCGGACATCTTTGTTATAGCCCAAATAAAGTTCCTGCAGTCTCTTGAGATGAACTATGGAATCGGGTATCTTGCCGCTGAAATTATTTTCTCCAAGATCAAGGATGACCAGATTAGTGAGTTTGGCTATATGTGTGTTGTCAAGTATTCCATGTAGACAATTCTTCGAAAGAGAGAGATGCTCCAACAAGGTTACTTTGAAGACTTCATCAGGGAGACTCGGTAAGTTGGTTGTGGCTAGCCTTGAACACTTTGAGCTTGGAGCAATTACTCGATCCTGAGGGGGGATCTTCGCCACCGAGTGCATTTGTAGCGAGAGATCAAGGACGTAAAGGAATGTTGATATGTTACTGAAATGACTTGGAATGCCCGAGAAAAGTTTGTTATTTTTGGCATCGGCGTCACTATATTCTCCATCCCCTTCCATGTTATGGATGTAAAGCGCCACAGTAAACAAGTTGCTTGAGATGTTAAGTACCTTTAGAGGTTGTTGAGAGGTTGAAGGCGGTAGATCATTCACGTCTCCACTGATCTGGTTAAAGCTGATGTCGAGGACAATGATGCTGCTGGATGACACCAATTCCAGGGGCAGGTCACCGGACAGTGAATTGTAGGACAAGTTAAGGTGCTGTAGGCCGGTGAGGTTGCCAAGAGACGTTATGGTCCCTTCAAGGCCTCTAGATGGTAGAGAGACCTCAGTGACCGTCTTGTTTCCATTGCAGGTGACCCCTTCCCACTTGCAACAGTGAGTGCCTTCTTGCCATGACTTGGTGAGACCAGAATTCTTCGAGAGCCCAGCAAGGAACTGAAGGAGAGATGCCTTCTCCTGCTCCGTGCAAGAGCTGATGGGAGTGGGCAAGGAGAGCAGCAGCACAAGAGAAACGACAAGGACAGGTAGGGGTAAACTAATGTTGTGTTTCTTGTATGAAAAGTGGGCTGGCTTCATGGCTTCCTATTGAAACTAGCATGGAAACCAGACACCTAACTTGTGCCCAATCTAGACAACTTGTGTCCAATCTAGACAAAGTTATAATATGGTGTAACCAGGGAAGAACATAAGGTAGAAGAAAGAAGAGGCTGCCGGTTCCATCTTGCTGATACTTTTTAGCAGTGTCCACCACAAAGAAAAATAGAGGCAAGGATTAGATGGTACAACAAAGTCTTCATTTTGATTCTATTACATACAACAGACACAGCAGCTCGCTTGTTCACACCTAGATGTGCTGTGGTCCACTCGGAATCCACTGAGGAAGCTTCCTCGCACAATTGCCTCTGTCCAGTCATCATTGAATCAATCCTTGTTGAGTTTCTTCAGTCTGTTGTGATTTACAGGACCATTTTACCTCATTTGAGGCATTAACTTCAGTGCAGTCTATTCTCACTAAAGTTTTTTTGAATTTGACCTAATTTTGATAATATTTGTAATGTTGGCCCCTCTAACAAAAAAAAAAAAAAACATTTTTGGCTCTGCCTGTGTGGATCTGACATAACTTGTCCTCCTAGCTTCATTTAAGCAACCAGTTGCCGTAACCTCAGTCGTTAGTGTTAAGAAATCTAAGACAAAAAAATTAGAATCACTAATCGATGTGCTCTTATTGTTGAGCAGGAAAAGGCGCGTATCTCTGAAAGCCACAATTGCTGAGGATCTGCAAGACCCGATTGTCGTGAGAGAGTATGCAAAGCGCATGATTCCAAAAAAGACGCCTACAATTCAGAGCAATCATCCGGTTGACGGTCAAGGTCTGTACATGGTTTGGGCTTGGGCGCAAGTGGAGGCAAGAAAATAAGAAAGCAATTGTGGTGGTGGTGACAGGGCGAGGGCGACCTGGTGCTGGTATTCTTCTGATGACTGGCTGATGCGCATGGCTGTTTTCAATGGCCCAGGTTCGTGAGGCGCATATATATGAAGCTTTGGTCCTCGGCTCGTGTTGCCGTCTGGACTCTGGAATTCAAAACCACTGGAATGGAACAGCCGGGGAGAGCATGGCCTATCAAATTTTCATTCAGGTGGTGATGCCAATAATCTCGTGTGTTTACACTCGCCTATGTTTGGGTTCACTCGTGACCAATAATTTACTTACTCCACCACCCCCCCGCGCCCCCACCCCCAATAATTTACTGTAGAACAGTCAAAATCGCTGGAAGTAATTATTTCATTGGTTGAGAAATGATTATGCTTACTTGGTTACAGTACGAGCGCAATTGCACATTTTATATCGGTTCTTAAGCAGCCGTTGTATGATTATCTGTCATCACGGGTGGCTTACTGTTTCCTTGTGGTGTGGTGTTGACTGCAGAACAGATCAGGACAGCATGTGGGTGGATGAGCTCAACAATCTGCTAAGCAGGCGGCATTGAGTCCCTATTTGTTTGTGCATACAGTATATACTTGGTTCCTGTGTTCCTTGCATCAATGCTCAGTTTGTTTATTTCCTCGCACACATCGTAACTTAGACACATCTATCAGGTGTTCAGGTTGGAAGGCAACTGGAGGGACTGGAGGGACCTGGGAGATTGGGAGATGGAGCATACAGCTGCAGAGCAGAGCTAGGACTGCAGCTGAAGATGATGGAGCGGTGGGCTGGCGTACGTGTGCCGGATTGGACTCTGCTTGCTGGAGTGCAGCCAGACTGGGGCGGCCTCTGTGAGCGGAGCGCGCAGCGTGCCGTACGCGTCCAGAGTCTGTGCCGTACGCGTCCAGAGTCCAAGGGGCTGTTTGGTTCCCTTCCCATCGGAACCAGGCCAGCTCTAGGGAGCCAGGCTGCCTTTGGCCTGGTCAGATGCATGCAGGAGGCCTTGTTTGGTTGCCTGCATCTATTGAGCCAGGTTTGGATGAGTTGGTGTTTGGTTTGAAGCATGTATGTCAATAATCAAACTCCAGATGCAAGCACAAGTGTTTGGTTGGCTGCATATACAAAGTTCTAGGCACCCCTTGCATGACCCTGGTAATGTTACCACTCACGCACATATATGCTGTTTACATGAACTTTCAAATCAAATTATAGCAAGAACGATACGAGATAACCTATCAGCACTACGATAACTATGACTGTTACAACTTTGATTAACACTGCACACAAATGGAAATGGTTAACTATGACAGAACAAGCAACATGTACTAAACATCATACTAGATAGATTGCTACATCACAAGCAGCATAAAGGATAGCACAAGCAGAGCTTTCAGTTTCGGTAGACATTGATTCTTTAGTTTGCTCCAATATCTGGAATTACTGGATCATCTTTCAGCTCAAACTTAACAGGATTGCTGTCCAGAAATGTGTAGTCGTCAAGCTCCAGAAGTGGGTAGTCGTCAAGCTCATCATCAGGAGGAGAATCTTCAACCAGTGCTTTGTCACCTGCGTGGGAAAGTGTATGTTACATGCAAGTAAACTGAAACATTTCGAAGAGAAGAAGAAACCATGTTCTTACTGAAGAAACCAAAGAGGAATCACAAGACTTAGATTCTTACGTTTGTCTTGCACGTCCTTATCCAACTTCTGAGGATAATTTGTTGTGGAGTGAGCGCCCTCCGACACATCATTAGCCCATTCATGCCACTTTTTGGTCAGATTACAGGCAATGGAAACAGGTGCTCAGATTAATGGATAAACATGACAGGCAATGGAAAAAAGCATCACAAGCAATGGAAACATGTGCTCAGATTAATAAGTAAGCATCACAGGCTAAGGGCATGTACTCAGAGTAATGAAAAAGCATCACTGGTAATGGAAACATGTGCTCAGATTAATGAGTAAGCATCACAGGCTAAGGGCATGTACTCAGAGTAATGAAAAAGCATCACAGGTAATGGAAACATGTGCTCAGATTAATGAGTAAGCATCACAGGCAATCGAAACAATTTCTCAGATTAATGGAAAAGCATACCAGGCAATGGACAGGTCCCCAAATGAAATGAATAAACATCAGCAGGGATCATCTTTTCATCCATAGCCTAGTTTTCATAATAGCACATGCCCAAAGCCTCAACGGTAGTGTAGTATCATTTAAAAAATAATCAACATATCACATGCCAAAAGCCTCAGCAGTAGTGTAGTATCATTTCAAAAAATAATCATCATAGCACATGCCCAAAGCCTCAGCAGTAGTGTAGTATCATTTCAAAAAATAATCATCATAGCACATGCCCAAAGCCTCAGCAAAAATGTACTATCAAATAAAAAGGACCATCATTGCTATTAACCATTGTCTCAGATTTAGTGTAGTATCAAATAAAAAGGACCATCATTGCTATTGACCATTGTCTCAAATTTAGTATAGTATCAAATAAAAAGGGCCATCATCGATTCTAGCAAGACCCCCATTAGCCCACATGTGGTTAGCCCATAGATCCCTCTACAGAAACCAAGCAGCATTGTCATTCATATGACCAGGATGAAGGTGAGTGTTGGTTTCATTTGGTATCCAAGAAACAAATGTCATCATCGTAGACTAGGTCAATAGCTCGAAATAAATGTCATCATCATAGACTAGATCAATAGCTCGAGAAAATATGGCAACTTCACATACTTGCGATAATCTTAGAAAGTAGGACATGCATCACAATCAAAGAACGCAAGTATAGCTATCGCGCAAGCCGAACAGAAGGTCAGGGTGGTCAGAACTGCAAGAACACAAACAAGGCGATGGGGATTAGCACACAGAAGCTTCGATTTATTGTTAAAAAAATAAGAAAAATTACAGGAGAGCCAAGAACATGGATCCTTACCGAAATAAGAGCCAAGAACACAGATCTGGTGTCCCCCCGCGATCGAGATCAAGCACAAATGTCACCTAGGGTTTCCAAAATCGAATACAAAAAGGAGAAAGATTTGGGGAAAACCTCACCTGATTCAAGAAGCGTTGGATCCACGACACCTTCAACAAATTGAGAGAGAGAGAAGCATCAAAGCACGGCATGAATCAAGAAAATGGACAAAGTGGATTAGAGGAAGAAGAAGAACCCACCGGTGGCCAAGACTTGGCGACAAGAAGAAGAGAGGGAGGAGACGGTGAATGGACGGTGACCGGATCTGATTTGGAGGGGCTTGCCGGCGCCGCCACCGGATATGGAGAGGGGTAGGATGGGCGGTCTTTGGGGAGAGAGGGAAAGAAGAGACCGAGCAAAGCGGGGTGAGGAACGAGGCGTTGTGGGCGGGAACGGCAGCGGTGACCCTTGTCTTCGCGCCATCTTGTAACACCCGTGTTTTTGCATCATTTTAAAATTCACTAAAAATTTGAACTTTTCTAATTATAACTAAAACTTGATTTATTTTCCGCTAAACCCGAAACCCTATTTTCGAAAACCCCGCATTCCAAACTCTCACCATATAGAAGGTTAGGTTCCCTTGCTTGTTGCTTGATGAACTTTATGGTCGCAAAGGATGCAAGGTAAGTTTAGATTTTAATTATGGGAGATGTTGCATGAGAAATGGTTTACAAATTCTTCTCTCGAGAATAATAAATACCGAAACTCGAGTGTACAAAAAAATACATATAAGTATTCTATGGCGCAATAAATAAATATTCTCGGCCATAAAGGTCACGGGAATATAAAGGTGCTTGTATGAATATTTATAAAATGTATAGTGCACATAAAATAACGAGAGCTCGGGGGAAAACATGTGTGCATAAATATTTCTGCAAGTACAATATAATAAATATTTTCATGAACTAAAGTCATGAGAATGTATATGAGTGCTTGTACAAATATTTACAATATACACACACATGGAATAATAGGAATGGGAAAATGTGTGTACACAAATATATTTATAATTGTATGAGCGCAATTAGATAAATATTCTCTGAGTGAAAGTCACGAGAACATAGTCTCATGAGCTTGTGCAAATAATTGCAAAATATATTATTACACACATATGAGGAATAGGGAGAGAAAGAATAAAAGAGAAGGGAGAAATAGGAAGAGAAAGGGAAAAGAGCCATGGGCTCACTTCCTCTCCTCCCTTCGGCCCGGCAACCCGCTGCCTCCTTTTCCTCTCTTCAGCGAGTGGGCCGGCCCGGCAAGCCATCACCGCGCGAGCCAGCAAGACCAGCCCACGCCGCCTCCTTTCCCTCCATCACTTCTCTCGCCGACAACGGGGCCCGCCATCGTCGTCTTCCTCCGGATGGGACGCCAGCGGCGAAGGACAACCCGGCCCCGCCCTCACTGCGTCGGCGACGACCGCAGTACAGGGACGCGGCGCTTGCCCGGACACCGCGTCGTCTTTCTACCCGCCCGGTATGCGCCCGGATGCATTCAGCGAGCAGCGAGGGCGGCGACCATATCCGCCTCTTGCCGGTCACGGCACACCACCACCGGGAGAGTCGGCGAGCGGACAGCGCCGGGGCTGTACACGGTGCCACGAGGCGCGGCCATCTGTCCAAGCGCAGCGCGCGACAGGGGACTGAGTCAACCTGGCCCGGCACCAGCGGCGTTTGGGCGGAGTTCCGCCCGGCCCGCGCTCTGAGCGACAAGACGGACGACGGCGGCTTCGGCGAAGCCGAGGGCCAGCGCCGCGGGAGCGGCGCGACTTCGGCGGACTCGGTGGAGGGCGTGCCCTTACGGCAGCGGTGGAAAAGATCCGGCGGGGAGAAAAATATCCGCCCGCCCGACACGGCGGCGGCGCCACCTATAAATACCCTTCCGGCCATCAATCCACGCCGCCCCTCACCCCTCGAGCCGCCACCATCGGGAACGTGTGGTGCGGCGCCTCGATTCCACCTCTCTCCTCCCCTCACGCCCGAGCAATCGTATCATTTTCCCCAAATCTTGCTCCGCCACCGCCCGTGAAGGAATTCCGGGTGCCATCGTCGACTCGATCGTCACGAGTCAAATTAGTGGGCGTGCGTCGCCTAACTCCTCCCTTTCATTTCCTAATCGTGGATCGTTGTTGTGCTGTACAACACCACTTCGTGCCACGCCGCCACCGACGAGCCGCCACCTACGCCGCCGCCGTGGGAGACGCCTCTCCCCTCCGTCCCAATCGCCGGCGATCAGTCGGGGACGGCGTGGGGAGCCGAATAAGCCCCACGCGGCGAGGATCCGGCAGGATTGCCGCCTCCGGCCGAAGTCCGGTGAAGCGCCCGCCGTGGAAGCGGTGGCGGGCGGAACTGTTGGCGTCGCCGTTCCTCGACGCGTGGCGGCGTCGGACCTCGGCGAGCGGGAGCCGCCACGTCACCCCCGCGTCCCGTTCCGTCCACGGCCCGTTAGGGCAACATCATTAAACACGGCGCGGCGTGTTGGCCACCGTGGCGTCCACGTGGACCACGTGGCACCCACGTGTATAGATGCCTTGTTGTGTACACATTGTAAATTGCTACTGACTACGGTATTTGTACACGAGGAGATTATAAATCATATTTCCGTGTCGGAAAAATTCCTAGAAAATTTGTAAATTAATTATTTGATTTATAGAATTTTATCATGTAATTAGTTCTAATTTTATTACATGATAAAATTATATTATAATATTACCCAAATGATTTAATTAGGGATTAATATTATAAAATCCATGTCTCATGCATACTAACTCCGTTTCGCGTGAAAGCGACTTCCATAATTCCTCTAAAATCTAGCTCTATGCATCTAACCCATTGCCACCATAATGCTCTATGTTTGTTTTGTATGCTATAGTTCAAGCTAGGGTTTATCACCGACATAAAATAGATTCGACGACCCGATTAGGTGTTTCCGTCCGAAATGCGCTAGAAGACGTTCGACGCCGTGCCGATTCGTAAGAACCTCCTGGCAAGTCCTTACCCCCCCCCCTAATCATGACCTTAATAATGTAATGATATAATGACGATGATAATGATATAATAATCGGATTAGTAAATAGAGGTATGAGCGATAACGTAGCTAGGGGAGTCAAACCGGATGACGTAACTATCCCGTTATCTACGCTCATACGTTGTATTCAAGAGAAACCTAAGAATGTCTAATGAACCCTAACCAACAAAAGAGGTGAGTAGTGGTAGTCCGGTAGAGCCTAAATACCACGTCGGGAATCGCCAGCGAGGGGTTCTGCGGAGAGATACTCGCCTCCCTAAGGACCGGTTCATAGACCTTCTACCTAGTATGATATTACGTGCGACCGTACCGGAGGGATGGGGCGGTTTGATCTCACACCCCGTTAGGTCAAGGTATAATGTATGCCTAGGAGGCCGGTGGTAGGCGAAGGGCTATCGGGAGCGGACATGGGGAGAGTGGCCCCATGGTCCGGTTGGCGTGGTTGCTTTGTGATCCTCCACAAAAAACTTTTGGTGCAATGTTATCGTATAACAATTATTAAGTTGACGGGTCCGAGTGATCATCCGAAATGCCGAGTGCTAATGGGATCTTTGAGTGACCTTCCCATTCTCCAACCCCCGAGAAACCTTTGGTAGAAGATATACCAAAACCTAGGAGGCATCCGGCGGGTACGAGATCTCGTTGGGCCATTTTCGACCAGCGTACATGGGAGGAGGTGGCCCATCGTGTGGGGGAAAGTGTACAACCTCTGCAGAGTTAAATGAAATCTATTCGAATAGCCACGTCCTTGGAATGGGCAAGTGCTAGGCCTGAACATCTATGATTAGATACACCTTGATGATGACTAACCTTTGGTGTCATGACAAAGAAGTGATGACATGAGATAACCGGGGAACTAGCGAGAGCATTTTTAGAGACTCGCTAGGGCCCGAACCCTTAATAATTACAACCTCCGGTTGGGACTTGCTGAAAGCACGTTTGTACTCACCCCTCTATTTTTACGGATATCGGCACATGTGAAGGTAAGATCGGCGACAAGGTAGAGGATAGCGTAACATAGGAGTTCGTAAGGTGTTTGCTTAGGAGAAGGACGTTGAAGCCCGGATTTCATCCATGCACAAGTGCACTTTTGTGGAGTGCGGGGCAGCGTCATAGTTAATCCACCGCTTCTCGGTTGGCCAACTCTGATATCGCAACCCCGACTTGGTGACCCTTCGTCGCCACTGTAAGTCCCTTCCCATTCTATATTTTTATAGCTCGGTTTATTATTAATTCTGTTTACCATCATCATTTACTAATAGACGTGTTTGTGGCGTGATCCGGCGCAAACACGTGTGATTAACGACCCATTAAAAGTGGGCGTGACACATCTCCACGAGCACGGAGGGAGCCAAGCGGGAGCACGGACGGGAGCCGGGGCGCGGCACGCGGAGAGCCGTGATGAGGAGGAACGGGTCGACATCCTGGCTGAGAGGGGCGATTTGCACGACGACAACCAAGTTGGAGGCGACGCCCGTGCTACCAAACACCGCCCGTTGCATCCCGAGATGCATGTATGAGGAGATGAGGGCAACCAAACACGCCCCAAGGAGCTCCGTCACGCGGCGTGATGAGTGGACGCGGTCTGGTCATCGCCACGCCCTCAACTCACGAATGCGGACTGCCAAACCGGCCGGCGGCGGCGACGCGACACATGCCACAAAAAACGCGTCGTCGCACGGCCGGCCGTCCGTCTTCATCTGTTCACGCCGCGTTCTTGTGTTCCGTTCCGCCCAACAAAACTCCACATCTGATTCGAAGATCATGTTTAGAAAGTGGGGAGTGGTATGTTTGTCCAATTGACCCGTGCACTGCATTCCATGTTAACGATCGTTTGTTGAACAAACTAGTGAAAGACGACACCACCCCGCAATCTTTCTTCAATAAAGAAATATATGTTATTGGCTAAACTTATTATTATAACTTGTTACTGTATTTTTTCAAAACAATTTATTGACATATATTTTTTATAAACAAACATAATACCGAAACTTTTTATCGTACCATTTCCAATGCATTTTTTTTTTTTTTTGATAATTTTACAATCTCATCATGACAACTTTTGAGCATGATGTTTTTTTTAGAAAAAAGATACATCTTTACATATTAAACTATATTGATAACAACTTTTCATAATGACCTTTTTTATATATTAACTAATTCTATTTTTACGATGGTTCATTCAGAGCGAACCATAGTCATGGCCCCGTGTCTATGTTGTTCTCACCTTTTTTTCTCCTTCTTTTACCTTTTCTTCTTCTTTTTTCATTTTCATATCAACCAACCAATGTTTTCTTCTATATACTCTGAACAATTTACTTTTTGGATTTATAAGTTTGTTGGGAACTTTGTAAAAATAATTGTGTTGTCCAACAAAATCTTATGTGTTTAAATTATGTTGTAAAATTTACTATATGAAATTGTGTTAGCAGTTATGTTAAGAAATTATTATAATAAATTTGTTTGTTGATAGTTATGAACAAAGATGGGGCTACAAACGCAAAGGTAATTAAAAATTATGTTGAGCAAGGATGAGCACAACCCTAGTGATTTAGTTTTTTAAAAAAAAAAAATTGGGTACGAATTCTATTGCTTACGGACCTACGAATTGGCAGCGATTATTACATTGATGTGCACCCGAAAGTGAGAGAGCTCATAACTTGCTCAACCACTGTCGATTCGGCTAGATTGGGCGGAATTGACACGTGTTCGTCGACCGTTGAAGCTTCGGAGATGACGTGACGGGGCTGCAGCGTCTCGCCCGGCGACGAGCAGCAGCAAAGACGAGCAGCGAGGGAGGAGGGGAGGAGCCCGGGGAAGGAGGGGCGGCGGGCTGGTGAAAGGCGGGGCGGGCGGGGCGAGGCGGCGGGCGCACACGGAGCTGGAAGGCGAAAGATATTTTTTTATTTTGCTTGCTTATCCCCTAGAGATTACATGCCTCTTGCTTATATAGCCCGACTAGTGGGACTTGTAATCTAAGCAATCTCTATAAGGTTTCCTTATACGATCGAATACCTTTTACAAGCATATCCTAACTTATTCTTTCCTAATAAGGGTCTCCCTTATAGATGAGATATCCCCTTGCACACCAAAAATTACCTAAGATAATCCTAACTTGAATATGAAGGAAACTCGGAATCGTATGGGAGAGGGAAGACGGCGGCGACAAGGGGCGCCCCTTGCGGCAAGCGCCCCTGCCCCCCTCTCGGGCCGGCGGGCCGCGTCGGGCCCATCTAGCCACTCTCGGGGTGGCCCAATTCTGGTTCATGACATCTCCCACCGTTCGACGAGGCGGCGCGTCCACGTGCCGCCCAACCCACGGCGAGGGGCGAAGGGCAGCCCGATCGGGGAGGTGACCGCTCCAGGCCCGAAGTAGAAGACGAGGACCGCACTTGTCGTTGTCGTCGTCGTTGCAGACACGCGGCGCCCTTGTCGGCGAAAGCGTCGTCGAGGTGGAGGTCGCCGGTAGATGCTGAACTTGAAGCTCGGGGGGGCCGCACGAAGGGACGGGCAGCCCATGCGCGGCGCATGACGGAGGCGGCGAGGGTCCCTGGCGGCTCGATCATCGGACGGGTCGGCGGAGGAGACGTGTAGGTGTAGGTTGTCGCACCGTCACCTTAGCGTGAAGGCTGCGATAGAGCGTGACGGAGCGATGTAGGCTGCGAGGAGGTGAAATCGAGGAGGCAGCCGTAGAGGAGGTCGGCGGGGCGTGCTCACGGGCGATCCCAGCTGGATCTCTGCGTCCATCTTTGCACCACGGTGGCGTTCCCAACGCGGGAAGAAGACGTCGCCATTGTTGTCGAAGAGGAGGGCGGTGGCACCCTCGATCCCGCTCGTCGGGGCGTGCTCGAAGGAGGAGGACGTCTGGACGGGAACGCTGATCCTCTCGGGGGCGATTGGGGAGGTGGAAGCCCATCGCTACGCCATGCAGCGGGGCGTTCTCCCCATCATGAAGTCCTGGAGAAGCTCTGAAGCTGCGGGGATGTAGTAACGGTGGAAGTACCTCACGATGCCATAGTGGAGGCTCCACTCTAGCGTTGTAGCTCGCAGCTTCGATGGCGTTGGAGATGATCCCGAAGTTCCTTATTGGTCGCCGTGGCCGGTGCAACTCCGTGATCATGTCGTTCGGCGTCGGGCCGTCGATATCGTCCATAGCAATAGCGAGACGCTGCTGGCCCGGTATGCGATCAACGGGCGGCCATGATGTCGTTGTCGATGTTGCGGTGTCATTGTGGTGGCCGGGCGTGGCCGTATTTGTTGCGGCGCCAGCGTCGGCGTCGTCCGGCTCGTCGTCGTTATCTTGGCGGGCGAGGTCGATGGCCTCCTCCATCGAGCGGGGCTCGAACCACTCGAGTGCGTCTGCGCGAGATCGCAAGCCTTCAGCGAAGAGGCCGAAGTGGTGGGCCGTCCCTCAAAATCCATGCGTGATGCATAGACCTCGAAGGCGTCGATGTAGTGGGTAGCTTGCCCCCCAGGGAGGGCGGCGCGTATGCCGCCATGGCGTCGAGGTGTGCAGGCGGCCCAAAGTGATGTCGCGGGCGCTGGTGAAGACGTCCCACTCGGCGGGGACTTCTTCTTGGGCAGGTCGATGTACCCGGGCTCGCGGCAAGACCGGTGAGGTGGAGGGGCGGCGTAACTCACGTAATAGTCTGGGTCGATGTCCAAGTTGAGCTCGAAGAAGAGCTCCGGCTTGCGAATCCAGGGGTCGGGGTTGTCGTTGCCATCGAACTCCACGGACTTGCTGACGCGTGGACGCGGCCCGGGAGGGTGCAATGTCGCGGTGGCACACGGTGCTAGGCGCCCGCGGTGGCGTGGGCGGGGACAGGGAGCGGGGGCGCCGCGGTGGCGCTGGGGCCGGGGCCGAGGGCGCCCTGCGGGTGACGCCATATCTGGCCGGAGAATCCTGCGCGGTCGCAGTGTCGGAGGAGAGGAGAGGGCAGCCGGTGCTACGGTGTCGTCGAGGACACGTCGATGACGGCCGGTGCGCCACGATACATCGTCATCTGCCTCCTCAAGGCTGGAGGATAGCGGGGTCGGAGCCGACGTCGAGGTCCGAGGCAGGGAGGGGGCGGCGGCCGCTGTGCCGGGGCCGGCCGCGTCCGGCGGCGGCGGGCCGCTGGGCCGTCCTCCCGGCGTGGTGGGTCGTGCGTCTTTGGAATCCTCGGCCCGGTGTAGGCGTGCTCCATACGACGGAGGCGGTCCTCCATGTCGTCGAAGCGCTTGCTGATCCGGGCGCAGCTGACGTCGAGGAGCTCCTTCAGCGCCGCGTTGAACTCCTGGATCTCGGAAGCCATGGGTGGTGGGAATCGTCCTGGTCTCCGGATACCAGCTGTCAGATTCCGGCTAGATTGGGCCGGAATTGACACGTGTTCGTTAACCGCTTGAAGCTCGGAGATGGCGGTGCGGGGCTGCAGCGTCGCCCGGCGGCGACGAGCAGCGAGCACGAGCAGCGAGAGGGAGGAGGATCCATCGGGGGGAAGGAGGGCGGCGGCGCGGCGCCGCGGGCGGGCGTGTGGCCCGCGGCGCGGCGGCGGGCGAACCTTGGCGCGCAGGCGTGGCGGGCGGCGGCGGCGGCACACGGAGCTGGATGGCGAAAGATATTTTTATTTTGCTTGCTTATCCCCTAGAGATTACATGCCTCTTGCTTATATAGCCCGACTAGTGGGACTTGTAATCTAAGCAATCTTTATAAGGTTTCCTTATACGATCGGAATACCTTTTACAAGCATATCCTAACTTATTCTTTCCTAATAAGGGTCTCCCTTATAGATAAGATATCCCCTTACACACCAAAAATTACCTAAGATAATTCTAACTTGAATATGAAGCAAACTCGAATCGTGCGGGAGAGGGAAGACGGGCGGCGGCAAGGGGCGCCGGCCCCTTGCCTGGCCCCGCCCCCCCTCTCGGGCCGGCTGCCGCGTCAGGCCCATCTAGCCACTCTCGAGGTGGCCCAATTCTGGTTCATGACACAACCCTTGTTCACATTCATACCCACTAACAGCTAGTATGAGCTACTCTATTGCATTCTATAGGGACAGAATCACATCTCAACCAATGAAAATTTTACTTGTGCCATAATCTTCATCTCTGGAATCAATCCGCCCGATGATGTAGCATCATAGTCATTCGAATAGAAAGCCTGCTTGACCTGTAAAGCATCTGTTTTAGTTTGTTTAGAAGAACCTAGCTGTAGTAACTAGTAAGACAGAAGTGCTCCTATTTTTTTTTTTTTTTTTTGAGCAGAAGAAGTGCTCCTACCTTCTCGGATTCATAAGTTTCGTCAGGAATTTTGTAAAAATAATTGTGTTGGCCAAAAAAATTATGTGTATAAGTTATGTTATTTGTAAAATATACTATATAAAATTGTGCTACAAGTTTTTTATGATAATTTTTTGTTGATAGTTATGAACAAAGATATGGATGCAAAAGGTATTCAAAATTTATGTTGAGCAAAGGATGAGCACAAACCGTGGTTTAGTAAGGAGAAAGTGCCCCTACAGTAAGATTGCAGCCCAACCACTCGCTTCGCAGCCGAACATGCTACCCAAACACAGCCCATGTATCATGGATCCCGACACTCACCGGCCACAGCCCAGCCCCATCTCATCGTTTCCTTTCGCAGGCTTCACCGCTTCAGGACCAAGTTCCACAGCCAACAGTGGGCGGCGAAGCTGGCTCGGAATCCTAGGATGAACCTAGATGTTGTCGTAAAGTTTTTCTTGCCTGCTCCTAGCTTAGCTTTGGAGGGTGTTGGGAGGCAGTAGGTTTTCGCCGTTACTAGATTTCCTTTCCACATCGGTTTGAGGTAGTGTGATGTGATGACATCTTGCGCTGTCTATCTGTAAAACTGGTAACCCAGTAAACCGGATTGTTGGTGTTCGGTAATTAGGGGGTGTTTAGTTGGTGAAATATATTGAGTTCGGCTACCGTAGCACTTTTCGTTTGTATTATTATTGTCCTACCATAGGCTAACTAGGCTTAAAAAGATTCATCTCACATTTTTTTCAGCCAAACTAT
Organism: Hyparrhenia diplandra; assembly: GCA_015847255.1. NCBI lineage: Eukaryota > Viridiplantae > Streptophyta > Magnoliopsida > Poales > Poaceae > Hyparrhenia > Hyparrhenia diplandra. The sequence goes on from JADLZK010003842.1 coordinate 49,927, forward strand.
ACAATTATTTTTTTTATTTACCTACATTTAATGCTTCATTTATGGGTAAAAAGATTTGATGTGACAGTACTGTAGCACTTTTCGGTTCCTTTTTTCACCAACTAAACATGGACTAAGATTGCAATAAAGCCGAGTGAATGTCTTTGATCTAAAAAAAAAAAGATATTAAGGGGTAAACTAGACCAATTCAAATAGTTAGAGGGAATAAGTTGACCCAAATGTTACGGAGGTTATCTGGACATATGACAAACTTGAGGAGAGTAATTTGGACCTTTTTAATCATAATACCGTGTGTTGTCAAAAAAAAAAAAAAAAAAAAATATAATACCGTGATATAAGACAGCGAATTAAATAAATAAACTTACAAAATTTGGATACAAATGATATAAGACAATGAATTAAGTAAGCTTACAAAGACTTTGAATTAAGCAAAACAATGAAGTCATGATTATCGACGGAATGTATAAAGATTCTGTTAAAGACATTTTTTTTTAAAGAGAGGAGTAAGTTAAAGCCAAGAAAAAGTCCATATTCCCTCCCCCAACTACCATTTAAAAGTTCACTTTTCCTCCCTCAACGTCAAATCTGCGGACAAATCACCTCCCTCAACTTTTCTTTTCAAGCCATGCAAATTACCTCCCTCGGCGGTTTTGAGGCGGTATTGCTAAAATAAAGCGGTTTGCCTTTTTCTTTTAAAAAATTTCGATTGAATCTTTAAAAAATTATAATAAATCACAGAAAAATCATAAAATGAAAAATCTAATTTTATTGGACTCCACATGATTAGATCTACACACAGTGAATATATAATATGATATGCTTTAGTCTAAAAAAATAATTATAGAAGTTGCGACTACGTAATTATTAAATTACACAAAAGTATAGATCTAAAGCTACAATAAAAATTTTATCTTGAAGCATACCATATTATATATTCTTTGTGTAGACATGCACATGTGGAGTATAAAAAAATATATTTTCTATTTTATGATTTTTTCTGTGATTAACTATGATTTTTTAAAGATTTAGCCAAATAAATATAAAAGAAAAAGACAAAACCTTAATAACAAAAACTTTGTACTAAATCATATCATATTATATATTCAATGTTTAGATCTAATCATGTGGAGTCTAACAAAATTGTATTTTTTTATTTTATGATTTTTTGTGATTTACTATGATTTTTCAAAGATTCAACGAATTTTTTTTAAAAGAAAAAGGCAAACCGCTATTCTTTGTAGCAATACGACCCTCAAAACCGCTCGAGGGAGGTAATTTGCATGGTTTGAAAAGTTGAGGGAGTTGATTTGTCGGGAGGTTTTGACGTTGAGGGAGGAAAAAGTGAACTTTTGTGATAGTTGGGAATTCCCCCCAACTACCACGAAAGTTCACTTTTCCTCCATCAACGTCAAAACCGGACAAATCACCTCCCTCAACTTTTCAAACCATGCAAATTACCTCCCTCGGCGGTTTTGAGGGGCGGTATTGCTAAAATAAAGCGGTTTGCCTTTTTTTTTTAAAAAATTCTGATTGAATCTTTAAAAATCATAATAAATCACAGAAAAATCATAAAATAAAAAATCCAATATTATTGGACTCCACATGATTAGATCTACACGGTGAATATATAATATGATATGCTTTAGTCGAAAAAAATAATTATAGAAGTTGCGACTCACGAATTATTAAATTACACAAAAGTATAGATCTAAAGCTACAATAAAAATTTTATCTTGAAGCATACCATATTATATATTCACGTGTAGACATGCACATGTGGAGTATAAAAAAAATATATTTTCTATTTTATGATTTTTACGTGATTAACTATGATTTTTAAAGATTTAGCCAAATAAATATAAAAAAAGAAAAGACAAAACCTTAATAGCAAAAACTTTGTACTAAATCATATCATATTATATATTCAATGTGTAGATCTAATCACGTGGAGTCTAACAAAATTGTATTTTTTATTTTATGATTTTTTTGTGATTTACTATGATTTTCAAAGATTCAGCGAATTTTTTTTTTTAAAAGAAAAAGGCAAACCGCTATTATCTGTAGCAATACCACCCTCAAAACATTTCGAGGGAGGTAATTTGCATGGTTTGAAAAGTTGAGGGAGTTGATTTGTCCGGTTTTGACGTTGAGGGAGGAAAAGTGAATTTTAAAATGATAGTTGGGGGAGGAATTCGGACTTTTCCTTTTTAGTAAGGGAGAAAGTGCCCCTACAGTAAGATTGCAGCCCAACCACTCGCTTCGCAGCCGAACATGCTACCCAAACACAGCCCATGTATCATGGCTCCCGACACTCACCGGCCACAGCCCAGCCCCATCTCATCGTTTCCTTTCGCAGGCTTCACCGCTTCAGGACCAAGTTCCACAGCCAACAGTGGGCGGCGAAGCTGGCTCGGAATCCTAGGATGAACCTAGATGTTGTCGTAAAGTTTTCTTGCCTGCTCCTAGCTTAGCTTTGGAGGGTGTTGGGAGGCAGTAGGTTTTCGCCGTTACTAGATTTCCTTTCCACATCGGTTTGAGGTAGTGTGATGTGATGACATCTTGCGCTGTCTATCTGTAAAACTGGTAACCCAGTAAACCGGATTGTTGGTGTTCGGTAATTAAGGGGGTGTTTAGTTGGTGAAATATATTGAGTTCGGCTACCGTAGCACTTTTCGTTTGTATTATTATTGTCCTACCATAGGCTAACTAGGCTTAAAAGATTCATCTCACACTTTTCAGCCAAAATATACAATTAGTTTTTTTTATTTACCTACATTTAATGCTTCATTTATGGGTAAAAAGATTTGATGTGACAGTCTTTGTAGCACTTTTCGGTTCCCTTTTCACCAACTAAACATGGACTAAGATTGCAATAAAGCCGAGTGAATGTCTTTGATCTAAAAAAAGATATTAAGGGGTAAACTAGACCAATTCAAATAGTTAGAGGGAATAAGTTGACCCAAATGTTACGGAGGTTATCTGGACATATGACAAACTTGAGGAGAGTAATTTGGACCTTTTTAATCATAATACCGTGTGTTGTCAAAAAAAAAATCATAATACCGTGATATAAGACAGCGAATTAAATAAATAAACTTACAAAATTTGGATACAAATGATATATAAGACAGCGAATTAAGTAAGCTTACAAAGACTTTGAATTAAGCAAAACAATGAAGTCATGATTATCGACGGAATGTATAAAGATTCTGTTAAAGACATTTTTTTTTAAAGAGAGGAGTAAGTTAAAGCCAAGAAAAAAGTCCATATTCCCTCCCCCAACTACCACGAAAGTTCACTTTTCCTCCCTCAACGTCAAAACCCGGACAAATCACCTCCCTCAACTTTTTCAAACCATGCAAATTACCTCCCTCGAGCGGTTTTTTTTTTGGCGGTATTGCTAAAATAAAGCGGTTTGCCTTTTTCTTTTAAAAAAAAATTCGATTGAATCTTTTAAAAATCATAATAAATCACTGAGAAAAATCATAAAATGAAAAATCAATTTTATTGGACTCCACATGATTAGATCTACACAATTGAATATATAATATGATATGCTTTAGTTGAAAAAAAATAATTATAGAAGTTGCAGACTACGAATTATTAAATTACACAAAAGTATAGATCTAAAGCTACAATAAAAATTTTATCTTTGAAGCATACCATATTATATATTCACTTTGTGTAGACATGCACATGTGGAGTATAAAAAATATATTTTCTATTTTATGATTTTTACGTGATTAACTATGATTTTTAACGATTTAACCAAATAAATATAAAAGAAAAAGACAAAACCTTAATAGCAAAAACTTTGTACTAAATCATATCATATTATATATTCAATGTGTAGATCTAATCATGTGGAGTCTAACAAAATTGTATTTTTCATTTTATGATTTTTTTTGGGATTTACTATGATTTTTCAAAGATTCACCGATTTTTTTTTTTAAAAGAAAAAGGCAAACCGCTATTATTGTAGCAATACCACCCTCAAAATCGCTCGAGGGAGGTAATTTGCATGGTTTGAAAAGTTGAGGGAGTTGATTTGTCGGTTTTGGCGTTGAGGGAGGAAAAGTGAACTTTCGTGATATCCCTCCCCCAACTACCACGAAAGTTCACTTTTCCTCCCTCAACGTCAAAACCGGGACAAATCACCTCCCTCAACTTTTTCAAACCATGCAAATTACCTCCCTCGAGCGGTTTGAGGGCGGTATTGTTAAAATAAAGCGGTTTGCCTTTTTTTTTTTAAAAAATTACGATTGAATCTTTAAAAATCATAATAAATCACAGAAAAATCATAAAATGAAAAATCCAATTTTATTGGACTCCACATGATTAGATCTACACAGTGAATATATAATATGATATGCTTTTAGTCGAAAAAATAATTATAGAAGTTGCAGACTCACAATTATTAAATTACACAAAAGTATAGATCTAAAGCTACAATAAAAATTTTATACTGAAGCATACCATATTATATATTCACTGTGTAGACATACACATGTGGAGTATAAAAAATATATTTTTCTATTTTATGATTTTTCTGTGATTAACTATGATTTTTAAAGATTTAGCCAAATAAATATAAAAGAAAAGATAAAACCTTAATAGCAAAAACTTTATACTAAATCATATCATATTATATATTCAATGTGTAGATCTAATCATGTGGAGTCTAACAAAATTGTATTTTTCATTTTATGATTTTTTGTGATTTACTATGATTTTTTAAAGATTCAACAGAATTTTTTTTAAAAAGAAAAAGGCAAACCGCTATTACTGTAGCAATACCACCCTCAAAACCGCTCGAGGGAGGTAATTTGCATGGTTTGAAAAGTTGAGGGAGTTGATTTGTCCGGTTTTTGACGTTGAGGGAGGAAAAGTGAATTTTAATGATAGTTGGGGGAGGGAATTTGGACTTTTCCTTTAGTAAGGGAGAAAGTGCCCCTACAGTAAGATTGCAGCCCAACCACTCGCTTCGCAGCCGAACATGCTACCCAAACACAGCCCATGTATCATGGCTCCCGACACTCACCGGCCACAGCCCAGCCCCATCTCATCGTTTCCTTTCGCAGGCTTCACCGCTTCAGGACCAAGTTCCACAGCCAACAGTGGGCGGCGAAGCTGGCTCGGAATCCTAGGATGAACCTAGATGTTGTCGTAAAGTTTTCTTGCCTGCTCCTAGCTTAGCTTTGGAGGGTGTTGGGAGGCAGTAGGTTTTCGCCGTTACTAGATTTCCTTTCCACATCGGTTTGAGGTAGTGTGATGTGATGACATCTTGCGCTGTCTATCTGTAAAACTGGTAACCCAGTAAACCGGATTGTTGGTGTTCGGTAATTAAGGGGTGTTTAGTTGGTGAAATATATTGAGTTAATTTACCGTAGCACTTTTCGTTTGTATTATTATTATTGTCCTACCATAGGCTAACTAGGCTTAAAAGATTCATCTCACACTTTTCAGCCAAAAATATACAATTAGTTTTTTTTATTTACCTACATTTAATGCTTCATTTATGGGTAAAAGATTTGATGTGACAGTCTTTGTAGCACTTTTCTGGTTCCCTTTTCACCAACTAAACATGGACTAAGATTGCAATAAAGCCGAGTGAATGTCTTTGATCTAAAAAAAAAAAGATATTAAGGGGTAAACTAGACCAATTCAAATAGTTAGAGGGAATAAGTTGACCCAAATGTTACGGAGGTTATCTGGACATATGACAAACTTGAGGAGAGTAATTTGGACCTTTTAATCATAATACCGTGTGTTGTCAAAAAAAAATCATAATACCGTGATATAAGACAGCGAATTAAATAAATAAACTTACAAAATTTGGATACAGTGATATAAGACAGCGAATTAAGTAAGCTTACAAAGACTTTGAATTAAGCAAAACAATGAAGTCATGATTATCGACGGAATGTATAAAGATTCTGTTAAAGACATTTTTTTTAAAGAGAGGAGTAAGTTAAAGCCAAGAAAAAAGTCCATATTCCCTCCCCCAACTACCACGAAAAGTTCACTTTTCCTCCCTCAGCGTCAAAACCCGGACAAATCACCTCCCTCAACTTTTCAAACCATGCAAATTACCTCCCTCGGCGGTTTTGAGGGCGGTATTGTTAAAATAAAGCGGTTTGCCTTTTTCTTTTTTAAAAAATTCTGATTGAATCTTTAAAAATCATAATAAATCACAGAAAAATCATAAAATGAAAAATCCAATTTTATTGGACTCCACATGATTAGATCTACACAATTGAATATACAATATGATATGCTTTAGTCGAAAAAAATAATTATAGAAGTTGCGACTCTACGAATTATTAAATTACACAAAAGTATAGATCTAAAGCTACAATAAAAATTTTATCTTGAAGCATACCATATTATATATTCACTTTGTGTAGACATGCACATGTGGAGTATAAAAAAATATATTTTCTATTTTATGATTTTTCTGTGATTAACTATGATTTTTTAAAGATTTAGCCAAATAAATATAAAAGAAAAAGATAAAACCTTAATAGCAAAAAACTTTATACTAAATCATATCATATTATATATTCAATGTGTAGATCTAATCATGTGGAGTCCAACAAAATTGTATTTTTTCATTTTATGATTTTTTGTGATTTACTATGATTTTTCAAAGATTCAAATGTAATTTTTTTTTTTAAAAGAAAAAGGCAAACCGCTATTACTGTAGCAATACCACCCTCAAAACCGCTCGAGGGAGGTAATTTGCATGGTTTGAAAAGTTGAGGGAGTTGATTTGTCCGGTTTTGGCGTTGAGGGAGGAAAAGTGAACTTTCGTGATAGTTGGGGGAGGAATTCGGACTTTTTCCTAAAGCCAAAAAAACGGACATGCTACAGCTTGTCGAACATGCTACCCAAAAACGGACCCCCAAAACAGCCCACGTATCATGGATCCCGACACTCACGAACAACGGCCTAGCCCACTTCATCGTCTCCCATCGCAGTAGGCTTCAGGCGAACCACCCAAGCGGAGCAACAGGCAACGGCTGGCGGCGGCGCCGGGAACGCACGCGCACCGGCGCACGCGCTCCGGCGTACGGTGGTCGGGCGACAGGTTCGGGCAGGGCGCTTGAACTGAAAGCGTGGCACGTTCCTCGAGCTCCGCTCGTTATGCTCCCGAGACCCGAGGTAAAATCTAGCAATAATATTAATAATAACCACCGTCGTGTAACCGCATTGTCCGCTTCCCTAGCTTAAGTTTTACGGAGATTTATGGATTTGATAGCCGCAGCATTATCAAGTGACACGCCAGCATCAGGTTACACATAATATTGGCCTGCTTACTTACAGTAAATTTTCTATCATTTGCTTCCAGCGTCAAAATTTTGGAGCAACCAACTGACAGTAGTAAGATGGGCCGCGGGAGTTCAAGATCACTGACCCAGACTTTTCATCAAGTGAGAAAACACTGTTAGATGTATTGAGCATGTTTTTCATTAAGAAGAAGATAATAGTCTTACAAACACAACCAAGAAATAAGAGGGGAAAAGAAAAATACTAGCCATCACAAGTTTAGCAAATGCTTCGCCATAAAGTTGCAGCTGTTTTCTGGGATTCCAGTTACATTATTACATACATTGCCCATTATCATCCTTCAAGCTCAGGTTCTTGAAAATGATACTTCAAGCCATGACATATTGCTGCAGCACGTTTTCTATGCCAAATAATTTGGATATTATGATCTGATCATATAGCACTCCTACTCCAAAGAAAACAACGAAAGCGGCAGCAAAGAAAATGTTGCCACCACCCATTCCAGTTGGATCAGTGGGTGCAGGGTCTGGCTCTACTGAAGAGCAATTGTGAATAAGCATAGGGCCACACAGCTTTGGATTCCCATAAAAGCTGGAGTTTTGAAATGTGCCAAATTGGCCACCAGTTGGAACAGCCCCTTCGAGGTTATTGTTAGAGATATTGAATTCGAGAAGGTAGTGCAGGTTCTCTAGTGCAGCTGGGATTTTACCTATGAGATTATTGTTGGATAAGTCTAGCACCTCCAGGTTTGTGAGATTGCAGATAGATGGGGGGATCGGTCCAGTTAAGTTGTTGGAGCTGATATTGAGTGAAAGGAGGTCTTTCAACTGACTAACCTCTGGGGGAATCAGACCTGTGAATTTGTTACTGCATAGATTTAGAACTTTTGGGAAAGCAATCGGTATGCGGTATTGACGTGATGGACTATCATAAACTGGTAGATCAAAGAAGCTTGTGTCCAAATGAGCTGCAGTCTTCTCTGAAGTTAGCATTGGCATATTCATCAATTCTTTCGGAATTTCCCCTGTAAGGCTGTTGTTTGATATGTCCAAATATACAAGGTAGTTTAGTGTGTCGATCCAGGTTGGTATTGGTCCACTGAGTTGATTTCCATTTAAAAACAACATCTCCAAATTTACTAGCTTTGATATCCAAAGAGGTATTTTCCCTGATAGGAGGCAATTTCCGATGTCCAAAATCTGAATATTCTCAAAACCATAATTTTTGGCATCATCTGGAATTGTTTCGTTAATGAAATTGAGCCCAAAATGAAGTGTGGTGAGGTTCTTGCAGCTCCTTAGTATCTGAAGTGCATTTGCTATATTTGAAAGACTGTTGTTTCTTAGCGACAAGAAGGAGAGAGACTTCAGATTGCCTAGTCCTTCTGATAATTGTCCATGGAACTTATTTGAAGATAGCTGTAGCACAGTCAGGTTTCTGCATGAATATGTACTTTCTGGAATTGTGCCACTAAAGTTATTTAACCCAAGATCCAAGGTTTTTAGATTGGATAAGTTGGAGAAATTGACCTTGGAGAGTTCACCACTGAAACTATTGCTCTTAAGGACGATGGTTATGATATTTGTGCAGTTGCTTAGGGTTGATGGCAGCTCCCCTGACATGCTGTTGTAACCCAAACGGAGTTCTTGCAATCTCTTGAGCTGACCTATGGAGCCTGGAATCTTGCCCACGAAATTGTTTTCTCCAAGATCAAGTATGACCAGATTAGTGAGTTCGGCTACATGTGTGTCCTCAAGTATTCCATGTAAATTGTTGCTGGAAAAAGAGAGATGCTCCAACAAGGTAGCATTGAAGAGTCCATCAGGGAGAGTTCCACTGAGGTAGTTGTGGCCAGCCTTGAGTACTCTGAGCATGGAGCAATCACCAAGCCACGGGGGATCTGCCCCGAATATGTTATGGCGAGTTCAAGCACAAAGCAAAGGATGGTGATATGTTGCAGAAATGACTTGGAATCTGCCCAATAAATCTGTTATTGCTGGCATTGATTGCAATCAGTCTGCATCCCCTTCCATGTTGTAGATGTAAAAGCTGTCACGTAAACAAGTTGCTAGAGATGTTAAGTACACCGTAGAGGCTGGCCCGGGGTTGAAGATGGCAGCTCATACAGGTCTCCATTGAGCTGGTTGAAGCTGGCGTCGAGGACAATGATGCTTGTGGATGACACCAATCCGGCGGCAGTCACTTGGGACGGTAATTGTAGGACAAGTTAAGGCGCTGCAACCCCGGTGAGGTTGCCAAGAGATGTGATACTCCCTTCAAGGCCTCTAGATGGCGGTGAGACCTCAATGACCACCTTATTTCTATTGCGGGTGACCCCTTCCCATTTGCAGCAATCGGTGCCTTCTTTCTCCCATGTTTTGGCAAGACCGGAATCTGTGAGAGCCGAGAAAGGAATTGGAGGAGAGATTTCTTCTCCTGCTCCGTGCAGGAACGATAGGAGTGGCCAAAGAGATCAACGAGGATAAGGGCAACGGCAAGGATAGATATCGGTAATCTACTGCTGTATTTGTTGTATGACAAAAAGAGTGGATGCATGGCTTCCTATTGAAGTTAGCAAGGAAACCAGATGTTTAACTTGTGTTCAATATAGACAAAGTTGCCAATGGTGTAGAACAGGGCAGAACACAAGGTAGAAGAGGTAGGAGGCTGCTGGTTCTATCTTTCTGTTATAAAGTAACGTCGACCAGAAAGAAAAATGGAGGCAAGGAGCCAAGGATTAGGCTACAACAAAGTCCTCATTATGGTTGTATTTTATGTAATAGATTGAGCAGGTCGCTTGTTCATACTTTGGCGTCTTATTGGTGGCCTGCCTGCTATGGTCCATTAGCAAGCCCAACTTATCAAGCTTCATGGCTGTACAAAATATTTTCCTGTTTCCGGTCATCCTTGAATCAATCCTTGTTGAGTCATTGCAGTCTGCCATGATTCCTTTTTTTTTTTTTTTTTTATAATTCGACTGGGGGAGAGAATCCCCCACCTGGCATATATTATCTTGTTGCTCTGAAAGCAAGATTCACCTTATGTGACATAATGTCTGTTGCCAGGAATGTAGACACTAGACACAAGTTACCTAGATTTACCTGATATCAGGATCTGGCCTACTTGTTCTAATACCTTCTCTTAACCAACATATTGTTTGTATTAACCTCAGTCGTCAGTGCTAAAAAAAATCTGAGACACAATTTTTAACGACCGTGCCTGAGCACGTACTTCAGTAAGAGGGAATAGAACAGGTCACACATTAGCCCATCAAAGGTGAACAAGCATTACCAGAGAACAAGGTTTACAGAAACAAAAGGAAGTTAATCAATATATTACAGGAGAGCCATTAGTGACCCTGTATCAGCAATTTATGAAGATCGTACTAACTGATGCACCCTTTTTGTTGAACAGGAAAAGGCATATACATTTGAAAGAGCGAATCAATTTCTGTAGATCTGCAAGATTTTATTTGTCTGAAAGAGCATGATTCCTAAGGTGCACACTATTTAGAGAAATCATCGGGATCATGGTCAAGGTGGGGACATGTTTTGGAAAATAACAACAAACAAGACCAATTGGAGGCAAGAAAATAAGAAATGCATTGAGGTGATAGGTGAGGGTGACATGGTGCTCTATTCTGCTTCTAATTCGTAGCGTTGGCCCCAGTTGTTTACTTTCTGGCATTCATCCTTTTCTCTAAGCTTCAGCTGATGCTTGCAGCTATTTTCCATGGCCCTTGTTCCACAGGCGCATGATGGACCTTGGGTCCTTGGATCTTCTTGTTGACAAGAATCCAAAAGCGCTCGGCTTAAACTGTGTAGCCTGTGTGCTTGGCCAAACTGTGTAGGCTGTGTGCAAGGGCTGGCAGACTGAGATCTGAAGGAGAGTGACGAGCCTGATGCTGCTGTGGAGATTGCCTATCAATCAACTCTACTCATCAGGTGAATGCGGCGATTCTAAAAATCTCGTGGTTTTTGGGCAGCGTCTTTTTGTAATTGTTAGCTGAGATACCGTTGATGATGATTATGGAGTACTTGGTTATTATTGGGCTCAGCTATTCCTGGTTGTTATGATTATCTGACGTCACAGGTGGGTGTTATTTTCTCGTCCTGTTGATTGCAGACCATCAAATGCCTGCCACAGCACCACGCTGAGTTGGTTCTCTTTCTGTTAATTTGTGCATACTTGGTCGTTCGTTTCTACCACTCGCATTCAGCATAGTAGCGTGGTGGACCTGTCAAACAAACTTGGCGTCTTTTCCCCAACAATTATAAAACTTGACATTTCTTTCAACAATTTATTTATTTATATATTCTTGATCCATTGGCCTTTTGTCCATGTTTGGAGCGTGTATATATGTCACATCGTTCACCTACCAAGTCATGTTTGAAATATGGAACCTCTTGGAAGCTGTTTACTAGATTCTCACTATACATGAGAGGAAACCGACGCGCTCGAATGCGATCGTGTGATTCTAGTTTATATATCATGTTTGAAATAAATGCATGATTACTAGGAAACATAAGAAGGTTGTGATGATCGTTGGAGTCGCATTAGAGATGTGTGGCTCCAATAAAACATGTCAGTTTGAGTCAAATCAAGTCAGCAAGTTAGTGTCAAACCAAGTCATATTTCATTTTGGTCGTCTCATTTGTAATTCAATTACCTAGTACACTCTCCGTTCCAAATTCTAGGTTGTTTGACTCACTCCAAATTTAAACACTCATCTTATTCAAAAAAGATTGTGGAAACCTAACCAAATTTAAGTCCTTCTTAAAGAACTTATATTAATAAAGCAAGCTATGACAAAAATAAATATTTTGTACAATTTTTTGAATAAGCCGGCGGTCCAGTCAGAAAACTCAAAACTATAATTTGGAACAAATTTTGTAGTAATAACAATCGTGATGTCTGGAATGTCATTTTTTTAGATAAAGGTCTACAATGCCATATAACCTTGACTTGAGTATATGGAATGATCATGACACGGTGATATATGACAAGGAATTAAATACGGAAACGTACAAATCGTGATCGGCTCAGTCCATGGTAAGAAGATTCGAGCCCAAACATGCTACAAAAAAACAGCCCACGGCCCAGCCCAGTTCGTCGTCGTCTCCCATCGGCAGGCTTCTCGCTTCTATAGGCGAACCACCTCACCTCCGAATCGGAGCAACTCACCTCCGAATCGGAGCAACGGCGGGCGGCGGCGCGGGGAACCATGCGCACGCGCTCCAGCGTCACGGTGGCCGTGGAGCTCGAGTACAGGATCGGGAAAGAAGCGCCCAACGTGGCGCGCCCGGCAGCCTCAGCTCCGCTCTGCTCCCAAGGTAATAGACTCCAATCACCACGGACACGGAGTAGAGTAGCCGCATTGTCCGCGTCGTCATTGCTTAAAGTTTATTGAAATTATACTCAGATGGAAGACTTGGTTTCACATTTCATTTTGCTCGCGTCACTTGTATAATTTCAAATGCTAACATGATATCTGTTTTCTGTTATATTCTTACAAAATATAGTTTGTACTCTGAGCTACAGAGTTTCCCTTACATAGAGAAGCCAGGCTAGTTTCTTTGAACATATATAATGTTAGAATTCAACTATTTTAACGCTAACAAGCATCCAGTCGATGATTCTTACATGTTGCAGCTTCTTTTTAGGTCCAGACAAATTTCTCCATCCTCCAATTGCTTCGGCTGTAATGTTATTATATCAAAGAATAATTACTGAACACCTAATGCCGAGCTGTGCCTTGGGCCACTAATTCGATCTTTTTGTTGAAGTGAGAATTCTGGAGATCACACCAAGTTTGACCATGGTAGATTGGTGATAAGAATTACAATAAAGTTGTAGCAGCTGTTCATTTGTTTCTTCGCTCAGCTAGAACAATAACTTGTCTGCAAACCCATGCACATATTTGTAGCCCATTTCTATCGATTTATGTTAGCCAAAGTACCAGGATAATACAACCTGATCATATAGCACTCCTACTCCAAAGAAAAGACCAAAGCTGATTGCAAAGATGACCTTGCTGCCACCTTGGTTTCATAGAAAATGGACATGGGACCTTCCTCTGCTGAATTGCATTCAATAAGAATAGGACCACAAAGCTTTTGGGTTACCATCAAATTTGGAGGTTGTAAATGTCTTGAATCTGCCGGTGGTTGGCACAGGCCCTTCTAGGTCATTGAAAGAAACATCAAATTCACTAAGGATGCTGTAGATTGTTCAGCCCTGCAGTGGATTGCACCCGATTAGATGGTTGCTTGATAAGTTGAGCACCTGCAGGTTTGTGAGGTTGCTAATTGATTGAGGGATCTCTCCATATAATCTTTTGGAGCTCAAATTTAGTGAAATGAGTCCTTTTAATTGACCAATCTCTTACGGGATGGTGCCGGTGAAGTTGTTCTTGCCGAGATTTAGCTCTTTAGGAAAGGCATTGGGAATGCGGTATTGAAGTGACTGATCCTTATAAGCAGGAAGCTCAAAAAACTTTGATGCAACCTTGTGCATTTTTTGAGCATTTGCGACTCTGTTAATGATGTTGGAATTTCTCTGTAAGGCTGTTATTTGATAAATCTAGGTAGAAAGGGAGTTTAGGTTCTTTGATCGGTCGGGTATTGGTCGAGATAGTTTATTGTTATATAAAAATAGTAGCTCCAGATTTGTGAGCTTTGCTAACCATTGGGGTATCTTTCGGACAATGAACAATCACTCATGGAAAGGACCTGAAGGTTCTCAAACCCATCAATTACTTCATCCTCGGCATGGCCTCGTTCTTGAAGTTAAACCCAATTAGCAAGGTGGTTAGGTTCGCAACTGCTAAGTATTTAAAGTGCAGTTGTAATATTTGTAAGGTGGTTGTCAACAAGTGATAGGAATGAGAGAAACTTGAGGCGCTAATTCTTTTCGACAAGCGGCCATGGAAGTTATTTGAAGATAGCATGAAGCGATTAGATTGGTACATGAATATATGCTTTACGGGATAATTCGGTGAAGTTGTTCCACACAAGATCCAAGGTTTTTAGATTGGGAAAGTTGGAGAAATTGACCTTGGTGAGTTCTCCCTTTGAAATTGTTGTTCTTGAGGTCAATGGTTATAAGATTTCTGCGGTTGCTAAGAGTTGATGGCAGGTCCCCGGACATGTGATTGTAGTCCAAATGAATCTCCTCCGGTCTCTTGAGCTCACCAATAGAATGCGGGATATTGCCACCAAATCCATTCCCTCAAGATCTAGGGTGACCCAGATTAATGAGCTTTAGCGTCTTCTGGCGAGTGATCCTTCCAGCAGTTATTTGGAAAAGAGAGGTGCTCCAACAAGGTAAGATCGAAGAGCTCATCACGGAATATTTCCACTTTGAAGTTGTTATTCGGCTTTAAGATATGTCATCATGGAACAATTGCCAATGCACGGATGGATACTGCTGAAGCGATTGTAGCTAAGGTCAAGTAGAGCAAAGGATGGTGCGCTGAAGCGAGCACGGTTGGCACAAGACCAATAAAAGCTGTTGTTACTAGCATTGAGTGCAACCAGATTCTCCATGACCTCCCATGTCTTTGGATGGAAACTGCGCCTGTAAACAAGTTGCTCGTCACGTTCAGCACCGCAGAGGCCGCATGAGAGGTTGCAGATGGCTGGTCTTGCGGTACCCACCGGAGTTGGTTGAGGCGACGTCGAAAGCACGATGATGCTGTTGGACAACACCAATTCGGTGGTAGGCCACCGGACAAAAATTGTAGGATAGATTGAGGCGCAACAAGCCCATGAGGTTACCGGGGAATGGAGAGATGAATCCCTCGAGGCTCCTAGAAGTCAAAAAGACATCTGTGACCATCTTATCTCGGAGTACAGGCAATGCCTTCCCATTTGCAGCAATGAATGTGCCATTCTTCCATGACATGGTGAGGTTGCCTTCCTCCGAGCCCCCGCAAGGAACTGTTGGAGGGAGTTGCTCTCCTCTTTGGGAGCAAGAGCTTGCGGGGAAAGGCGAAGAGGAGCAGAACAATGGCAGCGGCAAGGCAAATCGTGGGAAATCTGCTGCCGTGTTTACGGCATGAGAATTGGAATGGCAGCATGCTTTTCCCCCGCAAGATATGAACATGGGAGAGATAGGCATAAGCTGTGCTCTGAGAAGCAATAGGTCCATTTTTGTGTCTGATGGAGAAAGAGCATGAGGGGTTAGGAACAAACAGGAGCGCTGCTGTTTGATCCTCTCAGCCAGGTCGTTGTAAAGTCACCTAATGAAAATACTCCTTCCGTTTAAAATTACAAGTCACTTTGATTTTTTGGTACATCGATTCTGTTATTTTTTTGAAATATTGTTATATCTAGATATCTTGATGAAATCCTACCGTGTTCTTGGGTGACAAATTCATAGCCCCATCCATGTCATGATCGACGTGGCTGCAGTAGGACAAGTGGACAAACGAAGAATGCAGATTTTTTGGTGGAAACCGAGCCGAAATTGACAACCAGGAAATTGAGCTGGAATTGAAAAAAAGGAAACTGAAACTAAAGTAGACACGATAATGCGTGTTTGATTTTTCTTGGGCAATTTTCACGATAAGGTTAAGCGTTTTTTTTTCTCTCAAACTCAACACACCTTTGTTTCCAGTTTCACATTAGAAAAGTACACATAGCAATGTTAAGTGTATTCACTTTATGGTGTACTCCATCATAGCAATGTTAAGTGTATTCACTTTATGGTGTACTCCATCTATCCTAACATGTAAGAGCATCTCCAAGAGAATGCTAATAATAGCCCCAAGCTGAGATTTACGTGGTTGGAGTAAAAACCACCAGTCCAACATCTCCCCGAAACTCCCCCAGATTTAGTGACTCTGGAAAACTAAGCATGCACCCCTCATTTGTCGGGGAAGCCTAATGCGCCCTAATCTTTCTTTCAAGGCATGCATAGGCCATGAGTGGATATAAAAACTCATTATGTAACTAACTATGATGGCGTGGTTGGCTCAAATCATTTTAGCATGCAAAGATTAGGGAGGCTTTGTGGAGGAATCTAATTTTAGAGGCGCCAATAAAGAGTTTTGAGGGTTAAATTTTTAGGGAGCTCTTGGAGTTGCTCTAAGTGATGCGTAGTTTATAATTTGTAACTGAACATAAGGTATTCTGGGTTCCTAACCTCCCTCTCTCCTATTAGCAACAAATACTAAGAGGGTATTTGGATGCATTAGTTATGTGACTAAAGTTTAGTCCCTCCCTTTGGATAGAAAGACTAAAAAAGGGACTAAAGAAGAGGGAAAAAGTGAGGAGACACATAGAGCTAGACATGGGGTCCGCAGAAGAAAGAGAGAACACTTAGTTTTTATATGTTGAGGTACCCTGACTTCTAAATTTTAATCACCCCCTAACTAAAAAGTCACCCTATCTAAGTTTAGTTGACTACAGCGACTAAAATGGGAGTCCCAAACCAAACAGACCCTAAGATTCCTTTTTAACTGCGTGGAAATAACGGGTTAGTTACTAATAAAGAAAGTAACAACTAAGTCTCTCCCTCATAATTCGTGAGGGGTGGACTTTTGCCAAGCTTTTTATTTTGTTTAAAAAATCGCTTGGATACCATATATTTTAGGACTAGAGAGTCATACGCACTTGTCATATGAAACTCATACATCTAATCATGTTTATCATATATAAATGTCCAGGTTAGATCTAATAAGATATGCAAGTCGCATCTAGTAGGAAGTTACGTTGATGGGATTTTGAACATATTTTCCCTATCTTTAAACTAATAGAAAAAATATAAATAAATATTCCTCGGATAATCTTATAGGAGTTGTTGGGGAATCGACCTTGGATAATGCTATCACCTCATATGTAATCGCATAACCTCCGGTGTTTTGGTAATTGGGTTTGCATTGTAGGGCACCTTAGGTTGCTAAGACTATCCGCACTTATGTTTCTCTATTTACTTTCTCTATACATCTAGTCATCAAGATCCTCTCTTTTTACAGTATTTCCTCCGCACTCATCTCTTCTTTATATCTTTACTCTATACCAACTACCATTAGTGGAGTCTACTTTTAATTTTATCTAAATATATCCATATAAGATCTTGTTTTGAAGAATTTATTGAAACGAATTTAATGGTGTTTTATTAAAATTTAATTTTTCTTTTTAGTTTGTGAATTAAAACATTTTCTAGGTACTTCAACCAATGGGCCCGGCCACTAATGCTCTCCTCTCTCTCTTCCTTGTCTCTGCACGCATGTGGTGGGGGCCAAGAGCTGCGGCATATATGGCGCAACACTACGAGAATCCGCTTCTTTGCCGAGTGCAAAAGATTTGCCGGCGACAAAAATCGGGCACTCGGTAAAGAGGATCTTTGTCGAGTGCGGACTCAAAGACTCGACACGAAACCTTTGCCGAAGTGCCAAGCCGTCGACAGCGTCCACCACTTTCGGCAAAGCGTTACCTTTGCGGGTGTGTCGTCGGCAAAACAATACACTTTCGGTAAAGTATAACTTGAGACACAAATGGTCTCTCGTCCGTTACCTTCGCCGAGTGCAAACCGTTAGGCACTTTCGGCAAACTAGGTATTCTTTGCCGAGTGCCTAATATATATGCACTCGGCAAAAGCGGGGTCTTTCGAGAGTGCGACGACGGCACTCGGCAAACTTTGTATTTTTTTTGTTTTTGTCCCATATTTTTTGTGTGACCTTTGGTACGATAATTACATCTCATGTTCACAATTTGGGACAATTTCAAGTTTGTTTTGCTATATTGCATGAATTATTTCTATTTTCTTGCATTTTACGGACCACTCCAAATTTGAGCTGCGGGTACATGAAATAATGGAATGTGGTCATTCAAAAAATGTTATTCATGATGTTTGGCGTATGTTTAGGCTCAATCCGGGGAACTCACGCGAAATTACGAACATTTATGTGTCGGAACATGACGAGTTACATGCGGGAAAAGTGTTTTTAAATTCTATAAAATCCAAACAAAGTTTAAAAATCACGAAACTTGGCGAGGTGTCTTGTCATCTCATGAGGAGGCTGTGGTAAAAATTTGAAAAAGTTTCGAGCAAGTTGTGGCGTCGGATGGCTAGAACTTCGAGAGATCCCCATACTTGATCACATGTGGAGAGTGTGGAGATGTGCGAGTTTTAGCCATCCGACGTCACAACTTTTCGAAACTTTTTTCAAATTTTTACCAGAGGCCCCCATGAGATGACAAGACACCTCGCCAATAATTCGTGATTTTAAACTTCGTTTGGATTTTATAAATTAAAAAAACTTTTCCCGCATATCCGTCATGTTACGATACATAAACTAACGTTTGGAAGTAGATATTGAGAGGCTTGGCATTGAATTGAGTTCAATACCAATTCAGCCATGGTATTGAAATGGGCCACAATTCAAATGTTATTGTTTGGATGGCTATTGCATTCCCTTTTGGAATCATAACAAGCAATCAAATCCAATTTCGGTTTGGATGTACACAAGCATGGAATTGGTATTTACCAATTCTCTTCCACGGCAGACGGAGGAGCTCAGGGGCTCGTCGTGGAGGGCTCTAGGTATCGCCCGCGGAGGGGCTCACGGTGAGGAGGGAGGCGCGCCGGCGCTCACGGCGGCGGAGGGGCGAGAAGAAGGCTGGGATCCCGTCCTCCTCGCTCAAGTCACTTGGCTGCCCGCGAGGATGACGAGGAGGGGCCGGCCGCGGGAGGGAGAAGGAGGGAGCAGCGGCAGCCCCCCCGACGGAGGGAAGAGGGAGGGCGCACCCCCCCGGGCGGGGGGAGGGAGGGCGGCGTGCCCCAACGGCGGAGGAAGAGGGAGGGTGACACAGCCCGCCGGCGAAGGAGAGAGGGAGGGCGGCGCGCCGAGGGAGGGGTGAGGGAGGGGCAGCACGTAGAGGGACCACCGGTGGAGGAAGAGGAGGGTGGCACGGCCCATGGTGGGAGGAGGGAGAGGGCGGCGGTGCGGGGACGAGATGGAGGGGCGAATGCATCGCAATTCCATGAATTTCGGGGCTCGTATTGGGGCGGCTTGGCCTTGAGGTGTGTGAATCTTTGGTTCGGCATTGAAGGCGAATTCAATTCAAAGTCGGAAGGCATCAAACGGCGAGCATTCAATACCAATTCAATTCGAGGGGGTCAATGTCAACTTCCAAACGCAGCCCTAAATGTTCGTAATTTCGCGCGAGTTCTGGATTGAGCCTAAACATACGCCAAACATCATGAATAACATTTTTGAATGACCACATTCCATTATTTCATGTACTGCAGTTCAAATTTGGAGTGGTCAGAAAATACAAGAAAATAGAAATAATTCATGCAATATAGCAAAACAACTTGAAATTGTCTCAAATTGTGAACATGAGATGTAATTATCGTACCAAGGCCACACAAAAAATATGGGACGAAAAAACAAAAAAATGCAAAGTTTCGAGAGTGCCAAATCGCAACACTTTCGGAAAAGGGCGGTTTCTTAGGGAGTGCCTCGTGAGGTGGCACTTTCGGCAAGCGATTTTGAAAAATAATAAAAAACACCTTTTGCCGAGTGCCCGTTACCCGGCACTCGGCAAAAGCGGAGAATAATTGGACCCGGCCCCTCCCCATTTCAGCTTTATCCTCATTTCACCTACCCCCCAGCGCCCGCCCATCCCGCTCCCTTTCGCGCCTTCTTTGCGCCGCCGGCCTCGCTCGCGGACAGCTTCCGCCGCCCGCGGCGCGGATCCGGCCGGCCCGCCCTGCCGGACCCCGCCTCGCATTGTCGGCCTCGCCTCGGCGCTCTCGTGGCCGCCCGGCGCCGCCTGCCGCGCCGATCGTCCGCGGCGCGGGCCCTTGCAGCGTCCCGGCGTCGGCTTCTTGGTAACACCCCAGGTGTTAATTATTAGCTAAGCAGCGGATTTGGACAAAGACAAGTATATTAGTTCATGATCGTGAACTTCGAAGCGTCAATTTTGGAGCAAAAACAAATTTTTAAGTTTATATCCGGAGCACGGTTAAGGACATAAGTGATTAGTGGGGAAACTATGATTTCTTATGCTCCGTATCTCAACCTATATGTGCCTTAGCCGGTGGTTAAGTTTCATGAAGATCGGAATCAAAAAAGTCACATGAAATGATAAGGCATGCCATTACTTATATAGTGTTTTCGGTGGCTCAATAATGTAAGCTGGAGCGGTGAAGTCAACCAACCCTTGCCACAGTACTCAAATGACTTTAAATGAACTCTCCAACAAAAGTCATTAAGGGTTCATGTTGAGCAATTGCCTCGAAAATGCCCCCGATCGACTCAAAACCCTAATTCAAAAGTTTATCAAGTTCTTTGCTTTTGACCACGGTGGAATTATATTTTTCGAGCTAGATATGAAGTTTGACCTTTAAGCCAAATTGGAGATTTGGAGGAGTACAACAAATGTTATTTTTTGGGTCAAGTCATTATTCGGCTTCTAAGTGCCTCAAATATCACCCTCAAGTTGAAAGAAAATCTTTGAATTCGGAACTTAGAATTTTTCAAGTCTGCGGAATCGGCGTTCAACGAGGTCGGCGTCTCGCGTTCTCGAAATTTTACTAAGCAACTTGAGTCGGACCAAAAATACGGTTCGGTTTATGCTTTGAGGACCAACATATCAAAAGTTGAGATCGATCGGATTTGATTTGACAAGGTTTTGACAACAGTTTGTGATTATTTTTAAGCCGTTGACAATGCCATCTTTGGAGATAATTATCTCTTAATCCGAAGCGACTAATGACCATGGGCCTTTTATGAAAGATGAAGATGGATCTGAGGTGAACATTTTTGTTTATTGGCCCATGTCGAGATTCGGCCCGGAAATAGCCCAAATCGGCGCCCAAACCGACCTACATCGACTTACGCCACGTGTTCGATGAAATTTCAAAAGGACGACGCTGGCGTCCGTGCGCGCCGCTCCAGAGCGGCGCCCGACGCCATTGCCACGTTCCCATCTTCCAGCCGCCCGGGAGTCCGCTTATCGGGTCGGCGGGGTCGAGGACGAAACTGCCTCGCGACTGGCTCGCCCCCTCTTGCCCTCCGTTCTTTTCTCGCCACTTGGCGCGCGTGGGCCGCTGCGGGCCATGGTCGGGCCGGTCGACGACTCGCCGCTCTTCCCGCCCTCACACTCTTCTCCTCCGCACAGTCCAGGCCACCACCGGCCCGCCCACGCCCGCCGCCTTGTCCTTGCTCGGGCGACGCAGCCGGCCGGCGTGAGCGCCACGGGGGGACGACTGGTCGGCTCGGGGCGGGCAGCCATCCGTGGATCTTGTGACGCGCTGGAGCGCTCGCCACCGCCGCTATGGCGGGAAGCGCCTCGCCGCCGAGCATCTTGTGCCGCCGGCAGCCGTCCCTCCCCGCGCTACGCCGTCGAAGAAGGAAGAAGAGGGGGGAAAAAAAAATAGAAGAGGGACACGATTGTAAAATCGGTAAAGCTCGAGGGAGCTAGGTGAGAAGATTTTAACTCATGTGAATAGTGTTTTGTACCTACTTGTAATTCCATAAAAGGTCAAGGTCTTTTTACGCAATTTAGCCAAAAGCCAAGCTTTAGGCAGGCCACAAGCGGGCGCCTGCTTTTCCGTTGGCTGCGCTTTGCGCTCGAGCACAGGCCGCCTTGTTGGGCGGGCCGCTTCAGGCGACGGCCTTTTTCTTTTAACAAATGAATTTCCAATTTCTATTTATATGAATAGTATCTGTTTTTGTTATTTTCATATAAATTAAAATACTTGCTTAAAAATTCTGAAAAATTTTTGTATAGCCTTTTCATGATGTTTAGTATTTATGAAAATTTTAAAACTTTGATTTTGAATAGTTCTTGCATGATTTAAAAATACAAATTTTAATTGAAAAATGCATCTTCCTTGATTTTAATAATTATTTTATTTACCCAAAAATCATGAAATTTTATTTGGTGCTGTTTTATGAGATGGCCTACTTGTATAGAAAGTTTGGAGCCACTTTGAGAAAGTTAATTTATTTATTATTCTATGCTTTATTTATTTAATTAGAAAATGAGATGATTAGTGACTTCCGACTTAGGTTTTGGGTGAATTTTGGGTTGTTTTACGAATCTTGGATCATACCACTATCGGATGGTCCTTGAGAGCTCCTTAGGCAATGGTGATGATATCTTATAGAGTAGTTCAACAAGTTGGTTTTGTTGGGTTGCAACTTTATCGTGAAGGAAAGTTGTACTCAAGTATTTATCATTTCATGCATCCATCAAGCATCATATTTATACTTCATCATGCTAAAGCATGCATCATCATCTACGTGTAGAGTATACGAGAGTGAGATGGTTCGCGATGATCAAGCTTCGGGGAAGATCCATCCGTCGACAAGGATATTATTAAGTTTGACGTCGACAATCTTTCTTCAGAATCTGACTTTCCCTGCAACCCAGGCAAGCCCCGGTTCATTTAAACCTTTCTTGTGTTTTTACAAAGCTTTATATCACCTTTGCTTTATGCTTTGCATTAGGTGATAGGAGTTGAGTGATAACCTAATTGATGCATTACCATTCCTTGGTTATTTCAATATCTACCTTGATAGCCGTTTTTGGTAAAATGCTAGAACGCTTAGCCTTGCTATATTAGTTAGACTTTTGAGTCAAAATGTGATAAGTCCTTATGATAGCCGAAGAGGCATTTGATAAGAAAAGGATGCTATATGAAGAAACCATCTTTGGGATATGGTGATAAAGTTGAGACCGGTCGGGTAATTTGCGAGAATGGAGTCTCGGTGTAGTATTTCGACTTGTCGATTAAGGACCGTCGTTGTAAGCAATGTGGACCGAGACTATGGAGCATAATCTGCGCCTGAGGTCGTTGGACCAATGGCACGTCTATCATGGGTGTCGTCCCATCACGGTCGACCCTAGTTCAGGACACATACTCGGTAAGCGATCTTTGGGGGTGTCAAATCGGAAACGTACAACCGCGCGCGGGAGTGGGAGATGGCGGGAGTACATGTTACCCTCGTGGGTTAAAGTCCCGGATTGGAGGTGTACGGTATTCTCGGGTGGCGTGGGGCCGCGGTTCCGTTTTGAGTATCAAGAAAGGGTTGATATATGCAAGCTTAAGTGCTACATATATGGGTGTGGAAAGAACTCCCCATTTGGGTTAATCGATTTCGAAATCGCCGTGCTTCTCGGATATGGAGACTTGGTTTCTCCCTTACATCGTAGTTTAAATATGAAACTATGAAGAGATGGAATAAGTGATGGAACTTCTACAAAGTGTATGCTATAGGGTAAAGATCACCTAGAATAGGTGAGAAACTTACTTGAAAATAAAATGTTGAAAGTAAAGATTTACCATTAGTAAGCTTTTTACGCTAAAAGAGTCCTTGATTCTTGCTAAAAGCCTTACCTTGATTCCTATTAGACCGGCATTCTGAGTCTCCTCCTATTTTCCTTTAGTCGGGTAAGTCTTGTTGAGTACTCCGTACTTTCGGGGGTTTGTTAACCCACGATTGCAGTCTTGACTCGTCTTTGTTTAACCAAGGTTATGTCGGTGGGCGCGACATGATCGGGTTTATCTTCGATTCTACCTAGCTTCCGCAATCAAGTTAAGTTTACTCAAGTGTAACTTATTCACAATTTGTAAAATTAATGTTATTATTCTTCCCTTTTCGATCTATATTTTTGTAACAAATGTTGTAATGTTGTAGCTACTCCTTTGTTAATCCTGGTATGAGTTATCAATAGGGCTTCTTAAGTTATCGGGATTATATCACACAATTTGCCGAGGTCTTTGGGACAATGACAGTGCGGGTGGGCCCGATAATTAGGGAGGTTATTCTTAGAGTGGTATCGAGCTCATACTTAGGATCGGCTACAACATTATTTTTGAAAACTTTAAAATAATTTTGTAATCTAAAAGTTTTTAAAAGTAACAAATTAAAAATAATTTTCTTTCTTTCCTTATGCTTCTTTGGAAGCTTTTCGTGAAGATTTTTCGATGACTCAAGTAAAAGATTTCAAGAAGTTTTCATCTCTTCTTACGGAAAACAACTAGAGAGAGTGGGATATTGTCGGCGAAGTTACGCTAAGAGCCAATCACTATTCTACCAATATCATCGAGAAGATAATGTATATAGTATTGCCCTATATATATATCTAACTTATATCGACTAACGTTGTGGACGACGAATAGGACGAGCATGCATCATATCATCCATATAATGTTGATTCTTCCTCCTTTTATTGAGACAACTATTCTTCTTTATAATTGTTTATCCTTAATTTCGTCCTACACCAAATCCTTGATTAATGGATATATAATTGGTAATTTTTTGTTTCATAAGTTCTAATCTTTGGGAGCTTGCACCTTGCTATGTCAATTCTATTTAAAAGCTTCGGACTATACCTTGATTTCTTAACTCATACATGTGTCGTATTTTGACTTCTTTCATTTTGACACATGCTCTTCTCTTTACTATAATTCACGATTATCGTGCTTTCACTTTAGATTCTTGAACTCTTTTTGGAAATTCTCAAGGTATTCTTCCGGAATTTCGAAACCCCTTATCGGTTACAATCATCTTTTGATCCTAATTGTAATCTTGATACTAATTTTGTTGTTTTGAAAAATTTCTTATAAGCCAATATCTTTGGCGTAATTCCTTTTCCCATTACTTATCTTACGGGATTTGTTATCTTGAAATCTCGAATTTGATTTCTTTTAAGGGGAAGGATCTTCATATCGGATGTTCATAATCCTCTTCTTTGCATCATTAGCAAGCATCCTTACATTGCATATGTTGTTTATGGCATTTATGTTATGCACATATGATGTTTCCTATGTTATCTAAAATGGTGCTAATCTTTGGTTGTTGTTTGTGTTTTCTTTGTTAAGCTTTGTGTGTACTTTGGTTGAACCCTAGTTCAACTAGGATTATATGCATAAATCTTTGCCACGACTTATGTTGTCTTTGTGTGGAACCATGCCAAGTCTCTGTTGGACTTCTTACACGTTTCTTCAAAAAAGGAGCCGATGCCATATAATTTCTCTTTGATCTCTAAAACTTTCGGCTTTGATCTTGAAATAACCTTTATATTGACTCCACACCTTGGAACTTTCTTTTGGTTGCTATCTTTCCTTTGTAAATCCTTTGGTTACCACCAACTTTTATAATTTGAATTCTCTCCATGGTTGTGGTTTTGGCCGTGGTGTTATGATTAATGATTTCTAATCATGATCCATTACAAAACTACACTAAACATTCCCTTGCCATGATTTTCTTTGGTTATTTAACTCTATTCTATTTGAAGACTTGTATATCGGATCGGTTGCTTTGTGAGTTCCTTACGAAAGTTACAAGAAAAGGGAACCCTTGAAGAGCAAGTCACCGACATCAACATTAACAGGACTACAAGAAGTAGTAGATAAGGGACACT
>JADLZK010003843.1:0-70634 GCA_015847255.1 Hyparrhenia diplandra
TGTATTTAATTAATTATAAATTCAATAAAAAGCTTATCTTTGGAAAATTATGGATGTCTCCACTTGTTTTTTTTTTTCCTTTGTGCAAAAAAAACAAAAAAGACAGTACAAAAACAAGTGTGGGGGGCGCACACATCTCTCTCACAAGTCAAAGGTACGCAAAAGAAATTGTATCATTTTACACTTTGACTTGTGACATATTTCACCTCTCCTCGCTTATGAATATCTTGGTCTATACAAAGTTGGCAAAAACTCCATCTCTAGTCTACACTTGATACTTGATGTGCATACATTTATTCTCGCTAAAAGCCACACTTTGTTGAGCAACTATCATTTAGAGACCCCATGCTTATCTAAATAATTGAGCTTTGAGATATGGTAGAATGACTTGACGCTTTTTGCTCTCTTACGCTTAATGAGACTTGGTTTTATTTCAAAAATTTAAAATAAAGCATGCTCATGGGATGATTTAGACAAAAACCTACCAAAGCCAAATACATGTTTGAATATCCACTATAGCTACTTCCTCTCGTATTGAGTTTTGTCAAGTTTCGAGATCTATGTTGAGAGAGTCTCATACTCCCAAGATCAAAAACACGTACACCCACATATACACGCCAATTCTCACACCGAGAATTGCGCACAACATCACCCCTTTCATCCACCAAATAAATACTCCATCTAGTTAACATGATCATCTCTTGTCATCAAAAAATTTATCATGCGAGAAAGAGAATATAGGCTATAGAAAAAGTATGAGAAAAAGGAAAGATGGACAAATGTCTTGAATAAAGATGAGGAAGTCATTACTGTCCAAAAAAGAAGAAAGAAATAAAGTAGCCTATATTTCTCCAAAAGCATACAAAAGAAAAGAGAGATCATGAGACAAGGAGTAACCACAAAAATACTACAAATATTTCTACACACACTTGCACATTTCGATCTAGGAGTATGACACTTCCCTCCAATGATCCAGGAGCTTGACTTCGACAATATATCAGAGGTAAGTATGCATTTCTCCACTCAAAAGATCCACAAAACCCCGCAAAAGTAGGATGAGTGAGAGTGACAAAAAGAGTGCTTTGGTCAAGAAATGAGTGACTATGTGAGAATCAACCATGGAGCATCGTTGTTTTATTTTCAAAAATTCAAAATCAACCAAGTCTTTGCGCATGCGTAGTAGCAAGAAGATGGGATTTCATGTTGTTCCATTGTTCAATTGTTCCAAGATGGCTTTGGTAGCCACCATGAATGCTCAAAAGCAGGTGAGCCTGGAATAACTTGTATGCGAGATCAACATCTTGGAGATTGAACCACCTTAGTCCTTACACTTTCACTTTCGAGGACGAGTAAAAGGCTAAGTGTGGAGGAGCTTGTTGTGATAACAAACTACAAATTAAATACACTCAACATACACCAAAACAACCTAGAGATAGGGTTTATAAACTAACAAATTCCATAGTTTTGGTGTACACTTGGCTTGCAGATACAACTCAAGGATATGTGCACTTTGGGCCAAAATACAAAGAAAAGAAGAATAAAACAATAAATAGAAAAAGGCCCAAAGGAGCCAAATGGCAAGCCAAGCTAACTTACCTCGGTTGGGCCACGAACTTAGACTACGAACACCGACACCAAGCTCAACACGATGAAAGAGGACTTAACACCAAGATTGGGCGGTTCGGGGCTTTCGACTTTGTGGTCGCACTTTGGTGTGGCCGGGCCCGAGCTTTGGCGAGGCGGTTCAATCACGCATGAAGAACGTTAGTGGTGGCGTGGACTATGTGCAATGAACCTTGATATCGCCTATTCCCCGGCCGGTTTGGCCATTATGGGGGAGGTGGCACATTTCCACATTTCCAAAGACCCCCTCTCTCCAAGCTACAAAAGGAGGCTCTCCCCTCTTCCACAACACACCTCAAGGAGCTACAAGCACAAGAGAAGCAAGAGAGAGAGAGAGTCTTCTACCTCTATCCCCATTCTAATTCTAGAGAGTGAGAGAGGGAAGGCTAGATGGAGGCTTGGCTCCTTCTACCCCGAGTTGTCACAAAGTGCCACCTGGTGTTCGGCGGTTCCTAGGAGGTCTGAGTGCTGGGACTTGTAGGCATCCACCCGCTTGTACCTCTACAATCTACTTACGCTTTGGTAACGAGGTTGTGTTCTTCTTTGATTATTACTTTCAAGCACATTATCTTAGCCGTTATAATCTTGCGGGATTGATAGTCGTCTTTTTGCTGTGCTCTAATAGAAGGACCGAGGGGATGGGTAAGCCTTTTTTCACACTAGAGTAGCAATCATCGTGCAAATGTGGTGTTTGGGCTAGTGGTTGCCTATCTTTTGTGGCATCCCCACGCTTGAAGGGGTAGGCGGCTAGGTCATGACAACTTGTCTGTCCTTTGTAATCCCCACGTTAGGGTGTGGCGCGCGGTGCAATTGCGGACAACGTCCTTTGGGCGTGGGCGGTGCAAGTGAGGAGATAGCGGGCGAGTGATGCACGCACGAAAGTGTCAACCCATAAAGATACCTCATTCCTCTTAGAAGCAACCTTGCCTAAGGTAGACACAAATGAGAAAGCCCTCTACACAACCGTCCCCGAGTAAACTACGATACCTTGAATACCACTTAGGGTGAGTGCTACAATGGTCTTTCCCGTGCACTTGCGGACTTTCTTTGCTTTCGCTAAGAAACACCAACATCAAGTAAATGGTGAATCTCTTCGCCCCGTTGCCTCCCCTATTTTTATGTATTATGCAGGGGTCCTAAGGTGACACAATGAAAGTCGGGAACGGCCTCCCGCACCTGCAACGCCCCGAAACCGCATCAAAAGGCGTGCCCACTTCCCCATGGCGTGGCGGTCGAGTCGAATTTGGCGGATGCACCAACGGTTATTTTTTCCAACGGCCGGACAGCAAGTGAGCCCGTCCGGCGATGGGCCGGGGTTCGAAGGTCAGCCCACCGAGGGTTCGACAACCACCCTAGGACACCTCAGTGAGGGACATGTCGAGGAGTGGCGCCCGGAGCCCGCACCCGAGTTTGCTAGGGAGCCTCGGGGGCTCGCCGACTTCGTGTGCGAGTTGCGGAGGTGCGAACCGAACCCATTTCCTCTTTTGATGAGGAGGCACCGCGCCCTCAAAGGTGCGGACGAGACCTCGGGAATTATAGAAGTCCATCCACCGGAACATGAGGTCGATCCACTAGCCGATCAAATGGCGAGCTCATCACGAAGACAAGCTTCGGGCCTCGCTCGAACTACCCGCTATCGACTCATAGAGCACCCGATCTCGACCACCGAGGCAAAACTAGGGACGAGCTCTCCCCATTCCTTGTCGTATGGAAGAATGTGTAGAAACGAAAAACAATCAAATTACTTAAAAAGCCTACGAGAATGCGCCATTCTCGCGGACCCTCGGGGAGCTAGACGGTGGGGGTGTGCTTTCGCAGCGCCGACGCCCGATCCGGATATGACAACCTTTGAGCTTTTCGGCGTTGATCTTGAGTGCACGGGGAAAGCTCCTCTCCCCAAATGATCGGGGACTACTATGGGGACCATTATCAAGGGTACCCCTAACATACACGGAATCAACGCCAAAACCCAAAACACCTATCCCAATTGATCCCCGCCGAAACTTCGGCCCATGGAGCTCCATTTCCACCTGCGTCACGAGCTCTAAGGCTGGAACACCGACCCCGCCTCACATGAGCTCTGAGGCTGGGACACCGAGTTCCGCCCCGCACGAGCTCTGAGGCCGGAATGCCGAGTTCCGCCTCGCACGAGCTCGAGGCGAATACTAAGTTACGCGCCGCACGAGCTCCGAAGCCGTACACCCAAACTCTGCCTTGCACAAGCTCAGAGGCCGGAGAATAGCTCGAGCTCGAGCATGAGGTCCCACGCGGCCGGATCACACCAACTCGAGGGATTGCATGACCACTTTTTCGATTCGATGCGACCTCGAGGTCACAACGCCGGGAGAGGTCCGCGATCTCCACGGGACCTCGGGCCTTCCAAAGCAACCGGCCTCTGTCCCAAAGGGAAGGGAAGGGTGAACTCTTGTTGATATTTCTTAAGCGACATTACTAGAAATAGATAATAACCTATTTCCGATAGCGGCACGAAATGCTTGTTGGCTTTTCCGCGATTGCAATCACTAGAATAAATAATATCCTTAGTGACCACGTTAGAGACATCGATGATAGATGGACTCATATGTTTGTTATAGTCAATCCGCAAAAGCGCACGGATCTATCATTGTAGCATTTCACCCGGTGGTATTCGGGTATCGTGATTTATATTTTCCCAAGGGAAGGCATGCTTGTGTAATTTGCTAGCATAATGATGATAATGATCCACAATGTATTTATGAATAACCATTAGTCAAATGGGGGTAAGGAAATGATATTTGAGGATAGTGACAAACACATAAGCTACTACACCACTAGGGGAGAAAAAGGATAAAAGAGAATCTACAATGAGAAGGTGGTTCTAAATATTGCACATGGGTGAACTCTAGTTTGCATATGAGGAGGCTAAATCATGATGGGATTACGATCTTATGATGAGGAGATGCCCGGCTAGTCTCGCTAACCGATGAACACTTTCATAACTCCAACTCAACATCGAGCGTGGAGGAGTATAATGGGCGGAGCAAGGGCTGTCACCACCGCCCCTTACCTCACTACCGTGGAATGCCAACATTTCGATGGTTACTATAAACACGGACACCACGTCCACGTGTATAGAAAACTACCTAAATCCCCGGGACTCGACCCTACGGATCGACAAGCAAGGATAAAGGTACTCATAAACCCGAAAGTACACCAAATCATCATCTCTACTATAATGGCACACTTCTTTTTATTTTTGGCACAAAGCAACACCATCCGTTGGCTCACAACCAAGGGCTAGGATTCAAAGTTTGTCAGACGTCTTACACCTCACCTCCCCCGCCTCCCCTAGATTTCCTCTCGCGACCACGGTTTGAAACCTCCACGGCGATACTTCTTTTTCCATTCCACGGTAATACTTCTTTTTCTTTTTTTCCACTCCAAAATTCCATCAGTCCGTGACCGTAAAGTGAGAGATAGGGTTTGCCGTGAGACGGCGGCAGGCCGGGATCGTGGGCCGACGACCGTGCCTCTCGGCCGTCCCCCCGCCCGTGCAGGGAAGGGGCATGATTTAGGTAGAAGCGAGGAGGGTTGAAGAGCTGCGTGGCGGCGAGGTGTTCGGGCGGCCTGGATCTGCCCATGCGTGCGGCACGCTGCTGCGTCACTCAATACGTGTGACGATGTGCGGAGGTGGAGGAGGAGACCTGCTTCCATGCGGATGCCGTGGAGTACCCATCGCTCTTCTTTTGCTCTAGCACTACCCTCGCGCGGCTCGGATCCGATCCCCACCTGTCCACAGCTCCTGTCGCGCCATGCCGCAGGCCCGTTGGCAATCGATGTGTTACGGTAAGCAATGCATTCCCTCCGAATTGCCTTGCTCCATCTCTCCGTACATGTGTTTGGTTGATGCTGATGGATCCGATTTATCGGTTCAGTCTGGAGTGATGGATCCAGTTCTCTGTTTCGCATGCAGCAGTTTCGTCACAAGGTTAGACTTGTGCTAGGGTGCTTGATGTCTGAATCGTTAATTGTATTCTTAATTCGATCATATATTGTTTGGTTTAATTTCTTCTATAGTAGAGATGTCGCTGAGGCTGAGACTGAATCCTTAGGCCACACCACCCACGGACATAAAGAGTGCTGCATGGATGTTGATGTGCTATAGCGCTTCATGGCCGCACACTACCGGGGGAGTTCACCATGGTAGCCTAACCATCACCATGACCGTCGACCTAGCTCACCTTGTACTCGGATCTGGCACTCGGGCAAGGTTGACTTACGTGCTGTATGAGTGGTACTTCCTGTTTTTGTCCACGAATCTTGAGTTTTGATTGCAGTACTGGCTTAAAGGTCTGATTTTACTGTTTTCACATGCGAAATTACAAACTGAGCCCCGATATGTTTTAACACTAATTAACAACTGTACCTGAATGAGACTATGCAGCATTAACACAAGGCTGATTGGATATGGATGGATGTTCATAACTATTGAGATTTTAAGCTAGAGAGTTTGCAGTGTTGTTCCAGTAATCGGTAATTTGTTCTTCCTAGACATGCAGGTTAAAAGAGAAGAGGTGGGATGCAACGAAATTTCTACTGGAATGCAGCTCTACGGAACATTGGAAAAATGGTTCATGTGCATCGGTTCCCCTACTTCTCAAACCGTAAATCTACCTACAATCTCTTTTTTCTGTTGATGAACGGAATACTAGGCTTTGCACAAACCGTCAAGGTGTTTTTCAAGTTCTTATGTGCCCTCCCTAATGGATCAACTAAACCCTGTGCACGCGAGTTGTTTGTGTAAATGTCTTACCCACATCTGCTTGATTCAGTTTATGGCCATGTTGCACCTGCAGATCTTGATGTACCAGCTGTGCAAGGTTGTGGCTTTCATCCACAGCAACGAGGTGCTGCACCCTGTTTTCAAACTGCACAACCTGCTCATGGACTGCACGACCATGGCTCTCAAGAAATTTTTGCGATGATAAAGAGGGATTGAGATTGGGTAAACAAAGATGACATGGACTTTCTTTTCCGTGATAGCGAGCAAGTGAATGGCGTTGTAAGTATGTCTACGACTGTGTTTTGCATTCACTAATATGGAGAAAAATCTAATCAAAAACATGTTTTCTTTCATCTTAAAACTCAGATAAAAGTGTGCCGCAAATCAGACAACTCTGTCTGACATGTCTGTATGGTGTTCAAGTGAATTTTGTCACCAAATTTGATTTGCCCATGTGCCTGAGCTTAAACAAGAAGCTTGTTTGATGTGGCTGACCCGTTGGGCGACATGGGCAACTAATATAGAATCTTCTAATCTATTTGAGTAGCATGGGCACTATAGTATGTGGTTAGGTGGATTTCGACCGTCAAAGAGTCAAGAATTGAGAAGGTTGGGATGGAGCGAAATAAAGCTATGCATGAACGTGCATGTTTGGCCACTATGTCATGTCAAAGACTGAGTATTGTTTTCAGTTTTGTGCCTAAAGCCTTATTTGTAACTCAGTGGAATCTATGATAATAAAGCTTTCTTTGGCAAAGAATTTGTTCCAATAGAAATATTGGATCCAAATCTTTAGAAACTAATTTTGTGTTGATAAATCATTTTTTGTCGTTTGATTTGCATTATCAAATGACACCGTAGCGTTAGCACGGGCAATATACTAGTAATCTACATAAACCGACCAATCTCTAGCGTGTCGACATATGGACGGTTAATCCTATAGTTAGCCAAGTCCTATCTATTAATATGTTAACTAGACCATAGTTCACACATTAATAAGATAACATGAGGGTAACTATACTCTAGCTCGAATGCATTGCAATATGAATATAGAGTCTTCAGTGTTGAAAGGAACTTCATAATAATATTAATATTACCAAAAGATCCTTCCTAGGAGACAAGCCCTCCTTGAAGCTCAACCATGCTCAAAACTACAACTAGAACTATAGAAAGTGAGTGAAGTGCTCAAGGGTGTGTGTTGTGTTTTGGAAGGGGTGTGGCCTCTTATTTATAGTGGAGTGAAAGGTGTTCTTGGCGAGAGTTTTGGTGCCAATATGCCGAAAAACACCACCATGCACCGCCTCTACTCCTTCGGAGTCAGGATCGGAGATAAGGTGCGGCGGGATCGGGCACAAGGCCACGGCGGGATCGCGTGCGGGTAGTGGCCCACTCTAGGTCGCCCCTTCCGAATTGGTTTTGGCCTAGTCCGTTCCCTTGGCAAAGCGTATTCCCCGAGTCACGTTTAACTCTTTATTTGGCGTACCTTCATCCGTTTCCGTGTTTGTTCCTCGCAAAACAAATATTCTACGAATACAAGTGGAACTAGGTGAGTAGTAAATGTTTATTTGGTATAAGTGTGTTTTATCCTCTTAATTAGAGCTAAGTTGGTGGGTATAAAATGTGTGATAGTGACCGCCAACAACTCCCCCTTAAGTTTCCCTTTGCTCGTCCCGAGCAAATAGCTAAGTATTTTGTTGATGATCAGGAGTTGCTTCAATGCCGATATAAATCAAAGTGTGCCATGTTTATAACAAAGTGTTTACTTATTGTTTAAATAAGTTGACATTTTCATCTATCCTTCCGAATCATATGGGTCTTATGATATTTTTTTTCCACATTCTTGGGTGATTGCAACATAGAACGGTTTAGTAGAGCTACTACTTCTTCTATTCTTTCGAGTAACTATCCATCCAAGATTTTATTTAGCATATATATATATAGAACTATTAGTTCATAGCCAGCTACAAAATACCAAATTTTGTAGCCGGACCACAACTGACGAGCCGAGCGTGAACCGGCGCACCAGGGCACCGCCCGTGCATTTATCCAGCCATCGCAGGTCCGCAGATCACGCGCGTGGTTTTGATTTTGGTCCCCTTCGGAATCCACATGCATGCATGCATTAATTTAATACCTTGATTTGTGCCATTGCTTCCACCGGCAACAAAAACACCGAACACGTATCTGGGTCTGGGTGGATCCACGCATGGCGCAGCACACCTTCCACCCCTGCTCCTGGCGAGCGGCGGATGTTTGCGACGCGACCGGGCGACAGCCCTGCTCTACGACGACGCTGATGGTACCTCGGACAGCCCTGCTGCCTTCTCTCAGAAACTCGAATCGCGACCTCTTACGCAGATGGCACCCACCCCGGCAATTCCTTCCCTTGCGGTGTGCCGCCGCCTGCGGCCGATCGATCTCTCTCAGATGGCGGCCCCTGGTGACAGCTACACGGACGCCAAGGTCATGGTGTCCCCTGGTGGCCACGGGTACAGCCTGCTGTAGGCGGCGCGCTGTTGTGTCGCCCTGGCCATGTTCAGCGGATCGAGGCGACATGGTGCCGGGTCGCCGGGTGCCCCTTCTGGCCTGGCGCGCCTTCTCGTGCGACAGGCGCTGTCGTCGTGGTGCTGGCCACCGTTACTGCCGCCATGCTGCAGGCGTCCGTCATCACCAAGCTGCAGGCCGGCTCCATTGTCGCAGCCCGCCGGGCCGGGTTCGCCTTGCTCTCCGCCATCAATCTCTTGAGGCCATACGGCAGCAAGAGCTTTCTATTGTTTAATCACCATGGAACACAGTAATTTATTTAAAAATATATCGTAAATCTTAAAAATGTCGGTAACTCATCTTATTTGTTACGGTAACTGGTTCATCGTAACTACTAACTAGAATATTTTTTCTTTACTATTATATACATACTCTCGTAACTTTGTTCACTAATTATAGTAACTAGAATAAAGTTACCATAGTATTTTCTACTACTATTGTACACTCGTAATCCTTTCATGCACCTGTTACCATAGCGGGAAAATAGAGTTCGAGATCCACATGGTGACCCAGCAAAAAGAACGGATTTTTTTTTCAATTACCATGATAACGTGTTGTGAAACGCGTCGTCGCGGTTAGGACCTTCCCCCTCCCGTCTCTCATGATCACGTAGTAGATGAAAGAAGTAGAACAAGTAGACACAAGATAGGGAGACTATTCTTTATTCATCTGAAATCTTGGTTTTACAACATAGAGCTCCCACGTATATATAGTCCTCGCCAAGGCCTAAGAGTTTGGGTAAGAGCCCACATACAAACGGACTAGGATTAGATTCATCCTTCTCCTTTCCTTCTAGGAAAGAGTCCGTGTTTTGGCCAACACCCCCTTGGGCGATTACCACGATATGTATATGCCTCATCAAAAACTCCATCCGAAACCCCAGTGGGAAAACGGTTCTTGGAGAAAAGAGTACATCACATTCGTTAATTGCATTGCACATGTTGTCTCATTAAAAACCTTGTGTGAGAAACCTTCTAGTAAAACTCACATAGGAAAAAAAAGAGTACAACATTTAACCTTCTTGGTCATATATTCTTCAGGATACTCTATTCTTCGTGAATAGAAATTGATCTTCATAATCTATGCATAAACTTTAATGTTTTAGCAAATATGATCTTTATAATTCTAATGGTTTCAATTACCTTCAAGGTAAAATTGCTCCCCTCACAAAACCATCATTTGAATTTGACTCAAAAGTATGGCTTATAATTCTTCCATGAATTATATGGGTATAACAAAGAGCAATATGCTTCATGCAAAAAGAACCATTTGTTGTGCAAAACAAATTAATTTTATCCTTCAAGATAATAAATCCTTTCAGAGGATTACGGGAAAAAATAAGTTCATATTCAACATCTTCTACTAGATAGTGTATCAAACTTATACAAGCTTGAATACTTTAATACTTTTATAGTTCTTCCTTAGTGGATTTTGAAATGGTATATTCTACAAATCTTCAAGATTTTTATAGTACCACTAAATAATAAATAGTCTTGCATTTTGGCATTTAGGGGATAATTTAAATACCAAAGTCACCATTATTCTTTCTATTGCATTTAGAGGATGATAGATTCATTGCCAAACATTACACTTTTTGAGTGTTTATATGACACCTTCATGGGTGTTTAAGATTCCTCATTTTCTCTCGGGTCTATATTCACTTCAGGGGATGCATGGTGTTCATTCAAGGTGTAAATCTTTCATGGATTAATTCCTTCAAGAATATACTTTCATTCTTAGTGAATTATTAATTCTCTTCTATGAGATATATTCTCTACTACATGAGAGATGAGTGATATACACAATAACATTGAGTTATTCACTATAAAATCATTCAATGATTGTAATCCTTCTAGGACATGCTCTTCTTGAGACTTGAATATTCATTCAGAATATATGTACCTTAGACTTCAATACTTAGTATGAGATTTCTACAAGTTGCGATTTATATTCTTCGAGAATTATATAGATTTTCATAATCCACTTATTTTGCATATTCAATATTCATTTATTTCATTTGCCGAGATATAGCAGAACATTCATTTCTTGGAATTACCTCCGGCTAGCTTCGGGGTTTCATTATTGCCTCGCACTTACATTATGGTTCTCTAAAAGGTGCGAACAACAGAATATGATGTTTCAGAAGCTATATATATATATATATATATATATATATATATATATATATATATATATATATATATTTCGGCATCTATATATGGGTGCATCTGTCTGTCAGATGCACCCAGCCAACCGACGCGCTGGTGCACTTTTGGTTGTCCCGAAACGACGAGACCTTCAGGAATCCCGCATGCATTTTGTAACTATGGGTCATCACCATGTTGCAAATGACCTTGTTGGCGTTATTGAGTTTAGGGCTCATGGCGTTTGCCGAGTTTAGGGGTTCATGGCGTTTCTTTGAGATTAGGATTTGTTGATTTTCGTAGTTATAATTGTTTAGTGTTTCGGGAGAGTGTCTTTTTAAGCATGCCCCTCCCGTGCAAGATTTACGGGAGACACCTTTAAAGGTATTTGTCGAATTTAGGGTTTTCGGCATTTGTGAAGTTTAGGGTTGTCGAGTTTATGTTGCATGGCGTTTGTCGAAGTTTAGGGTTCGTGGCGTTAGGTGAGTTTATGTTGCAATTGTGTCGACAACAATATTGCAACTGTGTCGCCATCATGTTGCAAACAAAGGTATAGTAAGTGAGCTATTTTTTTTAATTAACCCGGGGACCTTTTTCAAAGAAAAGTCAAGGATGCGTGACAAACAATCATGTGATTCAAAGATGTCAACTTTATAACTTTTATACAGAGATGAAACCTATAGCTTATCACCGGGAAAAGCATTATATTACAAATGGTAACTAACTTACGCACCGCTCGTGTCTAGCGCCAAGTTGCAACCCGCACACATCTAACGTTGCAAAACAAAATTCAACAAGTGTTGCAAATAGTTTGTATCCTGATGCATATGTTTTTTTCTCAGGTGTTCCTTTGTTTATTATGATTAAGATTTTCTTTCTTTCTTTGTTGGCTTCTTACTTCCTGTTCAATACATCGAGTGTACAACTCCAAGTTGCAACCAGAAAACATCTCATGTTGCAAACATATCACGCAACATGTTGTAATTAGATCGCATTAGGTTGCATTTGGTTCTTGTCTAGTTGTAACTGGCTCGACTCTAGTTTTAATTGGATCGTCGGGGTTGCAATCGGGTTCTTGACTAGTTGCAACCGCCCGACTCTAGTTGTATTGGATCGTGTCGGGGTTGTAACTCGTTCTTGTCTAGTTGCAACTGGCTCGACTCTAGTCGTAATTGGACCGCATTAGGTTGCAATTATATCAGGTCCAATTGCACTGGATTAGATTTGTTGGAACTAGTTCCGTCAAGTTGCAATCGGTATGGTGTTATAGTTGTGATTGGTCTAGTCTCGCTCAGCTTGCAATTGGTAGAGTACACATATAGGGTGTATAAAATACACGTTGTTCACTAGCTAGGCTTGCAACTAGGTTGTAACTAGTTGCATGCAATAACAACAAGCGCTACAGTTGCTTGTAACTAGGTTGCCACTAAGTTGT
Organism: Hyparrhenia diplandra; assembly: GCA_015847255.1. Classification (NCBI taxonomy): domain Eukaryota; kingdom Viridiplantae; phylum Streptophyta; class Magnoliopsida; order Poales; family Poaceae; genus Hyparrhenia; species Hyparrhenia diplandra. Next base: position 12,509 of record JADLZK010003843.1, read on the forward strand.
AAAAAATTACCTTCTAAGTTGTTACAACAAGAGCTAACTACGCTACTGCCTAAGTTGCAATTGTGTTGTAGTCACAAATCGCAACTCATAGTACGTGAAGTTGCAATTACGTACTGAAAAAAAAAAAGTTTGTGAAATATAGTCATGTTGGATCTTGTTTTGTTAAGCACATTTTTTTGAACAACCTGGTGCAAACGGATCTGAAATCGGAGCTACGGTTAAGGAGATATCGCATTTTTTTCGATCAAAATCAAAAAAGATTCCCCGCATGCGGGATGGACAGGTGGAGAGAGAGGTGGGTCGGGCAGGTGCGATGTTGCAACTGAAACACGTATAGAGTTGCAAACTGAATACTTTGGGTTGTAATTTGCTCCCGATGACCACCAAGGGAACGATTTGAGGATGCAAGGGGCCGCTTAGGGAAGGATTTTTTAGCTAGCCGAGTTGGATGCGCTACTGGCCGTGGAAACGAGGGTGGGTGCATTTTATACGTAGAATGCACCGGGTGCATTTTAGGCTCAGGCCATATATATATATATATATATATATATATATATATATATATATATATATATATATATATATATATATATATATATATATATATATATATATATTGAATACTTGAGAGTGTGATTTTCTCTCTCTTTTTTTTTTTGGAGAGGTGGGCTCTTCTCACCCTAGACTTGGGTCTTTTATTTCCTCTCTTTTCGGAGATGTGGGCTCTACTCGCCCTTGGACACTTGTCCATTTTTTATCTCTTTTTTTTTTTAGATTCAGATTCCCGGATGTTAAGTTCTCTAAGAATAAAGTTATAGTAGAATCTTTTTGTACCATATCATATCCGGCAATAACTTAGAAAAGGATCATGTTCTTGCAACCCATTTTTATCAAGTTTTTGGGACAAGACAATATTAGCCAACAAACTTAAACATCAAGGAATTCTAAGTTATAAACTAGGTGCAAAGTCGATTCATAAACCGAGCAACTGTTCATCATTTCATCGTAAGAGAGACCTACACCATCTTATGTCAAATAAATGAGTGGAATATTTTTTTTTGAAAAAAAAGGAAAGGAATTGAAAATGACTTGGGAAATTTAAGGCTTACCTTGTGGGGGTCCTCCCCAAGCTAGCTCAAAGCCTATGGGGGGGATTGTATCCCATGGAGAGCCGAATGCTCTTTGCTGTGCTGCTCCTCTCGGCGCGGATGTCGGTGAATTCCTACCGGTACTCCCCCGGTCGCAGCCTCCGTATATAGGAATGGAGTGTATCCCGAATATTTTTATTACTCACCTCTAGGCCGCGGATGCGTGTGCCGAGGTCTTGGATCGTCTGAGGCCCCTCCGTTGATCGGCGTGGTGAAAGTGATGGAGGCATGCCGTCAGACTCGGAGGAGATCTCGTAAGCGCCTGTCCATGCTGAGCCGCCTGCCTGATCTGGGTGTGGGGTGTAGCTAGACTGGTAGCCAGGTATGTATCCTGGATTCGGCATAGCCGAAAAGAAACCAGGTGCTGGAGCTGGCGAGAATCCAGTGGTGAAGTCAGGTGTAGGGGTTTGCACAAAGTTTGGTGGTGGTGCGGCGGACAGAAGTTCCGCTCCATCTCTTGCTACCCTCCCTGGATGACTGCGAGACAAAGCTTTTCGCGTGCTTCGTCGAGAGGATCCGAACGAAGGTAAGTGAATGAGACTTATACAATGAGTATTCCGGGTTAGGAAGCGGAATCTCCATTGTATAGCATGGGAAATAATAAATGACTTTCTCGCGATCATCTGCATCAAGCTTAATATGATGCCCTTGAACCAAGGATTGGATCGTGATCTCAGGGCGCGGGTCAGGAATGTAAAGAACATTCTCGTCCTTCCAACAAGACCGACACCACGGGCAATCCGTGTCACAAGGGAAGTGCAATAAAAAGTGGAGGAAAACTTGATGGTTTCTAACATCCAATTAATCATTTCTTTAACGGGAGCAATCTTGATTCGTTTTACCATTGCAAAAGACATTTAATGTCAAAGATCATGAATGCGACGGGGATCTTGTCTAGGAAATATGGTGATAGACATCCATTTATGCATAAACCTTAGTGATGGGTGTTGTATGTTTGCATTAACAACATCAAATTTAGCACTCGAACAATCAATATCAGATATTTGCATGAAGAAAGCATCACGATTATACCAAATAAGGGCTGCATCAAAATCAATTAAGCATTTTACTTTATCAAACCCTAAGATTTTAGCAATTTGTTTCCATGTGCGATAGTGGTGGGTATGAAAAAGTCAAAAAAGAAATACCCTCATCATGAACTTTCAAAGTGCACGGGAATTGGATAGTGAGCATTTTAGAACCTAGTTCATCAAGAGGATCTACCTTTGCCCATCCTCGCACTCTCTCCACATGTGTGGGAATTCGGAATCCATACCTAATTTTTCGAGAGCTTCCGGGAGAAACATGGTGCGTGAGCGAAGGGTCGATCTTTAAGCATGTGGTATGCTTGTATCTCCCGTGCATCTTGTAGGTCGAGGTACGGAGCGTCACCGCGTCGATCGTCAAATGTGGGTGGATTTGAGGAGGAGCGTCATCTTCGTGCATCGGGCTTCCTTCGACCCCTTCGTGTGGCGAGAGCTTAAGTCTTGGGAAAGCCGGGAGCTCCTTCTCACTACCTTGTTGAATGCTCCGCGATCTTGCTTCCTAGCCCGCTCATGTTGACAAGAACGAAACAAGAATAAAAACTAGAACAAGGGTGATGTTAGCTCGAAAAATTCTTACTAGCTCTTGATCTTGGACACGTTGGGGCTGTTGGTTGCAAGAGGTTTCATGCACAAGCTCTTGGAGATGAAATGGAATGGGAAGTGAAGTGGGAGAGTGAAAATGTGAGAATGAGAGGGGTGGAGAGCTCTCTCGGGCACCTCGAGTATTTATAGAGCGAAACACCGGCGACACGGGACCGAGAACAACGGCTACTTCGCCACGAGGCGGGGGGGACAGCGGGCAAGCGTTACCCAGCGGCGGTCGCCGCAGCGCGGCGTCCGGCGCCAGTGGGCCCCCTCTGTCGCCCAGCTTTGGCAGGGTGGCAACAACGATCATGTGCTGCCCCACACCATTGGTGCTTCGGTCGATTTCGACCGTTGGCTCCAATTTTCAAATTTCCCATGTTTATTTTGATTTTTTGCGAAATGAAAAATTATTTTGGAATATGTTTTGTATATTTTTATTTATGGCAAATAAATGGGGTACTAAAATCAAGAGTTTTATTTTAGGAGTTGGAAAATTTTATTTATAGGCTACATTTATTTCTATATTAAATTCAATACTATATAGCTTTGGATGGGGAAAATAAAAGTTCATCAATATATATGTCATGACCAAAAAAGAGATCGCCGGAATAGGGCCCAACAAAGGGGGCAACCGCCCGCCGCCTAGGGCCCAAGGCCCTGGCGCCGCTGCCTCCCGGCCGGCCAAGGCCGCCATCGTCCGCCCGAACGCGCCACGTCGGTTGCTTCGCAATTAAGTAAAGAATATTTAAGGAATAAAGATAAGAATAAAATAAGGAATAAATAGGTTGCTTGTAAAAGAGGAATTCAGGTCTATAAGAAAACCTCTAGATCTATCTTAGCATGCAAGTCTCCCTCGGACTATAAATACAAGGGGCATGTAGTCGGTTGAATCTTAAGAAGAAATAAATTAAAGGGGTAACTCCCAACGGCTCTCCGACCCTAGGCTCTCTCTCTCTCTCTCCTTCCACCAAGACGTGCGCCGTCCACGCCGCCACGCCGGCGCAGCGCCGCCGCCGCCGCCCACGCCGCCGCCCCGGCGGCCGCACCTTTAAAGCCGCTTCCCCTCTTCTTCCTCCCGCTTCTCCCAAATAGCCCCCAACCACCGTCTACACCATCACGCCGCCCACGCCGTCGCTTCCTCCTCTTCTTCCTCCTCTCTACTTCTCCCAAATAGCCCCAACCACCGTCTACACCATCACCGCCGCCGTCAAGATCGCCGTCGACATGTCAGATCGCTGGAATCCATCACGGGTTCGGCGATTTGGTATCAGGAGACCGGGGCGATTCCCACCACCGAGCGACTTCCGACCACCACCAACGCCAAGATCGGATGGACAGCCACAAGATCGCCGAGCTCGGATGGATTCTGCGAGCTTGCTTGTCTAATGAGGGAGATGCAAGCCAACTTCACCGCCCTCCCGGAGACGCTCAACCAGCCTGCTACGACGACCACCAAGGACGACAACCCTTCGGGCGACGCCAACATCGACGACACTTTCAAGCGCCAACGCCGCAGCTCGCGGTCATGCCACCGGGCGACTCCCTCGATGACGCTACTACCACGGACGCCACCGACAACAACGGTGTCTCGAGGGCGCCGCCGATGTCGTCCCCTCCACGGCGAGCACCGACCACGTCAACCCCATGAGCCCCCCCGTGCTATCCCGATCGGTCGAACAGGAGGCTACCACCGACGTCCACTAGGCGTTCGACGAAAAGCCTACCCAACTAGGCCAACGTCTCACGGCTACTACAATGGCACAGATAAGTTCCCGGTCACTACCACAATCATCTTTGACATTGGGAACATCTGGAGTGCCAACAAGGATGACTCAACGACGTCGCCTGACGTCAGCACCGACGTCGCCAATCTCAACCCCGACGTCCACGACATCCTGGACAACAACGGCGACATGAACACCAACAACTTCGCCGACCAGAACATCACACGCTCCACAGTCACCAGGCAAGTCCATCCCATTCAACAAGGAGCTTCTACCTCTTTCACCCATGCTCCAACGATATCACTCGACGTCGTCAACCAAGACGTCTTCGACCCCAGCATCATCGACGAGAACAACGACACCCCCCTCGGCGTCCAACGACATCCCCGACATCGCCATTAATGTCGCTAGCCACAATGCTTGCGGCATCGGCGACATCGACAACGACAAGGGCGCTACCATGGGTGCCATGAGCGGCAATGGCGTTCTCAAGGATGCCAACGCCAATGACGTTTCCCCTGATGTCGACTACGTCTTCACCATGCCTACCATCGACAACAACTACAAGGGCATCAACCACGACGACATCCTCGCGGCCACCCTCGACATTGGCAACCATGACATTCCACACATGGGCGCCACGGCCGATGAGAACACCGACGCCCCCGGCGCCTCAAGGAGACGGTTGTTCACTCGCCGACCTTCGCCCGACGATCTACTACACACCGTTGGGACATTCGGCCGACATCGACAATGGTGGAGAACACCATCAATCAAGCTAAAGCCCGGCAAAGGCGACATCATCGATTACCACGCGCAAGCAAAACATCGGGTACACAGTACGCCAAACCGGCGACAACGGCACTCCTCTTTCTTTGGCTCCTCCGCATCACCAAGGCGCCACGGGAGAACGGAGACAACATACCATGGTTCCCCACTCTCGGTTTTGGGATGTCCTTCAACGGCAACACCAACAACCATCGCGACGTCGACCACGCGACTTTGGCGGCGAGGATGACTCGAGCCATACCGGTTGGCTCCCTTGTTCCTCAACGACATCTACGCCCGAGATGACTACGCCAACAAGCCGTGGGCTGCAATACACTAGGAGGCACCCTACACAGAGAAAACGGCGATCCACCTCGCCCAAGACTTCGGCGCTTCCATCTTGGCAAGCCTCGAGTTGTGAGCTTCACCGACGACAACAAGAGGTCCATACCACCCACATCAACCTCGCTACCTCGGCGGGCCGTCACTACCTCGGAGGCTCCCATCCTTCATCAAATGGCAACACGAATTGGCGACAACCTACTTCGCATCACTAGAACCATCAAGCTCCAACCGGGAGCAACGGTTTGGAGCGCCCGGCAATGGAGATCGTCTTCCTCGGCAAACATCGCTACTACGTCACGGCCTTATCAAAGGTACTACAGGGTGTTCTGCGGCCCGGCAAAGGTCGGCGTCTCCATCTTTCGCCCGGCACATCAACAATGACAACGTGAACGACAGCGGCGAGGACGCGAGGGCTGTCAATAAAGGGGGGAGAAATGTCATGACCCAAAAAGAGATCGCCGGAATAGGGCCCAACAAAGGGGGCAACCGCCGCCTAGGGCCCAAGGCCCTGGCGCACGCGCCTGCCTCCTAGCCGGCCGCCATCGTCCGTCAGAACGCGCCACGTCGTTGCTTTGCAATTAAGTAAGGAATATTTAAGGAATAAAGATAGGAATAAAATAAGGAATAAATAGGTTGCTTGTAAAAGAGGAATTCCGGTCTATAAGGAAACCTCTAGATCTATCTTAGCATGCAAGTCTCCCTCGGACTATAAATACAAGGGGCATGTAGTTAGTTGAATCTTAAGAAGAAATAAATTAAAGGGGTAACTCCCAACGCTCTCTCGACCCTAGGCTCTCTCTCTCTCTCCTTCCACCCAAGACGCCGTGCGCGTCGTCCCCACCGTCGCACGCCCGGCGGCCGCCTCCACGCGGCGCAAGGCCGGCCAAGACAAGACCGCCGCCGCCGCCCGACGCGGCCCTCTCCTCGGCAAAGCCGCCCACGCCGCCGCCGCCGCTTTCCTCCTCTCTACTTCTCCCAAATAGCCCCAACCACCGTCTACACCATCACCGCCGCCGTCAAGATCGCCGTCGACATGTCGATTGCCGAAATCCATCACGGGTTCGACAATATATTTATATATTTATTTTTATTTGAGTAAATAAATTCTATAATGAAATAAATAAATACTTAGTTCATTACCGACTTATTTTTGGGGTCCCTTGACTTGAAGAAGGCGGGGTTGATTTGAATATCTTCTGCTTTTACCCCCAGAATTTCTTCTAGTGTAAGCTCGCTGTTTTCCTTGACGGGTGTATGTTTCACCTGCCAGACCTTCGTGGTGGTCTTTGGTGGTGAAGCCATTGGTGTTGGTTGTTCCTTCTTTTTCCACACTTGTTTGGTAGAAGTGGCTTTGGGCTTCCTTTCGAAACTTCTTCTGTTAGGAACATCATCTTGCTTAGGAGCCGCCTTTTTCCTTGGCTACGGCTTTTGTTTTCTCAAGGTCTTAGCTAGTTGAGGGAGGCTCATGAACTTTTTGGGATCTATTACTATTTCCTTCAACTCTTGGGTGGTTGATCCGTACTTGACACGAATCATAGAACATTGCTCTTTGGTCTTCTTGGGCTTGACTTCGGGTCTCCTTTTACCGATTGGGTTAACGGTTTGGAAACCGTTAAAATGGCACCGCATCTTGTTTCATCGGGAGTTGGAACTTGATCCTTCCCATTCCCACGCATATGGTGGCATTTGATGTGTTTAGGAATGGTCTTCCCAAGAGTAATGAAATGATTTCACTTTCCCCTATATCCAAGACAACGAAATTTATGGGGATGTAGCTGTTCTTCACCCGTACTAGGATGTATTCTGCTATTCCTTCTGCTGTCTTGATGGATTGGTCTGCCATTTGGAGTTGCAACTTGATGGGGGTGAGTGGCGAACATCCTAGTGCATCACTTGTCTTTTTGGACATGATGTTGACGCTTGCCCCCAAATCGCAATAGGCTTTCTTAAAGGTGTGAGGACCAATTACACTTGTGTGATTGTTGGGTGCCCAGGATCGCCTTCTTTGCGACAAATGGTAATTCTACAAAAAAATATCTGGGCAAATCTGACTTCGAGGGTTACCAATCCTCGTTGTCACCATGTTAATCTGTTTTGATGAAGGATTAAACTACGCCAAACCCTCTTTTGATTTAGGTGAGATAGCCGATGACATTTGAGAAATTTGAGTTTCAATCATTTTATTAAAGCTAGATTGATTCTGAACAGCAGTAGATAAATTTTCAAGCTTTGAGCTAATGGATTCTAGTATTTTATCATTGTAAGATATTTTCTTGTTCAGAGATTCATTAATCTTAGCTTGACCAAGAACTAGATCTTTCAAAGAAGGTTGGTTTGAGTTATATGGAATTGTAATTGTAATTGTAATTAAAACCATTACCTCCTTGTGGACGTCCTTGGTTGTTCCACCTATTGTTATTGTTATTATTGTTGTTACCTGAATGGCACCCATTGTTGATGAAGGCAAGCTCTTCACGAGTTTCGGGGTAGTTGTTGCCCGAATGTCCAAGCTCTCCGCAGACTTCACAAGTCATCAATGCTTCTAGAGGTGGTAGAGTGTTGTTCATGGCTTCCTTCTTGGCAGCTTGATCTCCCAATCTTTTTAGCAAGAGGTCCATCTTTGCAACTAGCATGTCCGTCTCCCTTGACGTTGTGCATGCCTCTTTTTGTTGGGGCTCTGTCTTCTCCCCATGCTTGGTTTTTGATCATCTTCTCGATGAGCGCTTCAGCTTTTTCAATAGTGAGGGGCAAAAATGCCCCGCCAGCAGCGGCATCAAGATGGCCCTTACACATAGGTGTAAGACCGTTGTAGAAGTTCTGAAGTACGAGCCATGTTTCCATGCCGTGATGTGGGCAGGCAAGGATGTATTCTTGTAGCCTTTCCCACGCTTCAGGAATTGGTTCATTTGGATTCTGCTGGAAATTGGAGATTCTTGCTCGCATGGCATTGGTTTTGCCCATTGGGAAGAAACGTGCGAGGAACGCAGTGGAGCATTTGCTCTAGGTGCTGACTTGAGCCTTATCTTTGTAGAACCACTCCTTCGCCTTCCCTACTAGGGAGAAAGGAAACAGGCAGAGCTTGATTGCGTCAGGCTCCACGTCCTTGATGATAATGGTGTCACATAGCTCTAGGAAATTTTGAAGGTGTGTGTTGGCATCCTCGCTTGGCAATCCACAGAATGGATTGGCCTGTACCATCGTGATGAGGCCAGTGCGGATCTCGAAATTCTTGTCTCCAACATTGATTGCTGGCCTAGTGGGGACATTGCCCACCGCTGGGGTTGAGTAGTCGCGGAGTGACTTGGCCATGAGTGTTGATGAGGATGGTACGGGGATGATGGGTTCAGCCTCCGGTGGATTAACGGCAGTGTAACGGTATCGGGACCGTCTCTTTTCGATCAACGCCTCCATTGTCAACGGTTGTTTGGTAGGTTGCGACCGATCATATACTATCCCCTGTTTTCATCCACAATAGGAAGAAACAAAAGAGTTAGCATGCAAAGACTAGGGCTATCATTCATACATGTGGTTATAATCATCATATGCTAGCTTTATTATTATTATTATTTTCAAAAACCATGCCTTCCCTAGCAACGGCGCCAGAAATGCTTGTTGATATTTCTTAACGACATTACTAGAAATAGATAATAACCTATTTCCGTAACGGCAAAAAAATGTTTGTTGGCTTTTCACAAAGTGCAATCACTAAGAATAAATAATATCCCTTCGACCACGTTAAGAGACATCGGATGATAGATGGACTCATATGTTTGCTATAGTCAATCCGCAAACGCACGGACCTATCATTGTAGCACTTCACCCGGTGGTATTCGGGTATCGTGATTTATATTTTCCCAAGGGAAGGCAGGCTTGTGTAATTTGCTAGCATAATGATGATAATGATCCACAATGTATTTATGAATAACCATTAGTCAAATGTAGGGGTGTTGACACTTCTTAGCGTCAGCACAAAAGATAAATAATATCCTGAGTGACAACGTCAAGAAACGCCAATGATAGATGGATTCATATGTGCAAAGGTCAATCCGCAAGCGCACGGATCTATCATCATAGCATTTCACCTGGGAGTATTCGGGTATCGTTCATTTATATTTTCCCATGGGAAGGCACGGTAAAAGTCTCTAGCATGAGTATGGACTAGATAGCATGACTAAGGTTCATAATAGAAATATAACAGTAAAGGATAATGTGACACACACACTTGAACCAATCTCAAAGGATAAAAAGAAAACATGTTAGGAGAAGGATATCCTATATAGCTTTATTAAGATAGCAGATATACATGCATGCCTTATACCATCAGAGATTCTAACTCGAGATAACCTCGATCAATTACTATTGGTTTACTTCGGGCACCGGATAACACCTGGTCTGCCAAGCATTGCCGGCCTACAGCTCTACGCCGAACACTGACGTGGGGGATTACAAGGGCCGGACAGGGCTGTCACCACCTGCCGCCTACCACCTCAACCGTGCGAGTTCGAGGCAAACGAAGGCAGCCTCTAGCATAAACACCATGTTTACGCTATGACTACTACTCTAGCGTTGATCAGGGTGACCCGCTATGCGAGGCCCTCTACCAGAGCATCCGCCACAAGGACGGACGACGAACCCGCAAACCGGCAAGCAACCAAGAATTAACTTAAGGGAGAACTCATTATGGTCTAATCATGTATGTATAATACATTTACACATAAAGTTCTATTTGACAAGATCATGACATGCAAACTATATACTAATTCAAATGTTAAGATCATATCGCATGAACTGTGCTCTATTTAGCTATTGATAATAAGAAGAAGAATAACCTGGAGAGCAAAGTATTGATCAACATAAGTAAACCTATATTGATCATACCAAGTACCTCCAAGAAGATCTTGATCTTTTACATTGTGCCTAACTCCTAACTAATAAAAGGAAGAAGAGAAAGTGAAGAGAGAAAAGCTCTCGTGTGTTGTGTGTGTTACAATGCGTGAGAGGACTTCTTTATATAGGAGAAGGCAAGGTAGAATGGGGGGCTCTCCTTGTTCTCAGCCCAAAACCGACTCCTCTAGCATGCAAACTTGGCGGCAAAGTATTTCCCATGACATGCAACCAAGGGGTTTAGCGGGAGAGACATCTTCCACGCATGTGACCATCTTTGGCAGGAATTCTTGGCGCCATCCCGAAAAGCACCACATGCAACCGCCTCTCCTATTCCGGGACAGCTCACGAGACAAGGCGCGGCGGGAACGGAGCCATGCCCACGGCGGGCGCCGCACAGGAGTTGGCCGGCCCAGGTTTGGCCCGCCTGGTGCCGCGCCTTCGCAGGTGGGCTTGTGGCTCACTATGAGTTGCGTCCCCGGCGGTGCTTTGGCCTGGTTCGCGTTGGTTTTGGTCCATGTGCATTTCCCTTGTCCAAAACGCAGTCCTCATGTGTGCTTTCCTTCTTTATTTGGCGTACTTTCACCTGTTTCCACATTTGTGCCTACAAAACATATTTTCTTCGAATACAAGTGGAACTAGGTGAGTAGTAACGGTTTTATGACATAAGTTTGCCTGCTTCTCATGAATTGGATATAAGTTGGCGGTATTAATTACTCGATAATGACCGCCAACAAGGGGTAAGGAAATGATATTCAGGATAGTGACAAACACACATAAGCTACTACACCACTAGGGGGAGAAAAAGGATAAAAGAGAATCTACAATGAGAAGGTGGTTCTAAATATTGCACATGGGTGAACTCTAGTTTGCATTTGAGGAGGCTAAATCATGATGGGATTACGATCTTATGATGAGGAGATGCCCGCAGCTAGTCTGCTAGCCGATGGACACTTTCATAACTCCAACTCAACATCCGAACGTGGAGGAGTACAATGGGCGGAACAGGGCTGTCACCACCTGCCCCCTACCTCACTACCGTGGAATGCCAACATTTCTAATGGTTACTATAAACCTGGACACCACGTCCACGTGTATAGAAAACTACCTAAATCCCCCCGGGACTCCGACCCTACGGATCGACAAGCAAGGATAAAGGTAAACCTGAAAGTACTCTAAACCATCATAATCTACATAAACCGACCAATCTCTAGCGAGTCAACATATGAACGGTTAATCCTATAGTTAGCCAAGTCCCATCTATTAATATGTTAACTAGACCATAGTTCACACATTAATAAGATAACATGAGGGTAACTATACTCTAGCTCGAATGCATTGCAATATGAATATAGAGACTTGAGTGTTGAAAGAAACTTCATAATAACATTAATATTACCAAAAGATCCTTCCAAGGAGACAAGCCCTCCTTGAAGCTCAACCTTGATCAAAACTACAACTAGAACTATAGAAAGTGAGTGAAGTGCTCAAGGGTTGTGTGTGTTGTGTTTTGGAGGGGGTGTGGCCTCTTATTTATAGTGGAGTGAAAGGTGTTCTTGGCGGGAGTTTTGGTGCCAATATGCCGAAAAACACCACCATGCACCGCCTCAACTCCTCCGAGTCGGGATCGGAGACAAGGCGCGGCGGGATCGGGCACAAGGCCACACGCCCCGCCGCAGTGGGGCGGCCGGCCCAGGTTTGGCACGCCCCGTGCCGAGCCTTCGCGTGTGGGGCTGGTGGCCCACTCTAGGTCGCCCTTCCGAAGGTGTTTTGGTCCACTTTGCACTGGTTTTGGCCTCGTCACGTTCCCCTTGGCAAAGCATATTCCCTGAGTCGCGTTTAACTCTTTATTTGGCGTACCTTACTTGTTTTCGTGTTTGTTCCTGCAAAACAAATATTCTACGAATACAAGTGGAATTAGGTGAGTAGTAAATGTTTATTTGGCATAAGTGTGTTTTATCCCTCTTAATTAGAGCTAAGTTGGCTGTATAAAATGTGTGATAGTGACCGCCAACAACTCTACAGTAATGGCATCTAGATATAATCAAGTGTCACAGCTATTCACAGCGGCTACGGTCTGTGGCTAGACGCTGGCAATGAGAATCCCGCCTCCAAGCGCACGCGTGGTAGTGACCCATCCAGTCGAGCTCGAGCCATGCCAACCGCTACAAACAAAAGGGATCATCACCTGCTGTCGAGCTCTCCTGTCCAAATGTTTCGCTGCGTCTCGCCAGAGTCCATGCTTCCGCCTAACAGGCGGCGTGACAAAGCCTGGTGACTGAGTAGAGAGACGTGCCTGACGACTGACACTACAAGAAATCTATCTTTTTATGACAAAATTCCTTATGATGGGACCTGGTTTCATCATATAATGTACCATAATATGACGATTTTCTTTGGGTTGTCACAAAATTGCATGCGCCATAACTATTTGTGATGACAATTTTCTTTCCTCACATAAAGGCACCAAATGTTGTCACAAAATGTAACGTCCGTACTACCCTAGATGACGCTTGCATTTTTCCCATGTTTTGTGACAATGTTTGCATGGTTTTTGTGATGAAATGGAGTGTCGCAAACATAAATTGCAAAAAAGTTGCCTACTCGGGGATTTGAACCCGAGACCTTTGGAACAAAAGTAAAGTGAGCCCGACCACTAGGACAAGCATCAATTTGTGTTGTATTGAGGTGTTTTATTTCTTTTTAATAATTGAATGCAAAAATTCTCGTATATCAACCTGAATTTTTCCGATAGAGAAAGTGTTAGTGAACACTACTCACAAAACCAAGGTTCTTGCACCGAGTCTCGGAACTCGTGAGTGAGTTGTCCATTTTGAACAACACTTTCCTAGCACTTTCTAAAATGAAAAAATGACATGAATAACAAATTGTAGATCTTGATGAGTTATGAATTTTTGGTATTCGTGGTTTTCAAGTCGAGACCGTCTAGGGCTTCAAAACCCGTTCCAAGCCATAAAAATTCAAATTTCAAATTTTGAGGCGTCAAACGTTCGAAAAATGAAAAGTTGACTCTAATACCAAATGTAGATCTTGAAGAGTTCTACAAAACTCGTATTCATGACTTTTCAATCGAGACCGCCTAGGGCTTGAAAACCCATTCGGAGTCGTAAAAAATTCAAATTTCGAGGTGTCAAAAGTTTGAAAAATGAAAAGTTGACTCTAATACCAAATGTCGATCTTCAAGAGTTCTACAAAACTCGTATTCATGATTTTTCAAGTCGACACCATCTAGGGCTTGAAAACCCTTTCGAGCCATAAAAAATTCAAAATTCAAATTTAGAGGCGTCAAAAGTTCCAAAAATGAAAAGTTGACTCTAATACCAAATGTCGATCTTGAAGAGTTCAACAAAACTCGTAGTCATGACTTTTCAAATCGAGACCGTTTAGGGCTTCGAAAAACCCATTCGGAGATGTAAAAATTCAAATTTCAAATTTTGAGGCGCCAAAAGTTTGAAAAATGAAAAGTTGACTCTAATACCAAATGTAGATTTTGAAGAGTTCTACAAAACTCGTATTCATGACTTTTCAAGTCGAGACCGTCTAGGGCTTCAAAACCCGATTCGGAGCCATAAAAATTCAAATTTCAAATTTTGAGGCATCAAAAGTTTAAAAATGAAAAGTTGACTCTAATACCAAACGTAGATCTTGAAGACTTCTACAAAGCTCGTATTCATGACTTTTCAAATTGAGACCGTTTATGGCTTCGAAAACCCGTTCGAGCCATAAAAATTCAAATTTCAAACTTCGAGGCGTCAAAATTTCAAAAAATAAAAAGTTGACTCTAATACCAAATGTAGATCTTGAAGAGTTCTACAAAACTCGTATTCTTGACTTTTCGCTTTGAAACCAGCTAGGGCTTGGCGGCTTGAAGGTGCCATTTTTAATAGGACCAAAGTTTGACTTGGTCAAACCCTAGTCAAACGGAGCACTAAACGACGTCCATTTGAAAAACTTTTGTACACAAGGTTGTTATAACTCATCAAGATCTACACTTTTTATATGAGTCATTTTTCGTTTAAGAAAGTGTTAGTGAACACTACTCACAAAACCAAGGTTCTCACAAAGAGTTTATGAAACTCTGTGAGTGAGTTGTCTATTTTGAACTACACTTTTTTGAATGCTTTCAAAAACACAAAAAAGACCTGAATAACAAATGTAGATCTTGATGAGTTATGAACTTTTGGTAGTTGTGACTTTTCAAGCGAGGCCGTCTAGGGCTTGAAAACCCGTTTCGAAGCCGAAAAAATTTCAAAATTCAAATTCGAGGCGTCAAAAGTTTAGAAAATGAAACGTTGACTCTAATACCAAATGTAGATCCTGAAGGGCTCTACAAAAACTCGTATTCATGACTTTTCGATTTGAAACCGGCTAGGGCTTTGGCGGCTTGAAGGTGCCATTTTTAAAAGGACCAAAGTTTGACTTGGTCAAACCTTGGTCAAACGGAGCACTAAACGGCGCCCACCGAAAAACTTTTGAACACAAGGCTGTTATAACTCATCAAGATCTACACCTTTTATATGGGTCATTTTTCCGTTTGAGAAAGTGTTAGTGAATACTACTCACAAAACTAAGATTCTCACAAAGAGTTTATGAAACTACGTGAGTGAGTTGTCCATTTTGAATTACACTTTTCGAACGCTTTCTAAAACGCATAAATGACCTGAATAACAAATGTAGATCTTGATGAGTTATGAACTTTTGGTATTCGTGACTTTTCAGCAGAGAGGCCGTCTAGGGCTTCAAAACCCGTTCCGAAATGAAAAAATTTCAAAATTTAAATTTCGAGGCGTCAAAAGTTCAAAAAAATAAAAAGTTGACTCTAATACCAAATGTAGATCTTGAAGAGCTCTACAAAACTTGGAATACTAAAATTATTTTAACATGGAATACTATTTCTAAATGATCCAAATAAGACTATAAAGGCATATATAAAACATGTATATAGGGGTCAAGCGTAGTATTGGCACAAACAGAAAAAATCTTTAAAATTACTAAAATATGTAAGGTCTTATATGTAATGTTCCCTCCCTCCGACGAAAAAATAAATGGCAGGCGTGCATCTCATTTGCACCCAAAATCAAATTTTGAATGTGAAATTACAATTTTGTCCATCCATATTGTATAAGGAAAAGGTCTAAATCACACCCCCACCTATGGGAGGTGGACTACATAAACCCCCAACCTTTGAAACGGTCTATATCATCCCTAAACTTTTCAAAATGGGTCAAATTACCCCCTAATGCTGTTTTAAAAAATCATAGTAAATCATAGAAAAATCGTAAAATAGAAAATCCAATTGTGTTGGACTCCAAATGAGTGAATCTACACAATAAACATATAATATGGTATACATTTTTTTTGTTATAGCTTTAGATCTATTCTTTTTTTTCATTTTTTTTGTTGAAAAGAATAGATCTATTCTTACAAAGCTAAACAAAAAATGTACTAAGTATATTATATGTTTATTGTGTAGATCTACTCATTTGGAGTCCAACACAATTGGATTTTCTATTTTACGATTTTTCTATGATTTACTATGATTTTCTAAAAACTGCATTAGGGGTAATTTGATCGATTTTTGGAAAGTTCGGGGGTGATATAGACCGCTTCAAATTTTGGGGCTTATGTAGTCCACCTCCCATAGGTGGGGGTGTGATTTAGACTTTTTCCTATTGTATAACCTCTTGACTTGGGACAACGGTAGTATAAGGGCTTCGTCAATGGTGAATCGACTCAACGTCTGAAAAAAGCCGGTGTGCATGCGGATTTTCTAGCAAAGCATCAAACTTTTTTTATTAGTTATTTGTGGCGGTGAGTCGATGCAAGAAGTTGAGTCGACTCTCTATTTCTTCTCTCTCTATTTCTTCTCCATGAATGGACTCTCTCCAGCAGTTGAGTCGCAATTGAGCCGACTCAAGCCAAGCCACGTAAATTTATTGAGTCGCTTTGCTTCTAGCCACGGGAGAAGCCCTAATAATTTGGCACTGCAGAACCCTAGTCCAAACCCAAACCCATCCATTTTCCACCGTGACCCATCCTAGTCCACCGCCACTCGCTCTCCTCTCCCTCCCAAAGAAGCCCGCCGCGCTCTCCCTAGAAGCTCAGTTGCGTGGCGGCGTCCCCGGCGCACGCGCCGGCCGCCACGGTGTCAAGGAGGGCAATGAGGATGGAAGCATCAAGGAAATCCCGTCGTTCACCTCTCTCTCAACTTCTTCCTCCTCTCCGCTATCCTCAGGTGTTTGGCTTCATCGACTGCAGGATTCACGTGGCTGGCGGCTAGAGATCCACGCGAGGATTGTGTGATCCGCGTGGGGGGAGGCCAGATCCGCGTCGTCGGCGGCTGATTCTGCTAGGGCTGCCGGCGGCCGAGCGGGGCACCTCGTGGATGGCCACGTCGTCCACGTAGAAGATGACGACGCGGGAGGACCGGAGGATGGAGAAGCGGTGCGCCGCCGCCGTCGGGTCGAAGGGCATCAGGTACCGTTCGTCGCGGTCGCGGTCTGTTCTGCCGTTGCCGTACACCATCCCCGTCGCCGCACCGGGTCATAATCGCTGAAAAATCCCCGTCTCCAAGCAAAGGTACGCCATCTTCGCCAAGCCGTTGCATTGTCCTCATCAGGGCCTCCGCCGTTTTCATCGACACCGGCCTTCAATCATAGGCAACTTAAAATGAATTGTGCTCTATACCAAATCCGGCCATCCGGTGCTCTGCTGTGCGTTGTTAGCTTGATGACATCATCATAATGTCATAACCATGTCATATACTCGGTATTCCCTTAGAAATAAAACATGAAATACATAAGTTTCCAGCTCGTCGTGCATCTTGTTTCCATCAGTTTGGTTAGGTGCGGTTTACTGAATGAAACTGAAAGCTGCCCATTCATCCATTCAGTCCCTCCCCATGTATACGGTGCCTTGAGTGCAGAGGCAAAGGCATGTGGCCGTTGCAACTAACAATTTCTTATGCTGTGTATATGATAAATGTGTACGTGACAGTTCAGATAAATAGCCTATATTTCCACTAGATAAATATGCACGCTAGGTATTTGATAATTTGCTTGTCTCTGAACTGACTGTTACGATGTTCTTGTGCCTGTTTGTCTGCTGTTATTCTTGTGCCTGCTGCTGTTATTCTTGTGCCATTCTAAAAATTATTAAGTCTATCTAATGAATCAAAGTGGGTATGCTTAGTTCCTTACTTAAGTGATCCAATTCTTTTAGTAATCAATTGTTGCCATAATACTTTACTGAAAGTTCTATTTTTTTCCTAGGCTAAATGCTGATGAGCTTTACAAGATAAGCCTACAGAAGCTGTTGTTTTTTCCTCAGTAGCAAATTCATTTGTGCAACTCGGTTTGCAGGTGAACAATAAGCAAATATACAAAAACTTTCTTTTTCAGTAACTAGCAGCTTGTGTTCTTTTCTCTTTATTTTGCAGGTTACTTCCCATCTCGTCACACAAAAGTACCAGGAGGAAGCACCAACATCTTGACCATAAGGTCAGGCGAAACAATATTTCATCTAGAATCTCCAGAGTAGCAGCTTTGTGATATACACACATGAGCATGTCCAGCAAGCCTTTTTTCTCATATGATTATACTTGCCACTTTTTACAGGCTAACAATTTTTTTTCCCAAGTGGCTACTTTCTCAGATTATGCTGCCAACAACTATTTATTGATTATATAATACTATGCTATATATATATTCTCAGTAGTACCTGTCTTTTGGTTCCGTGATTAGCAGGTCATATTCTACTTGGACCAATACAAGGGCCATGTGATTTAATCCAAGGAAGAAATCTAGGTGTGCTGATAGGGAAGAAATGCATATATGTGTGAGCTAAATTTTTGAGCAAGACTCATGTACTCCCTCCAGGGGTATTAGAAGTCGTTTAGGGACAAATGACACGGTCTCCAAAACACAGCTTTTAACCTCTTGTTATCATAAAAATACTAATAGAAATGTGACATATGTATACTTTTATCGAAATATTTTTTAAGACAAAATTATTCATATGATTTCCATATTTACAAACTCAACAACTTTAAAGTTATTGATGATTTATATTCCCAATGTTTGACCAAAATCTTGTCCAAAAACGACTTATAATACCAACCCGGAGGGAGTACGTGGTTGTCTTAAGTTGTATGTCAACATGACTCATGTAATATAGATGACAACTCTATGCAATGCCAAATAACCTACGTAGCTTATGGCTATAACCTACAGTCATATCTTCAATCAAATAAAATATCGCTCTCATTTCTTACAATGACCTTTTGCTACTACTAGAACCCTATAATCCTTCTTACAATATCAAACTATTGCTTATCTATATAGAATTATTATTGTTTTGATATCATTGAGCTCAGACTTCTCAACAAATATGGTTGAATATGGTTGTCAGTTAGGACTGAATGAGATGAATACTAGTTAACAAAGACAATTTATTCTTAGCCCTATTTAAGTTCATTGCCAACTACTTGAGCTAATTTATTTGCATAAGTTTCACACGGCTGCAGATTTTGATCATCTCTTTGGTTGGCTAACTCCCTACTTATGGTTGGAAAGTGTGAAAAGTGTGATTCTTTTAGTTAACATTTGCATAGTATATTTTCTTGGATCAATACTGGTGACTTCATTGTTTTGTTTTTCTATTTGCTAGGTTGTTGGTTGGAACTTGGAACTTGCTATCGACAAGTTGCAACTTAGTTGGTGAAGGAACTTGGAGCTACAAATTGGTGCTAGATTCTAGAATTTGTTTAGTTGGCGAGATCATTTTCTTTTCATGTTTTGTTGTACTTTTGTATGAAAACATGTGTTTTGAAATATGCACCTCATTGTAAGATTTATGCCTGTGGATGATGGCTTGGCTGATATATATGTATATGAAGCTTTTGTGAGTTGTGATGAGATCGTGGGTCGACATGAATATGCATGCCACGCTTGTCATGAATGAGCGATAATTTGTGACACCATACCTTGTCTTGTGGCGTCACAAAAACTCATCCAAACCTGCCCCCTGACGTACAATATGTGACAATTTATACATAACGTGACACGTTGACTAACAAATATGTGACAACTATTGGTGTCATAGAAGGTAACAATATGTGACACTGAACCTATAGCGTCACAAAATGTCTTGACATTATGTGACGATGTAAGAAATAACGTCACGAGGGAACTTGTTTAGACGCTCATTATATGACGACCGGCGTGACACGGCCTTCTCGTCATAATGTACTTTTTATGACACATTTTGCGCTTTATGTGACCAAAGTGGTTTGTCATACAAGCCAAGATTTCTTGTAGTGTGATGGGACGCCTCCCTGCCGTAATATTCGATTGAGGCGTAACCAAGCATGCATTCATTATCCGCGAGCCGCCGAGCTCGAGCTTCGCCGATCGGCTCGAGCGATGGGATTCCCGCACGCCCTCTTCCACGCCGAAAGCGAGTAGGAGAACAGGCTATAAAGCGCTAGGGAAGCGGGCTGTAACAACCTAGGTGTTAAGCACCTCATTAGCATGCATTTGCATTTGCATTGCATAATCATCATTTCATGCATAATAGTGTTACTAGTCACATTCATCTTCATTTAGCCCTAATTCATGCTTGTTTGAGCTAGCTACTATAGAATGTTTGATACTATGTGGTTTTGGACCTAAATTTTGCCCTAGATATATTTTTTGACATGACTTAGGACCATGTTTGAGCTTGTAAATCTTTTTGGAAATTATTTGAGAAATTACCCTAGAGCTTTTACCCTTTTTGAGTCATTTTGAAACTCTTTTCAAATGTGCTTGATAGAATGGTTTTTTAGCCAAAAGTGTTTCATATATGAAATGTAGTACTTTTTATGTAGATCAAAAAGTCTTCCAAGAGCTACTTGTGAAAATGCTTGCAAAAGGTTCAAATGAGGCCAAACAGTTTGGTCAAATTTGAATTCGATTTCAAAACTCTGTTTTTCTCTAAGTTTTTCATACCTTGTTGTTTTTAATTTATAACTCCAAAGGAGAAGTTCATATTGAGACTTTTGTAGCTTATGAAAGTCTACAAAATCAATTTTTTGCGTTTTCCAAATTCGCACGAATCTCGAGGTATAGGATGAAAACCGAGGCAAGGTCGGGAGGACGGGGACCTATCGGCCGGCGGGATCCCCTATTTCCCTCCCAACCCGCGAGCGCGACGTGGCGGCTCGATCCGCCGCCGATGTGCGGCGTGGATGAGGCCGTCCGCCCGCGCCCCACCTTAAAACCCACGCTAGGGGCGCGAAACCCTAACCGTAGCGCCACTCAGAGCCGCCGCCCGCCGAGCTTGCTCCGCCGCCCGCCGCCGTCATCGACGCGTTCCACCACCGCTAGCCCACCAAATCTCACCAAAATAGATCCCTAGCCGCCATGCTTTGCTCTACCTAGTGCCACCATCGAAATGAGGTAAAAAGTCGCGGTAAGGACCTCATTTCCACATTCCCGACCGCTCGCCGTCGAGTCCGCCATGGTCGCCGTCGCGTCGAGCTCACGTCCGAGCTCATAGGTCGTCCTTAGGTCTTTTCTTTGCGTGTTCTAGCACCGCCTTGAGGTGCTTGGAGCTTGTGCTCTAGTCGATTGAGTCAATGTCGCCATCGTTTAGTCGAGATGCGGTCTCGCCGGGCGTTTTGCTACCGCCGCCATGCATGCGCATGGTCCGAGCTTCGTCGTAGCGGTCAGTTGAGCATGAATAGTCTTTGCATGTGAAAGGTCCTAGAACGACGGCTACCAATGATCGGAGAGAGAGGAGGCAATCCTCTTGAAGCGCTCAAATCACGCGGCTCTAGCACGCGTCTCTCTCAAAAGATTTCAGCTCAAATCGGCCGGTCGAGAGAGGGGAGGATGAGCTTTCTCTCTCTAGGGTTTGCAAACAACAGAGTAAGAAGAACAGAGGGCTCACTGTATTTTCGAGTTGGGCAAGGAGAGAGAAAGGAGGGTGCTCTGGACCTTTATCTCCACCGGTTGGGATCCCCAACGGGCAGAAACTCAACGGCTCGCTCTCCGCTCGCAGCCGACGAGCAGCAGCGACCTTTTTTCTTTTAACCGAGCGGCGGCGGCGACGATATTTCCATCGAAGAAAACGGACATGTCGAGTGCTCTCTGTTACGGCAGAAGCAGACCACTATGACGCTTCAATCGGACCAGCTGCAGGTTACTCGGCGGGCCTCTCGATCGTGTGCAGTCAGCGTCGATGGGCCGGGAAGCAAAACGGACTTGCTAGCTCGTCCGATCTGCTCACAGCTCGCTGCCGTCAAACCACGGGCCACCTCTCAATCTCCTCTCCTTTGGCACGGCGCGTCTTCTTCCCTCTCCAATTTCCTCTTATCCCCATTTCCCATTTCTCAGCACTCTCCATCCCGCCGCCTCCACCTAGCCTGACAGCTCCACCTCGCCGCCGGCCACCCCCTCTCGACTGCACCGGCAGCGAGCCCTCCCAAATCCACCTCTCCCTCCTCCTGCTCCTCCTTCCTCCTCCCACCTCTCCCACCGAGCCCGATCTAGTTTCGTCGATAACCCTAGCCCCGAACGAGCTGCACCATCCTATGACCGCCGCAGTCGCGGTTGTCTCTCTGCCGTCGGCGGCTACTACTCTCCATCCGCGCTCCCCCTCCCTACCCGCTCCATCTCTCGAAGGTGCGACCGTGTCCATCCCTCGCGGACTGCGCCGCGTCTTCCCTTTCTAGTGAGGCGCTCGCGACGGCCGTGGGGCCTGGACTCCATTCGGGGCCTCGACGTGGCTGTGCCCGTCAACAAGGCCAGGGCTGTCCTACCCCTACGCACGTTCAGGCCTTCGGCGCGGAGGCTGCTCGCGTCCATGTGGGTGCTCGTGGTGGCCCTCGCTCATCTGGCTCGCTGTCACCACCATCCTCGTCGTCGTCGGCCTCGCGCTCTTGCCCACGCTCCCCGTCAGTAGGTTCGGATTTCTCGGATCTCTCCACGCCGTTGGCTAAAAATCAACCTGTTCAAAGACCCCAAGTTGGGAGGATAGGTGTTGTCAGGAAACATGTTTGGGATGTTGCGGGCTTTAAAGGCTTAGCAGTCAGGCATTTCCATGGCAATTTTGCTTGGTTTGGGTCGGGAGTTGCCGCTAGGGCCTAGGGGGATAGGCATTCTGCCGTGACTGCCTGCAGTGCTTGGGTTTGGATGGTGGTTGCATATTTTTCTGGTTGATCTGGTGTGTGCGCGTCGTGTCGTTCCTCGAAGCCTGCCGCCGCTGCTAGGATCCTCTGGGTGCAAACAAACTGAGTCCACACGCTGCACCATTCTTCTGGTAGTTTGGTCTGCTTGGTTGATGACATGTCGATTGGCTATTTGGCTGCACCTTTTTCCATTTTCCTTTCAGTTCAGGTCCATCTTCCCAAGATCAGAGACTTAGAAATGCCTGCAGTTCTCTGCTGCTAGTAAAAGCTACTCTGCTTGTCATTAACTCGACCTATGACAGCCCTGTGTTGATAGAGGCCATTAGATCACTAGATCCAATTTTCAAATTCGTTGGGCATGCTTCCTGTATCACATTTCGTGGC
Source organism: Hyparrhenia diplandra (assembly GCA_015847255.1). NCBI lineage: Eukaryota > Viridiplantae > Streptophyta > Magnoliopsida > Poales > Poaceae > Hyparrhenia > Hyparrhenia diplandra. The sequence goes on from JADLZK010003843.1 coordinate 35,586, forward strand.
AGGGTTAACAATGATGATTTATGTAATGGCTATGAATACTAAATACAAATTTCTGCATTTCCGATCTCCATTGAGATGATTTGAACAATCCTTGCTCTTTTTGTTTAATCCTTCCATGTGCTTTTTGGGGGTGTTTTAAGTTTCAGGTTAATTGATACTGATGTTAATTCCTCTCGTACCTGTAATGTGGCGACAGGCTAACAGCTTGTAGCCTAGCACAAATACCTGGATATCCATCATAAGACTCGATCCATACCAGCAAATGTAAATATACGGACCTTAACAGTGTAAATGAAGCCTAGCACAAATTACCTGGATATCCATCATAAGACTGGATCCATACCAGCAAATATAAATAGCCGACACCATATACATAGCCCAACTGAACCTGTCCCTCCATTTTCAATTTTATCATAGCAATCTAGGTTGTGTGCCAACTGGGGTGTCAGAAAATTTGATACTCCTTCTTTTTATTTGATAGTTGCTCCTTTTTTTTTGATTGCTCCTCCTTTGTTGCACTCTATTTGGCACACTTCTCGTGGCTTAGAATAATGTGGTTGGACTTGATAGGCTTCATCGATTTACTTACCGTTCATTTGCTGATCTTGCATGCATACATAATCCATGGATCAATTGGGGGAATCTCACATCTTTTTTTTTCTTATACATGTTACAGCTTAAAGCAGCCACCATAAAAGGATGAAGTAGACACACCTTTGTTTCATTTGTTGAAATGGTTGCTGAAAGTTTTTTTATTTGCAAAAATAAGGATAAAGATTAAGTGTGCTCACTATTGGATTTATTGCCTTTTTGGTTTTATTTCATAAGTCTGACTTCTCAAAAAATGGTTCTTAGCCTCTCTAGTGTATATATTTAGACTTTTTTTTTTTATTTACCACAATATACCCCACAATGTACAACAAAATTGCTTTTCTTTTCATACATAAATGCCTTGTGTATCATACTAAATTGCTAGTGTTTTTATTCCTCGTGCACCTGGTACACCATAGAGTTTTAATGCCCTCCATGATTTTTGTTGCAGCTTTTTTTTCTAGCCTTTCGTCTCCCCAAACTCCTCGTCGAGTCCATTACCTGAAATCTTTTCCCTTAGGTTTAGAACCAGCAACTAGTAGTGCCCTGCTGTTTGTGATCCGTTGTTTACCATGGCCTCAAGCACGGGGAAACATTACCTATGTTTTTTTTTTTGTTCACATCTCATTAGTAACACAACAAATCTGAATATTGTGAATTTTAGGAAACCATTTCATATGTGAACACACCATCTGACGGTGGTCGAGGTTGTTATCAGCACGCCTGAATACGCTGAGTCACTGATTCCTATCAAGCTGGCCCGATTGGTTTATGCGCCAAAAATACCCCATCCTCAATATTGTACCAAGTACACACCTTCACGATGCAATTACGACATATGCATTGATCTATTTTTTTGTATCTACTTTATGTTGGCTTGCACCTTCAACATTGTCTTCAGTTTATCACATTTTTTTCTCATTTTATGCAGGAAAATGGCTAGATGACTTCCGATAATCGACAACATGCACCTTCTTCCAATCAGGTATATATGCTGTATCTTTTCTAGCATTTTTGTGTGTCCCATGTAGCATTTTTATGGAGATATCAATCAGTTGAGTTCCTTCTCTTTTGCTTTCTGGTTGGTTAGCTACCCAATATCTTTCCAGCTTACCATGTTTAATGTAAATCAGGTGCTTTCTCAATATATGCAATAGTTCTGTATTTGGCACATTGGGATTTTTTCTAGTTGATAGAGTATAGGGCTCCTAAGTAATCAGATTATAGGTGGCCATGTTAACACATGAATACAATTTTATTTTGTCAAAATCTTGACTATTCAATTACTTGCTGATGTGTGGTTGGTAGAGGACATGTGGACTATGTAACTAAGCTCACATGACATTTTTTTTTCTTTTTTTGGTTCTTGTGTGCTATGTAGAAGTGTTGTAGGGAAGTGATTCAAATCAACTAATTTAGTGGATTTATATGTTATCTTATGAGATAGATATCTGATGTTGTTTCAGATGTACGTGGTATCCTGTATTAACTAAATTTAGCATTAAGTCCATTCTGCTCCATCATAGATTTCATTGGAATTCACTTTTTAGACAGCAGTTTTCAAGTTATTATTATGTAAATGTTCTCACAATGATGTTGTATTTTTTGAGCATTTATGTGTACCCGATGTAGCATTTTTCTATATTTTCTTAAGCATTTTATATTTGACTCATGTTTAGGGTACAAGAAATGTTCAGGGTAAAAGGAATCGCACTTCCCTATCCAGTAATAAGCACATCTATAGTAGCATTTATAAGTTTCAGCATATTACTTGGGTTTTATCTTCTTTGATTCTCCTGTTGCTCTTAATCTTCCTCTATCCTTGCCTTCTGGCACCCCCACATTTATGTTGCGATCAAGAGTCACAGCCACTAGGGTCAAACCCGCTCCCAGCCCCCCAAAAGCAAGCATTCTCCACACTGTCAATAGTTATTTGGAATTTTGTAGTGCTATCCCGAACGGACAAACTCTGGAACTTTTGGGTGGGGGCAAGCCCAGCCCCAAGCTTTTTGGATCATTTTGTGAGAAAAAAACTAGCACTACTAGCAGTATAATAATTACAAATTGAATGCAATATTTACTTCTAATTTGATGCAATATTCATAATTTTTTTCAGTCTAGCATTTGTTTAGTTAAGGCTGAGCAATTTATTTGTTTTGCTTTCGAGCATTTATTCAGTTCAAGCTAAGCATTTTACTACATCCTACAACTTCATCTAACATCATTTTTGTTCTGTGGCAGCAGAATAATGGTAGTAAATTTCTAGAAGTTCTATGTCTACCTAGAGCACCTTGTTGCATCGGCTAAACCAAGAGGCCACCTACATAACACAGTTACAAAGATCGATTCAGGACAGAGAGAAAAACCGAGGTCAGCCCATCAAGCAGCATGTGCTTCTATTATGAGTCGTGGTCAGATTGTGTATACATTCTTGTTTAATATAGTACATGTTACAGCTGGTGTGTTCACCACAACCTTAGGTAGTATAATTTAGTTAGTTATAGACTACCCCTTTTTTTCTTCAGCATTTTTCTTTCACAGTCAAGTATTTTTACATTTGCCTATTAGCAGTTTTGTAATTGTGTTTTGGCATTTCTTCATTTTTTGCAGACATTTCTCCAATCGGGCCAGCTTGATAGGAATCAGGTGATTTCGGCGTATTCAGCGTGCTGATAACAACCTCGACCACCGTCAGATGGTGTGTTCACATATGAAATGGTTTCCTAAAATTCACAATATTCAGATTTGTTGTGTTACCCCTACTTGAGATGTGAACAAAAAAAACAACATAGGTAATGTTTCCTGTGCTTGAGGCCATGGTAAACAACGGATCACAAACAGCAGGGCACTACTAGTTGCTGGTTCTAAACCTAAGGGGAAAAAGATTTCAGGTAATGGACTCGGCGAGGAGTTTGGGAGGCTAAAGGCTAGAAAAAAGCTGCAACAAAATCATGGAGGGCATTAAAACTCTATGGTGTTGGTGTGCAGTGCGTGGGAATAAAACACTAGCAATTTAGTATGATACACAAGGCATTTATGTATGAAAAGAAAAGCAATTTTGTTGTACATTGTGGGTATATTGTGGTAACAAAAAAATAAAGTCTAAATATATACACTAGAGAGGCTAAGAACCATTTTTTTGAGAAGTCAGACTTATGAAATAAAACCAAAAGGCAATAAATCCAATAGTGAGCACACTTAATCTTTTATCCTTATTTTGCAAATAAAAAACTTTCAGCAACCATTTTTCATTAACTTAAGAAGATGACAGAACATACTCCATCCATCTCAAAATAAATCTATTTCTAGAATCACTTAAAGTCAAACTATAGGTTTGACCAACTGTATAGAAAAAATAATAGCATCTATGACACCAAATAAACATATTATGAAAATATATTTCATTATGTATCTAGTGCTATTAATTTGATGTCATAAATATTGGTTATTTCCTATAAAGTTGGTTAAACTTAAAATAGTTTGACTTAGGACAACTCTAGAACAAAGTTAATTTAATTTGAGGCGGGGAGTATTACATTAAGTGAAAAGCACCATCTTTGCAAATTAAAAAAAAATCCTTTGAAGACTAAGTCCTTGTATCCTCCTCTTCATCACTTGTCCCTTTCATCAATTCTCTTTAAAAATTTCTTTTTTTTTTCCTACATGTTGTTGCATTGTGCTCTATAGAGCCAAAAGCGCTGCATTCAATGTACCAGTAGATCTGTCTTCCAATTGATTTTCACAATTCACTTTTCGCTACACTTATAAATCTAACCAAAAGCCATAGCTTATTGATTGAGATAAGATTTCCCATTTTATTTCATGAATTTTTGAAGAACATGATTTGGTTGCCATGATCTGTGTTGTGCCCTGCTAGTGTAGAGCTAGCTAAGCTTAACTACACTCCTCCCAACTAGTCTTTATGCCCACCAACCTACAATTTAGTAATATGAGCTCCGCTTATTTTATCTTTGCTTGCTTGCTGTGTTGTGTGAGATTGCAGGACTTTCTTTGCTCATGCCCCCTGTTGCTTCTATTCTTTCTCTCTTTTCTCATTTCTCTCACATGTGTTAATGTAATTTGGCAATGACAGCAACATTAAGTGGTGGAAATTTCACTTTAATATTTGTTCTTATAGGTTGTGGACAACAACCACAAGGCACCAGCGGCTCCATTTCAAATACCCAGCTGAGATGAAGATGTGAAGAAATCTAATAATTTTGTGATTCTCTAGATGACCTCACATAAGATTTGAAGGAATTGAAAAAATGATGTGTAGCTCATTCTGGAAGCAGATGTTGTGCATATGAACCTTTAAACATATTGCATTTGGAAAATTAATGAAGCAAATCTTATGTGGAGTGTCTGGAACATTGTTATGTTTCTTTATGTATTTCTCAGTCGTTTAGCTTTTTTTTTTTGTGTAGTTATGATAATACGCAGCAGTTCGAAGATGTCTAATGCATTGCTGTTAAAATTAAAGCCTTTTTTTGCGCATGACGGCTGTCATTTTAATTCAGTTTTGTATGAAAAAATTGCTTAGAGATGCTAAATTAGGAGGTCGTAGCATGTAAAAGGCATGTGCCTCCCTAATTCTGGCGGCAAAATATGAGGGCGTTTGAAAATCCCCTCATGCACCGCACGGAGGCACATAGCACGGACCAATTATCGTATTTTACCAAAAAGGGTAAGTGCGGAGAGGCCTTTCCAGAAAAAAAGAAGTGTGCAGGCGGATGGCAGTAAACCTGCACGCGCAGGCTGTAGTAAAGTCCCCTCCTATGTGGTGATTATCCGTTTAATTGAGGTTGATTACCCTTTCTTGCACGGCCAATAATCGTGAATAGCTACCGCGTCACGTGTGCAACATCTGTTACTCACAAGATTACCATGTACATGTGCACCAACCATCATCTTCAACTTGCAATGGTTTAGTTAATCACATGAATGATTGCAAATAAGTAGACTTATTAAAGGCTAAGGCTTCTCATCATGTGGTGGATGGATAAAGTCCGTAAGCCCAATAAGCAATGTTTTTCTCATTAAATTTCAAGATAGTTTAATACAACCTTTTAAAAAGTGCTTCTGATCTCTATATTAGGATACACGAGGTCTACAAAAGTTTAAAACGAAAACAAAAATTCAATGGGTCTTTTCAACTACTCCCTTCATTCAAATTGTTAGTCGCTTTTGACTTTTTTTTAGTACATTCATTTTTACTATGCATCTAGTATAATAATACGCATGCATATACATAGCAAAATGAATGAACCAAAAAGTTAAAAACAACTTACAATTTGAAATGGAGGGAGTAGCAATTATTATGTGATACCATGTTTGGTTTCAACATAGGGTTTGCTTGCTTGGTTGGCTACCAAATTCACCATGCCAAAGATTTCGTAGGAAAAAACTGTCAAAAACTTAAACAAAAATATTTACCAAAACTTAAACAAAAATATTTACCATACATTTGATACAAAAATGTTGGTAAATTTCGGTACTAAACTAAATAGCAACCAAAGTCTTGGCTTATTAATTTGACTAGTTTTTGGCAACTCCACGCTAAGCTTGAACTTGTCGGCCCAATTTATTAGTCACAGATAGTGTTTTTCTCTTAAGATAAAATACAATAATCGACTTATGAGCCGCAGAAACCATGGACAGAACAACTTCACTAATCAGGCTCTCGTACTGGTCCAAACTTCGGCAGCCGAAACAGCCACCTCAATTTGGCCACATGGACGGAAAAAAAATGAACTACAAAGGATGGACGTCGCTGCCAATCCCATTCTTGATGCAACAGAAGCCCTTGATGACCTGCAAATGCTGGTTCAATTCAATGCGAGCTAGACAGCCAGTGAAGACTGAAAAACGCCTCTGGTTGAGTATTAATATACTTTCAATACTACCTATTCAACATGTCCACGTAGCCCTTATCTCAACATATCCACGTGAAGTCTCGACTTATTTTTTTTGCCTTAATTTAGACTAGTATTTAATTAACTTGGGGACATATCTAGTGCAAACTAACTCTCCGTGCAACCATGCAAACTTAATCTGAGCCATAGGATATAGATCAAGGGGCATGTAATAACTCTTGAGGAATTTGGGAGGGGATTTGCAAAGGTGTCACCGAGGAGGTGGGAGGGGATTTACAAAAAAAGTGTGATTAGAGTGGGGTTATAAAATTACCTAGTCCTTGGATCAACATCCTATTAGAAGTTTGCATGGTTATTAACTTGTCCGGTTGAATTATAACCTAATGGAATTTTCTTTTGTTTAGTCATACAACTTATGTTTAATGTTCAAGTTTTACGGAATTATAGCTAGCATTATTCCCCTGTGTTGTGAAATAATTATTCCCTGTGTTGCAAAAATAATGTAGAACTTTATTCACTATTGTTCTCATAGTTGGGAGTATCTACGAAATAATATTATAACCCCTCAAAATATGAAAATTCATTAAAAAAGTAAATAAAGTCATCTAAAATTAACTATTGTAGGTTATGACGCCATACTTTTCAACACAATAAAAACTAACTTGTACTAATATAAGCAAATTAATTTTTTGATTAAATTGATCCAATTTAGATAGTCTATGAAGTAGAACAAGCAAAAGTTTTTTTTTTAGCAAAAAGAGGGTTGAGAAAAAAAAGTGAATTGTTGACATAGAAGAGTATAAAGGATGTCCTCCATACTTTAAGAATAATATAGGGTTCGTATTCAGTATTTATAATTTCTCACCACAGGTGGGTCGTGGACCTTCGTGGTATATAGGGATGTTCGTATTTGTCCTTCATAAATGCATCGTCTAAACCCCCAAGCATACTATTCACAAATATATGAAAGGGGTGTGTTTCGATTTTTATATTGGATGATATGTTAAATAGATGACTAGCTCACACTTTTATATTGGATGAAATCTTATATGGGACATAAACATTAGAAGTATGTGGGTAAAATTAGGACTTGCAACCACTCTAGATGGCATATCTCTCTCTCTCTCTCTCTCTCCATTATCTTATACTCCCTCCGGCCCATCTATCGGAGGGATATTACCAAAAATAAAAATTCTAAGAATTGGAGGGATATTAGGTGGTCCTCTCATTTTGCTAATAAATATGATGCCTCGTCACGCGTGCAGTTGTGCATATGCCCAATCCTAATGTTGTGCATACACTTTGGGAAATGAAACATAGACCGCAAGAACGAGGTGATTAATTAAAAATCTGTGATTGATTTAGTAATGCTTTTGGTCATTGTGCCGGGAGAGGCTAATATCCCTCCGGGATAGATGGACGGAGGAGTATATACAATACCCATCAGGTACATATGCTCTTTGATCTCAATCCTGATAAACATCAGTTAGCAATTAAAATATACGATTTTCCGTCTATATTTGTAGGTTTGTTTGAGGGACTTGTAGCTTTTCCCAAAGCTCCACCTGGAGAAGCTATCTGGAAAATGTCATAAAGCTAGTCTAAGGGAGCTTCTTTTGCTTTTAGTGCAAAGTGCAATTTTGAGCTTTTGTCAGCTTGAAGAAACTTCCCTGCTCATGCTATCCCCTGTTGTCCGAGTTTTTTTTAAGGTGGTAAAATCGTTTGCTGTAAAATTACTAGAAGTAAAACAAAATCCATAAATGACCTAGTTTTTAGGGGAAATCAGATCCAAAAATTCATCCAAATAGAAGGCCGGGAGACTGAACAATTAAGGCATAACAAACTTTCAGAAACATGCATGGCAATGCTTGGATCGTGTTGTGTGTTGAGTTTGCAAGCATTACGCTGTGCTGTGTGCTGGTGCAATAAGCAAAAGAAAGTGTACAAGAAAGGCTAAGGAGGCTCCCTTACTCCTCGTATATGCAACGCTCTTCAGATCCAGTTTTAAACTACTAGTTCCTCTCAACTCTATTAAAACATACGTGCATTCCTGCAATTTGTACATTTCTTTTCTGCAACAACCTTCTCAGAGAAGCGTGTCATCATTGCGCTAGTTAAGTCAAACCCAAGAAGATACTCCTATCTTCAGTTGCCGTATCGCAAGAACAGACACCGACAGTTTTGTTTTTCTGTTGTTCGGCCAAATCACAAAATTTAATTGAACAGAATCAAAACGGAATAAAAATTTAAAAATGGGAAGCTAATGGTTGCGGGTTACCGGAGGCCAACAACTATAGTCGATCGACAACATGCTTAAATTGTGGCAGCGACTAATAGAGATTGACTCCATATAAGCAGGGCCACGTTGCATGACATGTCCTCCTGAACACGCTTGTTCTCCTTCCTCCTCCTCTACAATTCTCTCTATTGAAACAACTCTACTCTTCATTTCAAGGGGAAGATAGGTAAGATGCATGCACATACTTCTGTTATCCATCCTTCCTTTTGGTAGGTAGCTATGTAGCTGTGTACTTGAATTGTGTTAATTTTGCTAGTAGATGGTCATTGAGAAGTAGGTTGTTCTTGTTAATTAGAAACTAGCTAGTTTTAGTCGACATAAGGTTGTTCTTATTCATTCACTGCGTTAGATCTTCTCTCCTGCTGCTACCTTGCGTGATTATGCTCTTACCAGCCCTTTTAATTTGCTGCCAACAAGTTTTTTTCCTGAATTACATGTGATTATATTATTGCAGTGTGAGATCGAGTAGGAAGGGGACAAGATGTTCTTTCAGAGGAAGAACTCAAAGAAAGTCAAAGACTCTGAAGGATCGAAGAAGAAGGAAAAAAGATGGCCGTGGGAAGAATGACCTTTTTGATCGTGCCAAGGGAGGGCTTGATGCCCTTGCAGGAAGCCTCCAGTCAGCCAAGAACGGTTAGCTATATCTTTGCCCCTCATGTTTAGCCCTATGATTTGTATGCAGACTGTAGAAATGCCATGTGCTAGCTTCAGAACTACAGTAGCTATTCTTCCTTGAGCTGTTCAGCCTCTCTCAAGTACTTGTCATGATAAGAAGTAACTGGTAACATGCTTAGTGATTAACACAAAGTTCAAATGGTTTGGATTCCAAGCTGTCGTTGTTAGATAATAACACGGCAAAACAGATGATTGATCGTTGCAGATACACTTCCAATTGCCCACCTAAATGGCTTTGAAATTGCCTTGATATGGACCTGAAAGGTTTACATTTTCATGTCACACGTTTTGGTCAAAGTCAAGAAACTATATAGAACTGCTAGTTCTGATAAGTGGCAGATATACTACATTCTGGAAAGCACAAATTGAGAGAATTAATTCCATCTATTAGCCGGAAGGTTTCAGAGATGAATTTAAATGTAATACCAGATCGTGCCTTGCATATTGCTGGCACATTTGTTGACTCCAAGTCCTAATATCTAATATTAGACAGGCAACCACGATGTACTTTTTAATATTTTCCTGCTCCCTGACCTTTGGGATTAATCTATAGATGCTGAAACGGCGACTGAAAAGCTTCAAGGGGATGTGAAATCAGGCATTGAAACGATCTTGCACAAGGGTTCAGGCCTCCTTGAGAAAGCGAAAGAAGAACTCGGAAGTCACTCCGACGCCAGCAGTTCAAAGGAACTAGGTAAGTCGCACTCATTTAGAGTGGCTTCAAAGGGGATTCCATTGGTGAATTCTGTTCATCCACAGCCTGATCGTTAGACATTTGCATCACCCTTATCTTGAACAGGATCCAAAGATAAAGAACCTGAGCCAGAAGAGAAGGCAGAAGAGGGTGCCTCTGCTGACAAGACTGAAGAACCTAATGTGTTGGAGCAAGCCGTAGAAGAGATTGAGGCTGTCGCCGCAGCTTTGGAGCAGACAGCACCAGCAGCTGAAACTGAAATTCCAGTTGAGACTGCTGCTGCTGCTGAAACTTCAGCTGAAGGAGACAAGCCTGAAGAAACAAACAGTGGGGAGGAGAAAGATGACCGAATAAGCGGCTCGATTGCGCTGGTTTCTTTGCCATGCTGTTTGAGAGGTTCTGCTCCCCGGGCAACAAGAAGAAAGATTAAGTGATTGTAGGTCCAGCTTGTGAATTTCTCGTTTTGTGATCTTGGAATTGGACATTACAAGGAATGCATGGGGTTGTGGGTGGTGTACATTCTGTGGTTGTAATCTCTTAAGAAAAAATGTTTTTACTGTCTTCTGTGATGATGGGGCAAAAAAGGCTACATTTTACTTAATTATTATCACCCTTGTGGAATTGATTTAATTTATGTGAACAATTAGTTCGTTTTGGGTTAAGATAAGACAGTGAGTGTGTGAAGCCTTGTATAAACATGCGGAACCCCTGTTGTGTTACCGATATACAATGTATACTCTCTCTCGGGGAGGAACCCCTAGAAACCGATAGCTACTGAAGGGACAACCTGAAAAGTCCATGTGTCAAGTAATAAAACTTCATATTGAAATTATTGTAAAAAAACTGAACATCCCAGTTATAGATGTCTAATAGTTGCAACTAAGTAAAAAGAAAACAAGGAGCAATCCAACAGAATAAGTATTTTTTCCATGCCACACATTTTGCAGTACTGATTCTCATTTTTCAAATGCTGTCTTTCTTTAATTTGTCCGGGCTTATATCTTGACATAGTTAAGGCTCAAACCAGCGAAGAGTTTGTCCCCTTGGCACTGAATGATCAACAAGAGAGACCCTGAAAGTTGTTTTATACGGAAGCCATCACTCATTTAGAGTGGCTTCAAAAAAAAAAAAAGGAGGCTGCAAATTGCAACATTCCATCAATCTTCTTGCATTGAGCTGATCACACAGTCCTCGTGATGTTTTGTTTCAGGATAAGTAACTTTTGTCTGCATTTTTGGTTAGTGCAGTTCAACGTTTGCTTTTCATATTTTTTTGCACGGTCCAAACTAGATCATAAAGTTGTAAAGTCAATCCCTACATGCTACCAAAAAAATGTTTTCTTCTGTATGGGCATCCATAAGACCATAAGTAACACTTCTGACTTCTGCAATAAACTGAGATTATGCCACTCTTAATGTTATTTGAACATGGATGCATCTAGACTATTAAGCAATTGGAACCTGTTCTCCTAATTAGGTGAGCTATCCTTCTCGGATATGATTCTTTCTTTAGAGGAAATACCCACGGGCTATGTGATTAAGAAAGCAGTAATGTAACACATGGCGCATGGAGAAGGGTCGATTTGATTTCAGTCATGATATTGAGTAGGTTGATTTGCATCATGACAGTGAAACAAACCATGTGCACTTCTGCAACAGAAATATCACACATGATGTTGTTTGGGTAGGTCATGGTACAGGAGTTGTTTGATGGCTATATCCTAGTCTTAAGGTTTTCTTTGGATATGGTTTTCACTAAAAAAAAAAAACAGACGAGACTTGTGCTTTTCTCTGAAGAAAAATCACACATGATGTTGAAAAATAAGCCAACTCTTCTCTAATGATGCCAAGCCATATTCTAGATGATGCACTAAAGAATGTAATTATTGGGGGTAAATAAAAGTTGGAAAGTGGTACAGGAAAAAAAAAAAAAAAAAAAAAACCTTGCACTTAGTGAACATTTCATACTTCATTTTTGAAGCGTACTACCCTCCTTGGATTATGTCTCCTGGCCTATAGGCTCTCTTAGCTTTACTTCCAAGTAAAAGCCGCTTTCTGTACACAATGATTCTGTGAGGATGTTGGGCATTTCTGATTGATTGAAGGTGTACCTGATACCATTTTCCAGATTTTTTTTTCCATCCATGAACCATTCCTAATCTTGAAAAAGATGAAGCAAAAGAAAGATCCTAATTCCTATCAGAGATCATTGTTAGATGAATAAAGCAATTATCTAATTTTTTGGACAGACGGTTACAGCTCAAGCACCATGTTCCTTTGTCCTGTTAGTGCACCTGCATGTGGCAGATCGTTATTAGTTGACCCTAATACATGCGTACCAGACAAACCAAATCCGACAATCCAACTCCATCTGTCCAGCCAGAATTCACAAACTAAAGCTATTGACAACAAAGAATCCAACTGTTATTTCCTAGTATATATCGCTTCCAGGATCAATGCAAATAAATTAAAACTAAAGCACTGTTTGAGAATAAATAAAGTAGCGTTTGATTGACCTAGCTGGAGCAAGTGACACTCTGTATGACACAGGCTGTGCAAGCCACGACGCAGGATCATCCTCGACCAACCACTATGAATGCCGGCAGTTTGCCTGGGTCCATTTCGCTGTCACTCTCCTGCCCTGTCCTACACCATGGTGCTCCAATGACGCTTTATGTGTACATAAAACATTAGCTTCACATTTGTCATTAGTCCATAGCAGGGGGCTCAGTTAGAGCCATAACCCTACAATTGTAATAAAGCTTCACTTTGAAAAGCACTTCTCCTCTCAGTTTTCGTCATTAAGCTTTCCCCACTTATTTGCTTACTCCACTGTACTTCAACAAATCTGCAATCTGGTTCAGCCTGTAAGGGTCTCTTCTTCACTCTCCAAGTCTTCGATTCAGCCAATACCTAGGATCGCAGGTTTTGCTCTTTCTTCGTTTCTTTGGTATGGGGATCTGCAATCTGCTTACTCACCATTTCGTCTGCACGTTTTTGTATGGGGATTAGGCATCTTGTCTGTTGTCTAGATTGGAAGAATCCTTTCCTGTCGAATTGATCAGTCAGCGGATAATTTTTCCCACTGTTTTTCGTTTGAGCTATTGATAATTCTGCACTAATCGGGGTGTGCTGAATGCATACAGTAATAAGGGATTTATTAGAAGGTGGGGAAAGTGTAACCAACTAGTGGATCTAGGTCACTGTAGATTATAATCACTATTAGTACAATCCTATCGGTATTTCTTGTGGTGATGCTTGAATTTAACTGCACACACCCCATTTGCTGACTTGTAAGAAGCTATTGGACCGAAACTTATGTATGCCTCTGAATGAGCAATTTAAATTAGGTCCCTTTTTCCTTCTATTTCTTTCCACCTTTATTTTTTTGAAAGTAATGGCAGGAGCTCTGCCTCTCTCTTCCTGCAATCTCGCCGAGCCCTCACCTTCCCGCGCCAAAAGCCGCCGCCATCTCGGCGAGTCGACGACTGCTCCGTTTCTTTTTCCACCTTTAACCAAATTGTTTTCCCCTGAGAAGCATTCATGTCAATATTGTAGAGCAAGGAAGCCAAGAACAGGGAAACAAGGACATGGATGCTTTCAGTGCAGTGATGGACAAGGTGAAGAACCACCCAGATGTGATGGAAAAGGTCAGTGCTGTGATGGACAAGGTGAAGAGCCACCCAGAAGTGGTGGAAAAGGTCAAGGACGAGGTGAAGAGCCTTGCTGATGCCCTCCATCTGCGGAGACATGGTAAAACGTGCATTGTTTCTGGGGATTTCATTGGTGATTCTTGCCCATCAGCAGCCTGATCGTTAAAACATTTTGCATCATCCTTACCATGAACAGGCTCCAAAGATAAAGAACCTGAGTCTGAAGAGAAGGTAGAAGAAGGTGAAGCAGCGCAGAGCGTCGATGAGGGTGCCTCTGCTGACAAGACTGAAGAACCTAATCTGTTGGAGCAAGCCGTGGAAGAGATTCAGGCTGTCGCCGCAGCTTTGCAGCAGCAGACAGCCCCAGCAGCTGAAACTGAAACTGAAATTCCAGTTGAGACTGCTGCTGTTGCTGAAACTTCAGCTGAAGGAGACAAGCCTGAAGAAACAAACAAGGAGGTGGAGAAAGATGACCCCAAGAAGCGGCTCGATTTCGCTGGCTTCTTCGCCATGCTGTTTGAGAGGTTCTGCTCCCCGGGCAACAAGAAGAAAGATTAACTGATTGCAGATCAGCTTGGGAGTTCTTGTTTTTCAGATCTTGGACTTGGAAATTACTACATGGTGAGTGCATGGGATTGTGGGTGCCTGGGTGTACAGTCTGCGGTTGTGTTGTCTTAATAATCTCTATTGTTTTTTTTACTAGATGACAGGGCAATGGCTACATTTTACTTGAAGTAATTATTGTCACCCTTGTGGATTGATTTAATTTATGTGAACAATTGGTTTACTTTTGGTTAAGATAATACAGAGTGTGTGAAGCCTTTATAAACATGTGAGCCAATTTTGCTAATGCTAAAAAAAATAGCCCAACTCAGACACAATTTTGCATTTTGGCTGAAAAAGAAAGTTAGCCGAACTCAAGTTGCATGAGAAGACTTGATTTTTACCAAGAAAAAGGGTCAATGAGTAGTGTCAAAGATAAAAAAAGGTGATTCCGTTATACCAAAGGCTACTCAAGACCGAAAGAAGCGTTGGAGATTCTATTGATAGAAAACCATCAAGGCTAACCTTTGTCTTTGCTAATATTTGACATATAAAACATCTTCGGGCACATTTGATATACTGACACCACCAGAATCTGCAATACGGGCACTACTAACCTTGTATAGTTAATGTAGGGCAATCTCCCGTACCATCATTGTATTCATGGTTGCAAATTACAAGTAGCATAATGGATTGTACAAGCAGTTCGACCAAATGTTACAGACACTAAACTATTTGACCAATATACAATACTCTCTATCTCGTATGCAACATATAACAAGAATAACAGTGCCACAGCCTAGAGTTTCTCCAGTTCATCAGTCGTAACACAAGGACGGCCAATATTGCTTCATTTGTTACCACCTGACGCATGGACTCTCTCGGGGAGGAACCCCTAGCAATGTCTTCATCATGTCATATGTTGTGAAACCGATAGTTACTGAAGGGACAACCTGAAAAGTTCAGGTGTCAAGAAATAAATCTCGATATTGACATTATTGTAAAAAGGAACAGCCTAGTTGTAGCTGTCTAATCATTGCAACTAGGCAAAAGAAAACAAGGAGCAACACAACATGAGTAATAATTGTAACTAAGCAAAGGAAAACAAGGAGCAACCCAAAAAGTTACTTTTCCATGCCGCACATTCTGCAATACAGATTCTCATTTTTCAAATTTTGTCTCTTTAATTTTGTCCTGTGGCTTCGAGGCTGTGGCAGATCAAGCTGAGTTGGTTGAAGACATTTTAGCAAGCTATGAGAAATGCACAGGTCAATTATTAAATGTAGCCAAGTGCTCCATTATGTTCAGTCCAAAAAGGCAACTCAGAGGATCAGGAGGCTGTGAGGTTCTATCCTTGGGGTACAGGCAACTGATTTTGATGCAAAATATTTGGGTTTGCATGCAGTGAGAGGACGGATGAAAAGGGATAAATTCCAATCCATTAAAGAAAGGAATGGAAAACGTTTGATGGATTATTCTGAGAAATTGATGTCATCAGGAGCTTAAGGATGTTTTGATAAAGGCGGCACAAGCACTACCAACATATTTAATGAGTGTTTTTCAACTCCCACTAACACTTGGCGATGAACTGACAAGCTTAATTCATCAATTTTGGTGGGGTACAGAAAGGCAAGAGGAAAATGGCTTGGCTAGTTTGGGACCAAATGGTGCTTAAGAAAAGCTGGGGAGGTCTTGGTTTTAAGGACCTACGATTGTTTAACCAAGCCCTACTCGCCCGCAAGCATGGCGCGTATCCTAATTTTTTCCGACAGCCTTTGTGCTAAACTTTTAAAAGTTTAAATATTTTCCCCGCGGGCCACTTGCTTGATACTGCTTTTTGCTCCAATCCATCTTCAACTTGGCAGGCAATAATGCATGGACTAACTCTTCTGAATAAAGGCATCATTTGGAAGGTAGGAGATGGAAGACAAACCGCATTTGAAGAGACACCAGGATCCCTAGGGAATTCTCACAGAGTTGTCTCTAGAAGAGGAAGACGCCGAATTCACTGGGTTGCTGGTCTGCTAAACTCAGATGGCTCGAACTGGGATAATTGTAACTAAGCAAAGGAAAACAAGGAGCAACCCAACAGAGGAAGTTACTTTTCCATGCCGGACATTTTGCAATACTGATTCTCATTTTTCAAATTTTGTATCTCTTTAATTTTGTCGTGGCTTATTACCTTGACATAGTTAAGGCTCAAACCAGCAAAGAGTTGTCTCCACCCTTGGCACCGAATGATCAACAAGAGACCCTGGAAAGTTCCTCTTATACGGAAGCCATCACTTGAATTTTGAGGCTGCTTGCTCTGAACCTGAAGACAGAGTCTTGTGAGTGGCGAGCATAGGCATTACAGATGGCATTACAGATGAGATTTAGCAGATTATCAATGCATGGAATACAATTGTACCTGCATTTGTCTTCGACAACATCCAGTGGATAAGTGAGGGTTTGTCCAAATAGACCAGCTAAAAAGCTCCGCAAGAGAGCTTCAATATAACAGAATTCTTGTAATCTTCTGGAACTTGAGATTTCAGATCTTCATATATGTAAAATTTTAAGCCAGCGTATGGAAGAATACCAATAAGCGTTGGGCCTGTAATTCATTAAAAGAATCTTGAACCCTCCTTTTCGTGTTGTAATAATATAATCTAGATAAGTAAACACAGAACTCAAGTAGTGTAATTTAAACTACAAATTTCAGGATATTCAAATGGTAACTCATGTTAAACTAATATTATATGTTTAAGCCGCATGGAACCAGTACTTGGGATTTAAAGTAACTGACAGTAGTGGCATCATGTTTTCAGGAAAACCAAGAAAGAAACGAATATGCATATTTGGTATCAACCTAAATTGATACTTAGCATTATCTTACATTAGGAAAATAAGGTGTGCAAGTGTGGAACATTAGCTGGCATGACAATGCTGGAAAGAAACGGAATAGCCTCACACAGATGAGCCACAAACGATACTACAAATCTAAGCTTAATGAAATGAGACTGAGAGGATAAGACATACCTACTCCCACGATATAAAGATCGTAGGCGCCTCCTTCCTTGTAAACAGTCTTGAAGACATCTTTTTATGCCATTATATGTTTGTTGTTGACCAGAATTTCCAAAAGGCATTGCCAGGCTGGCCAACATTTGAAACCTTGGAGCAGCCGTGAAGAAATTAGTATTAACAGCCTTGAGCCAACATTGGTAAAAAAAAAACAATACATAAAAAAGCCGACATGGCATAAACAATTAGTATTTGCATTTTCGCTTCAGAGTTGTTCCAGCAACACATCAATTGATTGATGGAGACTCTTCACTACAATCAAAGGAACAAAACGAAAAAAACAACTAATATTTGCTCAGAGAGTTGTTCCAGCCATACATCTATTGATGGACTATTCACTACAATCAAAGGAACAAAATGAAAAGAAATGCTTCAGTGCACATGGTAGTACAATACCTGGTATGCCAGCTTGGTCCTAGCCAAGTCTAATGGGTATGTACACAAAACTGCAGTACCACCAGCAGCAGATCCCGCCAAAAGATCAACGACAGGCCCTGTACCTATTGATGGAGTAAAGTTGTTCAATATCCAGCACCTATACTGCTCATATGTCATGTAATGTAATGCTGCATATGGAACAATCGAAGCACGCGCTTGCACCGTTCCTCTACATGGATAATAACAGTGGATCAGATCACTATACTTAATTCAGCGGTAAAAAGCCTTGATGCATTTCTGCCATGGTACTCACTTGTAGAAGCCTCGAATTCCCTCGTAGTGCCACAGCTTCCTCAAGGACTGGAGGATCCCAAGGGACTGGAAGCCTTCAGTTCTCGTCTACAAAGCAGACAGAAAATGTGCAGCAAGTGAGCTAAACATCAACACAATCACCACAAATACTGAAATTTGATGAATGTGCAGTTCAAGACCTGCAATAAGATCTTGACCCTCTCCAGTGGTGCTACCGCGGTCTTTGCAAATGCACCAGCAGCCGCCAGCAATAAGCTCCTTGGCATAGACCGGGAGCAAGTCCAAAGCAGAAGCATTCACTTGTGCGGCCGCTGAGGCCGAGGAGAAGGTGGATTCTTGTGAGGAGCCCATCTCCGGAACGGCGGAGGATAATCAGGATTTGTGATATATGCACTCCCCAACCGCTACTGAATACTGAGCATCAATCAAACTAAACTAAGGGTAAGGGATATATTTGTACAGGGCGGAATATCCCCAAGAATATGTCCCCAAAACCGGCAATACAATCTTTACTTTGCCTCCCCCACCACTTGCATTAAGAGTACGGAAACAGAAATTAGAAGATAAGGTAGAATCCCTCACAGCGATTGAGTGTTAATAAATCACCCAGGAACCCAATATTTCCCCTCCCAAGTGAAAGAAAATCAAAGGCAAAAGGGGGGAAAATCTAGCGTGAGCTGGATCCCCACCCAGGACAGGATTCACATCCCCAAGAAGCAACAACTACTGTACACTCTTGTTACTGGAAAGCACGACACTCGCATCAGCAGGAGATGATTTACACGCAGGCTAGTAACTCCGAAACCGAGACCAAGGAGTTCTGTTTTGGATTTTTCTTCCTAATAAAGCGCGAGGAGGAGACGGGCGGATCCCCGCAGGGCGCCCCTCCGCACGCGATCGCAGGAGGGCGAAAGGTGGTGACTCGCCAGCCCATGGGCTTGCGGCTAGCTCCGGGGACGGAAGGTGAGAGCAGGAGCCTGCCCGCCGGGCGGCGAGGCGGCGAGATAGGGGCGAGGAAGGCGGGTCGAGCGCGGGCAGGTCCCTCGCATCCACCGAGTCGCTCCAAGGGACGGGGAGAAAAATACTCATCAATCGCGCGGGGCTTGCGGGGTGGCGGAAAGCGAAGGGCGGGAAGACCCCGATCGAGGAGGGAAAGCTGGCGGCGGCGGCTGGGCGGCCGCGGATTGGAGGATCCGGCTGCCGGACCCGTGGAAGAATCGCGACGCGCGTGGCGTTTGCTCTAGCGGGAGGAGAGGTGGAGGAAGAAGAGTCAGGACTCAGGAGGCGGTGGTGGTGGCGTCACACGATTGGCGGTTGGTCTGTGCTGGGCCAGTTTAGTTTTTTTTTTTTTTGAGCTCAAGCTGGGCCAGTTTAGTGATGTTGGCCGCGGCCCACAGACCACGTATCCCACCCATCGCCGTTTTCGACTCGTATACATAAAAGGAAAAAAGTCTGGATTCCCTCAACTATCATAAAGTTGACTTTTCCTCGCCATAAAAAACAGGGCATATCACCTCCCTCAACTTTTTTCAAACCATGCAAATTACCTCCCTCGAGCGGTATTGAAGGTGGATTTGCTACAGTAACCGTGGTTTGCTACAGTGACAGTGGGTTTGCTACAGTACCAGTACCTTTTCTTTTAAAAAAAATCTTGTTGAATCTTTGAAAAATTATAATAAATCATAGAAAAATCATAAAATAAAAAATCCAATTTTGTTGGACTCCATATGATTAGATCTACACAGTGAATATATAATTTGATATGCTTTAGTATAAAGTTTTTGCTAAAAAGATTTTGTCTTTTTCTTTTTATTTATTTAGTTGAATCTTTAAAAATCATAGTAAATCACAAAAAAAATCATAAAATAAAAAATCCAATTTTGTTAGACTCCACATGAGTAGATCTACACAGTGAATATATAATATGGTGTGCTTTTGTCTAACAAAATAATTATAGAAGTTGCGACTACTTAATTATAAATATAAAAGAAAAAAGACAAAACCTTCGTAGCAAAAAACTTTATACTGAAGCATATCATATTATATATTCACTGTGTAGATCTAATCATGTGGACTCCAATAAAATTAGATTTTTATTTTATGATTTTTCTATAATTTACTATGATTTTTTAAAGATTCAATCGGAATTTTTAAAAAGAAAAGGCAAAGACACTGTGACTGTAGCAAACCCACTGGCACTGTAGCAAACCACGGTTACTGTAGCAAATCCACCTTTAAAAACCGCCGAGGGAGGTAATTTGCATGGTTTGAAAAGTTGAGGGGACGCGATACGCCCAGTTTTCGAGTTGAGGAGGAAAAGTAAACTTTGTGATAGTTGTGAGTGAATCCAGACTTTTTCCTACGTAAAAAACTTGTCAACAGCCCACCTGCCACAGAGCTAGGCCCAATACGAATATATCCCTATACGAATCCCACCCGTGGCCGTCTTCCTGCAATCTCGTCGAGTCCTCAGCCTCCCCGCCAAAAGCCGCCACCATTTCGGCGAGGTGAGAGCGCTCTGCGTCTGCAGCATATGTTGCTTCCGCCGCCATACACATGGCTGAGTCCACGATTGCTCCGCCGTCGCTGGATCCCATCTCCCCTCCAACACCACCCGCCCGTGCTTTGCTGCTGAGCTCCATCTCACCCGGTTTGCTGCCATCCCCCACCCGCGATTAGCTGACTGTTGCCCACCGCCGCCGCCTCATCCGCGATTGTCTTGCCCACCGCTGCTTCTCTGTCCTTACCGGGCCAGGCATCCGCTAGCCAAAGTTGGATCCAAGACAAATCACGCAAGTCAGGCCACCCCGCACTGCCAACCAAGATGGAAACAAGATTGGTTCCGTGACGCGCGTCTCGCAGAGAGAAGTATGACGACAACTGCACGCCAAGGTATGACTTTTTATCAGGTATGACTTCTTATCAGAGGACTCGTACTTACAATCAGAGCCCGAGAAGGACTCGTTCTATGCCGGTCTGGCTTTTTCTAAAAGCACCTCATCCAATTTGTCTTCCGGTACTCATCTATCTTATGAGTTGCCATGCCAATCTATCTTATTAGATTCTGATATGTCATAAGCAATAACTTTTCTGTTAATGGCAATCCATCTTATTTAGATTTAGTAAGAACTTTGGGGCATTTTATCTTCTTATTGCAATCTGTTTTAAAGCTTTTAAAAAACTCCTTTCTTTTAAAATAGAAAAAATCTCATGAAATTTCTATAGGTTTCAAGATAGAGATTATAATATGTTTGCTTTTAATTTAATCGATAACATTTTATAGGATTGAATTCCAATACTTTACATTTCTATTGGTATCAAATTTAGTTTTTTATACTATATACAATACTAAAATTGCATAAACTGTCAAGAATCCGTCGTAGAACCCTGAACCACCGAGCACACAAAAAGGCACCAAGATAATATGGGGAGGAACGAAGACTCTCTATTAGAGCAACTCAACAAGTATCTTATATGATCTCTCAATCTTAGTTTTGTTGGAAAAGATGAAAAACATTTCTTCCAACAAAGTATCCTATACTACCTCTCCCAATCTTTGACGCTGAAAAAAAATTCCCCCGTCGCACGTATATTTCCGCACGCGAGCCGCGCCCTATCCTGCGCGGAAAACTTCTTCGCGGGCGCTGGGGAGAGTTCGCGCGGCAGGGAAGTTTCAGCCGCCGGTCCGCGGGCGCTCGTCGTCCCTAGTGCGTGCGTGCGTGCGTGCTCTATTCTCTTTGTCCGTTCCGATTCGCTGCTTGCTGCTGCGTTGCCCGTCCGTGTCCTTCGAGGACGGCGGCGTTCTGTTCTACGGCGTCAGCGAGCGCCTGCTCACCGAGGAGCGGCACTACATGAACCTGAGTAGGGGCTGTGTCCCCGTGGTGCGCAGCGGGGACGTACGGTGCCTGCGATGTCTCGTACCAGAGGATTTGCATTCCCCTGGAGGACGGTGGGGTCATCGCGCTCGATTGGCCTGATAATTTGGACTTGGACAAAGAGCATGAGCTGGATTCCACGGTGATTATGGTGAGCGCATCCAACACGAAGACCCTGATGCTCCACTCCATGCTCCCCTCGTGCGTGGGAGCTTTGCTTTGGCAACAGGTGCACCGCCGGTGACCATCGCGCGAGAAGAACTACCGCGCGCGGCTTCGCTAGATCAACGAACCGACCAACTAATTCTTTTCCATTTGGACCCAAATTTGGTTTTTGGAAGTCAAAGTATTGGGTACTGTTGGAGATTGATGTTTTTTCCATTCCAATATCATTTTGGGAGTTCTTTAAACTCATGGATATTGGGTCAAAATTATTGGGATTTGTTGGAGATGCTCTTATTCAGTCACTTTTTATGGATGCCTTTAAAGGGGGCTAGCCCCTATTTATAGGGAGGACTTTGGGTAGCTCTCTCAAATATCTCCTCTAGATATTTCCTCACTAATATGTCCACTACACTTTTTAGAGACTTCTCTTGTTTGAGTCCACCATATAGACTCTTCTTTTATTCCCTAGAGTCTTTAGATATTTTCCTCCTTCCTTTGAGATTCACCCACACCCACATGGTTTCACAACACTCCCCTTAGGTGAATCGGCAAGATGTGCACATGCCTCGTTAAAAACTCCCCCAAAACCCAATGGGAAAAAAGGTAGGAGAAAAGATATATTCACACGCCGACCATGTTTGCACCTGTTACCTCGTTAAAAAACCTTGCATGAGAAAACCCAGTGGAAAAAAACTCATCAAGGGAAAAAAGAATACAACAATTGATGCTTTAGTCGGTCTTTGGGACCCGACTCGTGATCTTGAGAATCACAATCATAGGCTATGCTCTTGGGGTATGTCTCCCCCTGAACCCCCGCAACTCTCTCGAACACGCCTCATGCCAATTCCATGGACACACTTATAGAAACTAGAGGCGGGTAGGGAATTGGTGAACAAGTCTATTTAGATTGTCACATGATCTTGCTTGAGATCATGCAGGTAGTTGAAAATAGAGAGTTGGAAGATAACATAATGGACTCATGGTCCTATGCTTGGGGCAATTCAAAGTACAATAGTAAAAGAGCATATCAGTTACTCATAGATCACACACCAGCCTCACCACTGTTTAGATGGTTATGGAAGTCAGGCAATACCGGGAACCAACGATTCTTCTTCTGGCTGCTACTGCATGACAGGCTCAACACAAGAGATATTTTGAGAAGGAAAACATGCATCTACCTAGCTATAGCGATGTGCTTTGTGATGCTGACATTCAGGGAAGCTCCTTTTACCTTTTCTTTCAATGTCAATTCAGCAAAAAGAATGTTGGGACTTTGTGAGCATCACTTGGGACAACCAACTTTCCTCCTCGATATGGTCTTAAAGGCAAGGAATGACTTCCAAAGCGTTATCTTCAGAGAGATCATGATTACTACATATTGGGCCATCTAGAAAATGAGAAACAACATCATTTTTGATAATAGCAAAAGAGATATTGATGAACTTAAAAGACTTCTCTTGTCGGAAATTGGAGTGGTTTGCACCAAGGCTGAGCCATCAAGAAGTACCCTTATTGTTGCCTGGATAGAGAACCTTGTGTAACTTTTACTTTCTTTTGGGCTTGGCTGCCTCCCCTACTAACTTCCTTCAAAAAGGAACAAGGAGCGCAACCTGCAACGTGAGCAAGGGAAACGCTCGATGACTCGCGTGGTGCCGCGAGCAAGAATTTGGCGAATAGTGTGAGTGGCAAGGATGGAGGAAGCAAGTCGCACATCATAAGCAAGGAGGTGGCAACCACTCTTTGTCAGGTTCTCCAACCCACCAAGAATTTTCAAATAGTTCAGTTTAAACCGAAAGAAATGAAGGTGTCGGTTACCGGTCAAACTCTCGGTTTAAACTAATTGCCCACTTGTCATACAAAACAAGTACCATTGGATACGACATATTATATTTTTATAGTGTACCAATTTGGAGTCATGATGTCAGCCATAATTTTCAAGAAATGTTGTTAAATTTAGGATAGTTTAGTTTTGATCAAAGTTGTTGAATTGTTTTTTTTTTTTTTTTTTGAGCGAAGGTACTAATAGGAACATGATGTGGGAACATGGTTTTCGATCAGAAGTACCTGTTACTGTTTCAAAAAAAAAAAAAAAAGGAGAAGAATGAAGTAGTAGTACATGCTGGTTGTACTTGGGAGAATCTGCCAGTAAAAAGCGTTGCTTGTCTTATTCCTCCGTTTTTCCGCACTCAACCAGAATCGGCAAAGGAAAAGCCGCACGCACGTCGACGCCGTCCCGTCGGGGAGTCTCCGATCCGCGTCCGCTGGTTGGGCCGGAGCACACGCACGCGCCCTTGACCGGACCCGTCGTTGTCGTCCATATATCCCCTGCCCCGTTTCCACAGCTTGGCGCCGTAGCCACAAGCAAACGCTCTCAAGTGCTGAGGAAAGCACCTCCAAAGCCAAGGTTGGTTTTGTGAGGACCACAATTCTAGGTAGGATTATTCTTTTGGACTAAATGACATAATTGAATCATAGAATAAAAAAATGAATATTTTTTATAACAAAACTCAAATTGAAATACACCTGAACAAGTCCAAGAGTATAGGACCTCGATAACTCAAGAAGTCGAACGGTTTATAATTTAGAGCGGAGGGAGTGTATGTATTGTACCATGTAAAAAAGAGTACAAACATGTCAAATCAAATAAACAAGATTATCAATGCAAGTATCATCATGATTTGAACAATTAGCTAGAAACCCCTCACCATTTTAATGTTATATGATCATCTGATTACAAGTTGTGCTAGGGTTTGAATCCTTACGTTTTTTTTAAAAAGAGTTAAGACTTCCTTTGACGGCACAGCTAGACTTTTGGTAAAACCATTTATTTAGGTATAGTAGATTATTATTTACACCACTGTGACATGAAGATTTCCGATGGAACTGAAAAGAGGAAAGTCAGTTGTCATCAGTCAGGCCACAGAGATAGCAGGCAGGGTAGGCACGCATCTGAACGTTGTGTTGTGTGGCAGGGGCGCAAGAGGGCTCACTGATCACCCTCGTTTCTGAACCAGCTAGCAGCCTCGGTAGAAGTCAGTCAAATCTTGGATCCATCTCCTCGATTCAACTGTGTGTGTGGATCGACGATTTCTCTCGCTTTCCACAAAAATTCCACATATCTCCAGGTTGACCGGCCATCTTATTGACTGCCTATTCTTCAGCCAGCTCAAACTGACCGTGTACGGCGAGACTGAATAGGACGGCAATCAGCTAAGTACTAGGTAGCACATAGGCATGGAAAGCACACGATGACCGTGTTCCGTTATCAAGCATTAGGCCTCCTCTCCTGTTAAACCTGCCCAACACGTACAGCTAGTTACTACTCGCTATAGATTTGCCTTTTGAGTTTCTAGATAGAAATGTCGCAGTCAAATATTTGTACCCATTTGTTTCCTTGTTTGGGGCTCTTAAAGTTAAGAAGAATCATATCACGGCAACAGGTAGAAGAAAGCACACAAAACTAGCTAGCTATTTGGCAAAAAGTTGCGGCATGAAACTTCTCAGAAATGAGGCCGGCTGCTCGGTGTGGTCTGACTTCTGAGCACGACGAAGCAGAGAGAGAGACGTTCCTTGTCAATTGTCATGCGGTCATGGACGACGACTGTGCTCCCAGTTGATGTTCATGTTGGTGGTGTCGAGCTCTTTGCATGCGCCAGTGTCGTCAGTGTAGATGCAACTGCAAGTGTGGTTTGCATTGCATGCGCTGCGCGCGGCAGCTTCCATGAAGAAACCCGGCTGTTCATGCGTCGTCCACGTTCCATGCAGACATCGAGCTGTGCCGACAATTACGGGGTACGCACGCATCCAGCTTTGTCCCGCAGCCTCTCTCTCGCTCGTCTTGGCCAGAATTTCTCTTTTGACGAGTGGGGAAAAAAGAAAAACACTTTGCACAGAATTTCAGACCGACCTCTACGTACGTTGACTGGAAAATGGTCGGCTGACTCTGACTGTCTTGTGCATGCACTGCAGTCAGCAGCAGCCTGCGCTGCGCATCGTGGATCGATCAACTCGGATTTGCGGCGTACCGTGAGAGGAATGAACTAACATAACAGTGCTAGTACTAATTACTAAACAAACAGGGGCAGCATCTCGGATATACAACTATGCCGATGCTAGGTTTGAGAATGGAAGGAAAACAAGTACGGGTAGTTTTTGCAGCTGATAAAACCCGCTGATATTGTTTTGCATTGAGGCAAAAAACGTACCATGACGTGTTGTTAGACCCCAAACAATTAATACCATGCCGATTCCAAGACGCCCAGCATTTCTATTTCTTCTGGCCAGCGTATCCAAACCGCACTGTTAGGTTTACAGCATTACGAAACCGCTAGGAAATGAGCGAGGAACCAATATATAAAGCTTTACGAACGAGCGAGCGAGGTCAAGCTAGCTATAGCCCACCTTCGTGACCGTCATCTTCCAGTCGTCATTGCACGATTCTGATTTAGTTTATGCATGGCATGACCTAGGCTAACTATGACCAGAGAATTCTTTATTAGGGAACGTAGGTACAAGCGAAACGCAGACAAAACACACTGTAAAATGCCTAAATGGAGTCATGATAACCATGGAGTGTCTGACGTCTGATTGTTTTAGGAAGCTACCGGGCAAACATCAAAGCCTGCTGGCTGCTATGCAGTATTCATTAGTTAGATGAGATTTCTTTACAAAGTTTGGGGAAAATTTGACGGCTCACAGTGACCCGATACGACGGCTAGAAAGGTAGAAGTCGACGGGAGACTGGTCATGTGTATCAAAACACCCTCTATCGCCTCCAAAATTGAGGGGACTATGACTCCAAATAAAAGAGTGATAATTCCATCTTCGTGAGTTTTTAAAATCAAAACGGTAACTCAATAAATGCAAAAATGATGTTTTGAGTATATTGTTAGGTGTATGATTCAAGTACTATAGTTCGATGAATATATATCTTCTACTTAGTTAATAAAAAGATAACTTCTACTAGGTTCAGCCGCCGTCCGCCGCGACGAGCCGTACATGGACGACACGACCGACCGTAGGGGTGAGGGAGGCACACTTGTGTAGCATGTCGAGGTGGGAGATGTCGAAAGTGAGGGTGGTAGAGGAGGCGAGATCCGAGCCTGGCGGCGCATCTGGCGCTCCCATTCACCCGAGGCATAGGCCGTCCCTCTTGCCGGGAGGGTGCGGGCGGTGAGTTGCACATCTGGTGGATTGGCCGGGTCCTTAAATAGACCTTCACCAAGACGGGTAATGCCGGGAGGCGAGATCCGGGCCCGGCGGCCTCTATGCTCCCTGTTTCATCGAGGCGGTGACCATCCCCGCCGCCTAGAGGTGCGGTGGTGGCGAGGTGTGGACGGTAATGCCCGAACCAACGACGGCAGCTGTGGCGGTGCGGTCCATGGTGCACTACGAGTCGCCGGACAGCAGTGGATCGATCCTTAGCTTGCTGCCTTTGAGATCACCCCCTACAAAACCTCCTCGTGCTCGACTCCATAAACAACGTCTTCAAGGTCCAGCTACCGATGTCACCATGTGGGCATGCTCTGTAGTTCTGCTATCAAAGGTACCAAAAAAGGATTGAAGTTTAAAATTGATAATGGCTATGAATTTCTTCATATGAATCAATTGAGGTACATGTCTTCCCTTTTTATGATCAAATCTGTTATTTGCACAAGTTAGAAGCTAGCGAATTAGAACTATAATACTTTAAGGTGTAGTTGCATTTAACATGTTTGAATTGATGCTAAAGCTTAGAAAATACAGTAACAAACTTATCGACAAATATGGGTGCTGGCGACAAGTGGACGATAAGGTCGTGGTGTGGATGACCTGACCTATTAATCGAATGTTCATTAGGAAGCGGTCGGTGGAGATCGATAGCGACGAAG
Source organism: Hyparrhenia diplandra (assembly GCA_015847255.1). Taxonomy (NCBI): domain Eukaryota; kingdom Viridiplantae; phylum Streptophyta; class Magnoliopsida; order Poales; family Poaceae; genus Hyparrhenia; species Hyparrhenia diplandra. Next base: position 63,582 of record JADLZK010003843.1, read on the forward strand.
TCGAATTGACGAAAGTCGTACATACGCAATAAAATTTTAGGAGCACCATGATTTCTTTTTGTTTTTTTGTTCAAAATTTCAGAAGAAAACTAAAGTCTACTTTTGAGGGTCATACTACAAATCTTGATGGGCAAGAACAAAAAGTTTGGAGCAACCCACTTCGATTGAGTATCTTCCTCTTTCTTAACATTGTAATAGTTAACTTTTAGTTCTTTTTGTATTCAATTAGCTTTTCTGTGCAAGCTTTACTATGAACGATTACAACACCATTTGTGACTCTCTTAATTACTATCCTAGGTTTTATTGATACAAAAGTCACGGTAACTTTTTTACAAATTGAGTTCACCTTATATTATAACAGTTACCCATCACATATAATTAAAATTTTTTTCTATTAGCATCTTATAAGCACTTTACTTTGAGTGAAAAATTTTAAAATTTTCTTTTTTTCTTTTTACTGCTATTTACTATGTTGTCATTGCCTAATCACTTTGTATATTGTTCCTTATCCTAGTATCCATATATATATAAGTTTGCGTATGTGTTTTAAAATTAATTAAAGGTTCTATGTATTGTTGTTGATCTAGAATTAACAATGAGAGGTGGGAACAGAGAAAAGTGAGATACTAACGAATGATTCAAGGGCTAAGAGTCCTTCCACCTTCCCATTTTATAGGGGAGATGGGAGGACATGTTTTTTATTGTTTTCCATAGTGAGCCTTGTATTTACAAAAGAGTCTTTTAAGGGATATAATGGGCCCTAAACATTCTTAAATAAGCCCTCAGACTTTGTAATTGAGCCCCTAATTAAACAATCTAGAGTATCCCCTATGCCTTGACACAAAAATAGCCCTCTCAAATATTCAATTTTGGCTAAAACTACAAGACCAAATGATTAAATACAATTATGTGTGGTTCAATTACAACAACGACTTGGCTCCCGAGGATCCCTTTGACAACCCATATGTGTACTCCTAACCAAAAACCCCATCTATAAAGCCCTTTAGAAAAATGGGATGGAGAAAAGAAACGACACACAACTCTCATCTACACAAAGATAGTCTATGGATGTTTTATCGTAGGCTATTCTTCGGCGGTGACTTTCACATAACCCTTTTAGCTATTTCTTGTTAGAAGTTCTTTCACATACTATAGCTTTGCTTTTTTCTCTATATATCCTTGTCGGTCAACCCAAAGATTGGCAACGACCATACAAAAGTATATATGTACTCCATTTCAAGAGGTTAAACTATGTTTATGCAACCTTTTTTCTCTCTATATATATGTATGTCGACCATTTCCATCAAAGTATGTATGACTCAATTCACCCAGGCACTTTTTAACCGAAAAACAAAATCTAACCAAAACCGAAACGAAATAAGGGTTTTTCGTTTCGGTGTCGATTTTGTTTTTTTTTTTTCGGTGTTTGTTGGCGGTCATTAACGACATATTTTTTCCGTCAACATGCTACCATAAAGGGGGGTGAAACTATACCTTTTCATACTCATATACATTTATTACTCACATATTTCTACTTGTAGTGTCCCAAATGTATTTTGTAGGATTTATAATAAAAAACAGTGGAAATCATTTAATCAAAGGCGCTTAACCTGGAAAGCGTACTTTGGAAGATCACAAGCCTAGGGTTGAATCAGACCAAAATGCTAGAGTTGGGCCAAGCAAACGTCACCATCACACTTTTCGGGCCAAAGAACGCCACCCCACCGAGATCCGGGCGGGCGAGCCCGGGAGGGTGCGATCAGCACCCTAAAGTGTGCCCCGCACCATCCCGAGGAGCGTTGAGCCCAGGTTTGGCGTGGCGGTGCAATAAGTTACCGGGAGGGCGTGGCGGTGGTGGAATGGCGGTTCAAGCGTGCCTAGGCCTTATTTGCCAAGGTCGGTTTAGGGGTAGTTAGGTCTTTTAGCCCCCTCTCCTTTGCATATAAATAGCTCTCCCTCTCCCTCTCTCAACACACACCATTTGGAGCCTCCTCACTCTCCCACTCCCTCTACTCCTCCTCTCTCCTAGTTCTTTTTTAGCTTTAGTAGTATTTTGGAGCAAGGCTAAAGCTTCATTGGAGAACTTGTACTTGGGAGAAAGGAATATTCGTATGAGTATAATTATGGTTTCTTCTCAAGTCTTGTTCTTATATAGTTGTGCAATAGAGCTAGAGTATTTTATGTTATAGTCTTGACATATGAACTAGCATATAGTTTCTATGTTATATTCTTGACATGTTGTTCTCGACTTATGATCATGTGTAAGAACTAGACTATAGTTCCAATGTTGTGGTTAGCCGATAGAACTTTAAACAACAATTCATGCCATGTATTTGAGTAGAGTAAGAGTTGAGTTGAGGTGACGGTTCGTTATTCTTTCGGTTTGCTCGTCCCTACGCCCGCCCATCCCAGAGGGGGGGGCCCATGGGGACATGAGTAGTGTCCTTGTATCTTGGGCGCGTGGTGTCCGGATGCGGGTATCCTTTGAATATGACGCATGCCAGGTGTAAGGTCCTAGATGGCTAGAGGGGGTGAATAGCCTATAAAAAATCTTTCTACAAACTTAACTCAACAAACCCGATTAGTATAAAAACAGTAAGGTTTGCACTAGCTCTAATGGTCTTGCGCAAGCCTTCTAGTGACAAGACTAAATATTTCTATGATCTCTAAGTCACACAAAGTCTATGTCACTACTCTATCTAGTGAGCAATCCTAATATGGTCCTTATGCTAGCAAAGAACAACTACACAAGGCAAATGCTAGCTCTACTCAAGGTAAACTAGGAAGGTAAGTACAAGAGTAAGAGCGATTATACCAACTCGTAGAGGATGTCAACCAATCACCGGGAACAAGATGAACAATCAATCACACGAAGGTGATGATCCACACGCCAAGATAATGAACAAGTCGATTTGTTCACCCGGAGTTCGCTTGTACACCCAAGTTACTCTTCTGGGTTGTGCCGACCAACACAAGGATGGTGTTTGAGCTAGGTGGTGCCCTTGCTAGCCTCAACACACCACTCAATATGTGTGGTACCCAAGACACGAGCAATGTATTCCTTGCACTTTGTCTTCCCCGAGGGAGGAGCGTGATCCTCTACAATTTCACCCGAGGTAATAAAGAAAACAATCTCCTCTTCTTGCCAACAACTCCACCAAATCACCAAGCCGGCTAGGAGCGGTGTCTCAAGAAAGAAATAAGAAACTCACTGGCTCATTAAACGATCCCTCAAGTGCCCCTAGATGCAAGAACCTCGATGCAATGCACTTGATCAACTCTTCTCTCAAGAATGAAGCTCAAATCAAGAATGAGAGAGGAGGGAGGCTTGCTTTGCTTGCTCAAAGATGTTAGGAATGATTCAAATGACCAAAGAGAGAGAGCAAGAGAAGCGACCGGGGGTATAAATACCCCTCACCACTAAATGTGGCCGTTGGGAAGAAAAGCCACGCTGCTTCGACGGATGGCCAGGACTCACCCGCTGAGTCCTGGCCGCAGGTCCGGCCACATCCGCATGTAAGCCCCTAACCTGACCACCGACGAGCCCGCGAGTCGCGTCGGTCGCGCATCGATCAAATAGTCCTGGCCAGCGACCGGATGCTTTCGGCCTGCAAGGCCCGGCCAACCAGGAGCACCGATGCCGTAGAAACAAGCTTAATGGAATTACGGCCTCGGATTCACCCAACGAATGCGGCGGTGGGATCGGCAAACTTCTGGCCAATCAGCGTCGGTCGCGAAGCCGAAAATCTTCGTCGTTTAACCGCTGTTCCTTTGCCTTTGCTCCAAACCGACTCTCCGCCACTTGTTTTTTGTTGCCAACACGTCGAAGAACACCTGACACCATGTGTTAGCATTTTCAAAAACATTTTTGACAAGCGCGGAGTTAGCTCTTTGGGGTTAGAATGCATGCATGGTGAATTTTGAGTCCCAAAGGCACAGGAGAGGAGGTAGGAGAAAGTAGCCTAAAATAGGTTTTGCTATTTTTGTGACAACCTTTTTAATTCCTAGAAATCGAGGGATTTGAAGTGATTTGACTTGGATTTTTAGGGAAGGTTTTAGGTTGAAAATTCAAGTTAAATATTTTGGAGTCACAAAATAAGTTTCTAAAAGCAATTGATGTCTTTTGTGCCTCACTTTTGTCTCTTTTGAATGCGTGGTTTTATATATGTTTCGTTGTTGGCCTCGGGGTTCTCCTGAGTACCTATCACGGTGCTTTTCTCTCTTTTGTTCGCGGTTCTACTGCTCCATTCTATCTGCTTCGGTAAGTGTGTGCGTCACACCTAAGCCGCTTACTGCGTTCTATACACGGTTGCGGTGCTAAAGAAAATCGTCGAGCTTGATTAGCAAAAGGATCAAAGCGGGAAAAAGAATGTGGTCTTTTGGTCTGCTGTCTATTATGAGATACTGGTGTGCGCCATATTACTATGGATTGGTGTTTTGCCTTTGTCCCCGATTTCTGATCGAGTTGGATTGGGTTGTTTTGGGCATTCAAACAAAACAATGTGGTTAGTGGCAGGGTATCTGTGGTGCACAATGTTCCTTTAATGTGGCTCATTCACCACGTATACGGTCATCGAAGCTTTATGTTGTCACTGCTTAAAGCCGTTCGATGAGATCTAAAGTAGTCGACTGTCAATAATCGGTTAGTTATTCGAGAAGTTTCTTGAGCACCGATTCATGGGTTCCTGTAGATTAATTTGCGAAGAGGATTTTTACTTAGGTGTATTCATTCAGCGGATGCGAGACGACTCAGTTGCGTCCCTTTTTATGCACTTGTCTCAGATGGCATCGATGAGGATGTAGTCGTTGTTAACAAATGTTAGGATAGTTTCAGGTTAATGGTTCAAAGCAACTTTGCTTAGTGTCAATTAATGGTCATTGCCATGATTCTTTTTGGTTATACGTTCGAGTGAGTTGATCGAGTATGGATGAATTGTGTGCAAATCATTTTAGCATGTTATTAGGTGGTTTTGGCCGAGTGGGGCGGCATGGTAGGTCAGCGAACTTGGGTATGAAATTATTTTGCTCGAGTACGGTTGTTTGGGCCTTACGGGTTTCACCATTTAGTACCACATGGTGTTCATGTACATCTTGGATACATGGCATCGTCGTTTTGGTCTTTGTCTCGAGGTTGTCATCGTACTCATTATTAATGCATATTTTTAGGTTTATGATTCTCCTGTTTTATTCTTTGCTTCGAGGTTGTGGTGTCAGCTACTGACTTGCTACTTCATGTCTCATTCTCTGTGACCCTTAGGTTGCTCACATCATTTTCCTAAGGTAACTTTGCTTGTCGAATCTTTTTGTTGTCGACTTTTTCATTTATGCGAATTTGTTAATACATTCGCGATGTCATCTTCTTATTAGATTAGCTTTCCCTTTGTTTTCCTAGTCTATATTTCCACGGGCTACGTTTTGCATGGCTTTCCTATTATTTCCTTTCGCTTTGGCTTCTCTTGGGCGTTGCACGCCTTCCAGCGGTCGTGTCGCTCAGCCAAAGTGCTTTTCGGTCATTGGCGAATGCTTAGGTGTTGCTAGCTTGATTTGTTGTTAGTTGCTTAGTAATTACAACCACCTAACATCTTTTCCTTTTCGGGGTTACATCGGACACCAATGGAAGCCCACCATGATCGTCGGATGCGTAGCGGCAAATGGCCATTTCAAGAAAGGATACTTCTTTGTCTTAGTTTACACGTGTATTTTGACTAGCGGTTGCTTCTTTCGCGCTATGGTTGGTACGCTTCTTCATGTCTATGTATTCAAAGCTGATTTATGTGGGTTTAGTTTATTTAGATTTGATTCAATGAAAAATTGAGCACCTGTGCTTTCGTGGCTCCGTGAAGAATGGTTTTAATTTTTGCACATTTTTAATTATGCATTTAAAAGGCAATGAGGTTAGCTATTTTGGAGTTCCCTCCTGCTGCCTTGTTGTACATAGTAAGCTTCTGTATTTCACTTCATTCTAATTTAGAGTTTAAGCGAACTACGGATTTATTCTTAGCGAGGGGCAATTTGTTATCTACTAAAAGATAGCACACTTTAGGGTCCATTTGTCCCAATGGTTTTGTTCACTATCTGAGAATGTTATCGAAGCCATGTTTGCAAAATAGTTACAAGTTAAGCGATATAAATTCCTTGTCTGATGTTCTATACCTAAACTTTCTTTTATTTCTCGACTTTTATGGATCATACATTTTCAGGGAATATTGAAGTAGCAAGAACGTTGCAATATAACTATATGGGGGACTAGAGGTTTGTCCACATCACGGAGAGTGAGAGTTGGGGCGCAAAGCATTTCGATCAGTGGGAGATTGTTCAAAGTATGCCCACGAAAAATTAGTATTCCGAACAAACATTGTCACATATGTTGGGTTCACATGTAAATATAAGTTTTCTACTACTATTTTTCATCGAACCCTATGGGCAGTCAATATAATAGAAACCGCAAATACAACAAGTTCTTATTTGTGCAATTTGTTTTCCATATCGGTGTCAACTTGATAGCCTCGCTTTTTCGCAGCTTGGCACATGATTGTTACCTTCTATTCTGTAGTGTTCAGTTCGAGGTTCCTTTTATCAATTTTCGAGTCTTGCATATCTTATTTTGGATTTACGAGCCCTGCTCATACAAGAGTTCCTTTTCTCCTTCCCAAGATGTCCGATAGATACTTAGATAGAGCACGGGCACAAATGAGTTTTATATTATATATATCCGAACACATCAATTTATTTGCCATCACAATATGCGCTATATGTGTGAAAAAAAGAAAATCTACAAAGATATTTATGCGTGTATGTCCGGTTCTTTGTTAGCAGGACCAATTTCTCTCCATTAAAAATGTTCTTGCCTCTAGATTTATTGCCATGTGACATTGCTGGATTACTGGGAGTGTACCAACTACATTTTTCTTCGCTGATAATTGGGATACCCTTTGATAGAAGCCGAGCATGACATCTGCTTTTCATTTTTACATTTGGATTTGGCGATCTCAGATTTCGTCCCAAATATTGTGGTACTAATGAGTAATCCCAACAATGCAGGTCGGAATTTTG